>CM070580.1:69848853-70237751 GCA_036346355.1 Rhipidocladum racemiflorum
GGATACGGCCATACTTACAAACCCAATGGAAACCAACAATATCATACAAGGGCCAATTACTCGAGCTCGGGCACGACAATTCAATTACCAGGTGAATGCGTTCCTCGGGTTGCATACAGATAATTTAATGAATGGAATGCTATTTAATCCTCGTGATGATTTTATTGTCCTTAGGAACCAAGGAGAAGGACTTCCAAACATCAAGCATGAAGCCAATTCTTCCGGTGCACAAGTTATACTTGGATTCGGCCTCCGGGACAGCACCAACTTAAAATGACCATAACTTTTGATCCACAAGGGTGTTTGGGGTCTATGAGTACTGGTTTGAAAGGTTTCGACGTCCTCTTTCCAACGGATCCGACCCCATCCCTAAATTCCGTCCGAGTCGACGGGAATCTGCAAAACAATTGGCGCCACTTTTCCAAATCGAGAAGACGTGGGCTTTGGGCCTTGTAATAGAGTTGTAGTTGGTATCCTATCGCTTTGGACGTGTTTCCCACGCCTACCTCTTATAAATAGCCAGACATCGGCTCCTTAGGGTTTTGGGTTTTATTTCATTAGTTTAGCCAAGTGCAAACTTGATCCTGCGAGTTGTCTTTGGGCCGACCACCTTGTCAAGATCGTCAATAAGACTCCACTTTGTTTCGCTTCCAGTTTTATCCGCAATTTCAGATTGCTTATCCTATTGTTCTTGCTTGTTCTTCGGTTGCTTGCAGGAATTGAACTTCGTGTTCAGGTTGATCGTGCCCACGGCAAGATCAATAACCCGCTGGAGTTGGTTTAGCGATTGCTAAGGCGCATCGTCGTCGTACGGTGTAGTCGGATCGTCAAAGTCGACTCTAACAAATCGATCGTGTGTTTCTCATCGAAAGATCGGGACACCCATAGTGCCATCACGGCGCCATCACTATCTTCCTTCTTCTGAAAATGGGTGTCAGGGCTCCCACCCGGCTAAATTAAGGCCCTGTTTGGTACGGTTCTAGATTCTAGTAGAAACGGAAACGGTTACAGATTCTTGGTAGAAACGTTTCAGGTAGAATCAGAATCACTGTCTGGAAAATGTTTGGCTAGCTGTTTGGATTCTGTGAATCGGGGTGGAACGGGGTTGACGGCGATTCGGCCCCGGCGTGGAAAAAGAAAAAACGTTCCGAGGAGAATCATTCCGAGCTTTAGCCCGTTTGGCTGGGTTTCTCACAGATTCTAGTAGAAACTGTCCGGATCCAAGTTGCCAAACGGAACCTAAGAAAAAGAATCAAACCAAAACAATAAAGAAAGCAAGCCAGCCAGCCAGCCAGCTAGCGCGGAAGCATCTTAATTTCCTTCCACAAAACAAAGCATGCCAAATTTAGTTACATTGAGACTTTGAGAGTAACCAGCAACAAATGGCAATAGCTTTTCTCTAGCTAGCTTCTCCTCACAATTAAGGCCAATTCTTTTCTTAGCAATTTAACTAAATAATCAGTAATGACAATAAAAGGCAATACATGTATCTAGCTTTATCGATGGAATTAGCAACGCATCTCATTCCAACCAAATTAAAGTGTTGGACCCGCTAGCATCTAGTCTACTAGGTTAAACATTAAGACAACAATGCCATTTCGGGAGTGAGCATGCAAACTAAATAAGAATCTCTCTTTAATTTGTTGTTTGTTGTGTTTTACATGCCTTTAGTTTGCTTAATTAGCTTAGCCACCAACATTTAGTTTCCATGGAATACGACTAGGTCCTATTATTTAGACCTATTTTTTTAGTATAGCTTAAAGCTATCTTTTTGGAATAAGCAGATTATAAGTACCTAGCTTTTAAGTCAAGTCAGGTCTTTGGTAACTTTGCTTTTTATAGCTTTTTGAGCTATCGCTTATTGTTGAATTGTCTGAAATACCCATTATTCTAATGACTTTTTTGCTCACCGATAAAAATCATGTCAAAACAGAATATCAAAATTCTCAATCATTCATGAAAAGGATGGTGGTGTCACGGGGAGAAGGAATGCAGCGTCCGCGGACGTAAACCCTAGCGGCGCTAGATAAGAGGAGCCGGTTCAACCAAGAGGAGAGGAAGGAAAAACGAGCCGAAGGGTTCGGGGATCCGAGAGTTTGTGTACGATGGTACTGGTGGGTAATTTTGTATCAAAATTGGTGACATGCAAACACCTCACTTTAATCCGCAAAAAGCAAAATCAAGTTTCTTTCAAACTAACTTTTGGCTTATAGGTACACGAGAGGGGTACAAGAGTCGACTCTCCATTTGGACTTGAACTTATGGAAAACCCAAACAAATGTATTATCATGTAGTGCTAGCGAAGCTATATATCATGAACAGAATTCAAGCTAGCTAGCCCGCATTATAACAGAGTGAGAGTAGTACTAGATACTATCCAAATCCACTACTATATATCGGCAGCTTTGCTAACGAGGAGGCCGCGAATCCGGTCGGCCACTTTAAGTCTTTTTTTTTTCTCCTCTTAAGGGCAAATTAAAGGACTGGCCGTCCGATCAGATTCCACGACAGATCGGACGGCGACGGATTCACCGTGATGGGGATCGTCGTAAAAGCCAGCCAAGCCAGGGCGGGACGATGCCTCCTGTGCCGCCACGTGGGCGCTCCTGGCTCGTTGAAACTATTAACGCCTGCACCTCGCTTAGTAATTCCTTTCCCGAGGGAAGGCCGCAGCAGGGATATTAGTTAAATACTAAGTCCAAATTTATAATACGCGGTCGAGCCTCGGCTCGATTGGTTGGGTCGAGCAGCGCTTGTCGAGTCCGCCCGCGTTGGCGACTCGGCAGCAGCCTTGTAGCGTGAAAGCGAGGGTGTGTCTTGTGGCGTTCTAGCCCACCTATTGTTTCTCTCCTTCTTTACAGCATTGTCAGAGCTCCAGGCCAATATTCAAAAAAAATTATAATACACATATATTCTTGTTATCTAGTTCAACAAGATATTAAGAATAACAAGATTACATCTAATTATTATCACTAAGCACTATATTTAATATATGCATGCAGTGAATATAAAGTATAGATGGATATTTATTAGGGTATTAGAGGGAACGTCACATTAATTTTGCATTAGAATGTGAATTACGCCCTAAATTTACGGACAAAACCATTAAAAAATATGCCTTATAAACTTGGACAGATGGGGTATAAATTAGTTTGTTAGTGGTGGAGTCAGGAATCTGGGAAGTCCAGGACAAACCTAAATTTATGGGCAGCACCTCCTTGCTGTGAGCTTCTCCTCGTCGGTCGGTAATCGCTGCTCGATCCATGCCTCTCTCCCGCGGACTAGGATATAACATCCTGGTTCAAAATCCACTCAATGCTTAGCCCACTTTGGGGCAAATCCACGCATGCATAACACCCCGCTTATACTTTCATTCTCGCTTCGTATTAAAGGGTTAATCCGGAGGTGTTACGTTTGGACCCAACAAATATTGTATAATACTACAACTCACTTAGCAGCACGCCGCTCCATAAAAACCACATGGGCCTTCACACCCAGTGGCGGAAATTGCACGAAAGTGCGAGGGGGCTGAATTAAGCACTAGCTCCACTCCTCGCATTTTTGGCACCTTTCTACTATCTCTAGGTATTATGTGTATTAGTAATTAATCTAGTTAACTTTGTTCTTAAGATGGCTACTTATACATATTTTGAGCTTTTGGAATGCATCATCCACTATTAAAGATATTATCTTTAATTGTTTGCTATTTTAAATTTGTTGATTATCGATTTATATTAATTTGGATTGCACATGACATTCAAATGTGTTTTTTTCTATGCTCACCTTAATGATAGCTTCACACTAGGGCCTCCTCCATTTTTATCATGCGTATATCATTGTTTACCATTAAAGTGAAGGATCAAGATGGCGATCAGAGGGGGGGTGAATGATCCCAAATAAAATTTTTCCTCACTCAAAGTACTCCAAACAATCCCGCAATAAAAATCCGAAACACCCAAAGATTTTCCTTCAAACTGGTGCTCCTCATATTCGCAAACCCGCAAAAACTGTAACGCTTAGACAAATATGTGTACCCCTAGCTTTCATGCATGAGAGCCATGAAACATGTAAGGGATTTTTCAATCACAATCCTGGTTGTCAAATATCCAAACAAAAAAAATCAAGAATGAATACTTCTTTTCTAAAAGAGATCAAGCCCAATCACAAAAGTCTCTTTTAGAAATTCGGTAGCCAAGAGTTCACCGATCTTAGCCACCTCCTACATAGGGTGTCGGCTCAGGAAAGTCGACTATGAAAATAAAGGGTTTAAAGATAGATTAAAAAATAGTAAAGAACAGGAGAGACCTAAGGTCAATCTCGTAGAGTATGAATCAGAAGAGTCAACTGACGAAGAGGAAACAAACATTAATGTGGCCGAATGTGTTAAGGGGAATAAAAAGTCCCTCCTAGCTTAAACCAACTAAATCTAAATCGAAGGTGAAATACTCTTTTGATGTGACTAAGTGCGATAGCATCTTTGACCTGTTGTTATAAGAAAAATTGATACGATTGCCCGAAGGGCATGCTATACCGTCAGCCGAAGAGCTCAAGAGGCGCAGGTATTGCAAGTGGCACAATTCTTTTTCACATAATACTAACGACTGCAATATTTTCCGCTAGCAGATATAATCGGCCATTGAGAACGGATGACTAAAGTTTACAGAAGAGCAAGCCCTATAGTTGGACACCAATCCTTTCCCGGTCAACATGGTCAGTTGCTCAGCTAAAGGGAAAGAATTGGCACGGGACGGGGTCCGCTCACTGTCATCATCGGTTGCAACAAGGTGCCAAGCTAATAAAAAGATAGTAAGCGGTAAAGAAACGATACAGATCACGGTTGGCTCAATCCAAATCGAAGCCAATCGCGAAGGAAAATACTCAAGGACAATCCAATTAAGGGGAAAACCCAAAGTCGGCAAATGGTACAAGGCTGAGACATGAAAAAGCCTTTGCTGCGGAAGTTATGGCACATATTATGCTAGACATGAAAAAGCTCTAAGGTCTTCTTATCTTGATCTATGAAATATATATATCTTATCAATGTATTGTCACCTGACATTATTCTTAATTAATATTTGATCATCTTGAATGCAATAACTTAGCAGTGTCTTGCTTGTTGGAACTAAATGTTTTTCCTACACCCCTCAAATAGAACTTCTATCATTAGTATCTGTTGTTTGAAATTTTTTTATGCTTAGATATTTCTGCAACGACATTTGCAAGGCACAACCAGTTATATATTTTGTAATTGAATATTTAAACATCCTAAATGCATCGAGACAACAGCTTGTCTGATCAAGATCATCTTAAAATTTCAAGTTTTATAGCATTTTCATCTCCTTTCTTATTATAATATTGATGGATTCAAAGGTAAAATCTATTTTATTCCACAGTTTGTCCTGAACGCTGTCATGCTCTGATTTATCGCTTTCACTTTATCGTTATCTTCGAATGAGAATACCATAGGCAGCCTATTTTCACTCTGATTTCATGCAAGAAAAATAGAATTATATTGATAGTTTTCTATTTTATAAAATATAGAGTTGATTAAACCATCGTATGCCCGATAGCCTATCCTCCAAGAGAATTAGGAAATGAGCTGACAGTGAAATGGAATATTGGAATGGACATGCATGGCATTTTCATATTCTATCGTGCTGTGTGTGTGTGTATATATAAGAAGAAAAAGCCCTAGGCAGAAAGTGAATAGGTAGAAAGGAAGGGGGGATGGATTGTGTATTGATGGACTCTTGCTGCTGCACGTTGCAAATTGCGTTGCATATGCTCCTCCTAGATCTACAGCACTACTTACATTACATATGCGTTGGAATTTTGGGTCCTGTTTGATGAGCCGTTGATTCTAAAAAAAAAGAGCTGTTTTTTGGTTTTTTTTTTTATGTTGAAAAGCAGCCGTGGATATTTATGAGAGGTCATTTTTATCACTAATTTTTCTTCATAATAAATCGTAAAAGTGTGTTTCGCCTAGTTTTTGGCTTTTACTGGTTATATGGGTTAGATTATTTAATTTGGGAAGTAGGACAAAAGTTGAAGTGTATACTATGCATGCATGTGAATTTGCTAAAGAAAACATCCGAATAAAACTTATCGAAACCCAAAATAATATGATTTTGGCGGGTTACCAGCTCGCTACAAATACCCCCCGTCCGGTCGACCTCACCGAAGCAAGAAACAACCTTGCTGCCTCCTTAGTTCATTCTTGCCTCGCTTGCTCCCTTGTTGGTGTGCACTGCATACACACTCATCGTCTTCCTCCTCTTGGTCGGCTGCGCGCGCGCCGTCTTTAGAGATGTCGGTGGTGGTGTGCCGTCGCGCCGCGGTCATGCCCGTCGTCCCAAGCCGGTGTGCCAAGGACGGCGACCATCAGCACCGCCCCGCGCAGCTGGACGTATGGAACATTGCCATCCGGCCGCCCGCAGATAAGGACAAGGCCCCGGCGGCGGCCAAGAAGCCTTACGTCCATCCGCTCGTGCGCCGC
Source organism: Rhipidocladum racemiflorum (assembly GCA_036346355.1). Taxonomy (NCBI): domain Eukaryota; kingdom Viridiplantae; phylum Streptophyta; class Magnoliopsida; order Poales; family Poaceae; genus Rhipidocladum; species Rhipidocladum racemiflorum. Next base: position 69,855,350 of record CM070580.1, read on the forward strand.
CGCTCCATGAGCCACAAGAGCCTCGAGGTCTGCACCGAGAGCCTCGGCTGCGAGACCGGCTCCGGCGACTTCCTCTCCATCCCTCTCTTGGACGCAACCATGGGCATGCCATGGCCGTCGCCGGCCCAACCCGAGGCCGAGGAGGAGGAGGAGGAGCCCGTATTCCTTCCGCCGGCCATGGCATTGGATTTGGAGCAGGAGAAATCAGGTGATGATTACAAGCTGGAACAACACGCGGGGGAGAGGAGGATCGGCAGGGGTGAGCTCACGGCCGTGCACTACCACTGCTCGCGCCCGCAGCGCGCCTTCCCTCCGCCGTTGCCGTCCATGTCGCGCCGCGACGGCCCCTGTCTGCGGATGCGCCCGCACCGCCGCGACGGCCGCCTCGTCGTCCAGGCCGTGCCCGTCAGGCACCACGGCCACGGGTACCTCCACACGCAGCGCCAGGGCGGCCGCCTCCGACTCTGCTTCGTGGACTGCGCTCTTCGCGAGCAGAGCACCACCACCTCTAACGCTGCGGTGCAAGAGGCAGAGCAGGAGGAGCTCATGGAGACGGATCAGCACGAGGAGGAGGAGGAGGAAGAGATTGTGGAGGAGGTGGAGGTTGTGGACAGGGGCACCGTGGTGGAGGTGACGGTGAGTAGCACCCAGCCGCAGGTGGCCGCGGCGGCCGGCAAGGTGCACCGGTCGAGGCTCGTCATCAACAAGCTCGTGGGCGGCACGCGGCTGTCCGACGACCACCAGGCAGCCCCAGAAAGCCGTGTCTCTTCCGAGGTTCCGGCGGCTCCGGCGCTAGGGCTGCGCCGGGTGCCGTCATCCACGACGACGCTGGCCGCCGCAGTGGCGGTCGCGTCGACAACCGCGGCAGGGGAGGCCTCGGGCGTCGACGATGACGAGGAGGAGTGCGGCGGCGAGCACGGCCCGCTTCTGTTCACGTCGCGCGCGGGCGACACGCAGGAGCTGGTGCGGAGCGTGCGGCGGTGCCAGCGGCGGCGGCAGAAGCCGCTCTTCATCCTGGAGCCCTACTGCATTGCCACCTCCTAATGGAATCCATCCATGGAGTGCCATGCCATGCCGGAGTAATGTATAGGTCTTTAAATCCACAAGGACGACGGCGGCGAGCTGCCATGCCGGCCACGACGATGCTCTGCTCTCTGCTAACAAGCATGGAAGGAATTTCATGCATGCAGCTTCCTCTACTGCTCCTGTGTTGTTGTTTCACCGTCTTATCTATCTAAATTGTTGTTGTACCATTAATGTGTTTCATCTTGCTTGCAATTCGTCCTCATGCAAAGCTGGTTGAGCCGTGCTGCTATGCCTTTTTCTCGTAATGCAAATTGCACAAATCTTGAAGTAAACGAAGGGATAAGTAATCATCATCTACCCTTCATCCATGCTTTACTATTTACACATGTGATCTCGTATTTTGTTGAGTTCTTTGATCTCTAGGCTGTAGCGGGGGATTTTGATATTAAGGAAAACGTCTTAGCAGTCGAGCAGGACCTTCATGTGATGCATGACATAGAAGCCGCAAAAGTCGTTGCTCCCCTGTTGATGACATTGTGAAGAAAGAAAATCATATTAGGAGACGAATTATAGATGTGAGCAAAAAATCCTATGCTAGTGATTTGTACCTGGTAGCCCTTCTATTGTAGCTTGTCGCTTTTTTTGTTGTCATGTTGCTCTGCTTCAGCAATGTACATATATTGGAGGGATGTCATTGAGGAAAATAAATAAATGTAGTTAATTACAGAAAGTGTTAACCGATTGTGATGACTGTCACAAAATTTTGTGACATACCAGTATACCACAATCGGTTTTGTCTCAAAAGTTAAAAAACTGGCAGATAAAGCGATAGTGATGTCCTATCCTGTAGTATTGCATTTACTTACGCAACGTTTTGATTTGGTTCCTGCAACAATGATCGGCTATAGCTTCGAAATTGAACACCAGTAAATTTTGATTTCGTTCTCGCATGATGCGCCTTAGCCTCAGTTGGTGTGTGTATGGAAGGGGAGGGGAGAGTGACAGGAGCCCAAATGAGTCTATGGCCCAGTTCGTTTCAGCTTCTGGATTATGGATTCTGGATTATGAGAGAAGCTGCTTCTGATTATGGAAGAATCGGACCGAACAGGCTACAACTTCTAGGTTTCGGACCGAGCCGGCGAGAATCAACAAGAATCAGTGAGAATCAGGTTTTAGCTAGATTCTGATTCTATACAGAAATCAGCTTCTGATTCTCAGAGAAGCTGTCCAGAATCCTCCCGTTCAGCAAATAATCCGTTTTTTTCTAAAGCAGAAGCTGTCCAGAAGCTGAAACGAACGGGGCCTATATATCAATGAGTTGGACTCAGCTTAATCATTATCTACAAATTTCATGGCAATATCAATGATATGTCAAAAGCATACATAAAAATTTTTAAAAAAATTTAATGAATTTTGCATACTTTTTACTTCATTTTAATTTGGCCAAAATCTTAGCTATTTGGGGCGAAGTTTCGGTTTTTGAACTGAAATATCAGTAATTTCGGTTTAAAAAATCGGATTCAAATCTTGCTTTTAGAATTTTGTTCGGATTTCGTCTGAAATAACAAGATTTCGACGAAAAATCGGATTCGAGATTTTTTATCCTAAACCAAAATTTTAAACCCTGAGCCGGAAGCGCTGGCGAAATTGTGGAGGCGACCAGTGCAGGAGAAGACGATGAGGCCGACATGGGCGTTGACATGGCGATCGAGCTCGCGGGCAGCCCGCCGCGCCGCTTGGAGAAGCTCGTCGCGTTGTCAATCCGTCGGATCGCTCTCTCTCTCTCTCTCTCTAATAAGATCTCTACTCTAGCTAGCTAGCTAGCCTCTCCGGCTGTCCGGCCGACGAGATTTGCAGTCTGAACAAAATTAAAGGTAGGGAAGACCAAGGAGCGAGCGAGCAAACGATCGATGCCTTGAAACAAAAGATCGAGATGCCTTTGCTTAATTCCTTTATGTTTCTTTTCTCCCTGTATTTTGTTGTATTATGGTTTGCTTGTTTTGAATTGCAAATGCATGCCCTGACAATACAGGATAAAATAAAAGTAAAGTGCAATATTATTAACTTAGTACTCCGTTCAGAGACGGTACCGGGTGCGCGCCGGGTATGCCTCGGCACTCTCAAAAAATTTAGAAACGTTACATATTTATATTTTCAATAGGTTCAATTTATTAATTGAATTGATTTTGGTTTTAATGGTTTCGGATTTTTAAGATATTAGATCTATTTGTATTACTTATAGCAAATTTCTAAATTTTATGTAGGTGGCGCAGTGCGGCGGTGGAAGACGGCGCAAGCATGGCAACGCGGAGGACGGCGTCGCAATGACCGGACTTGGGGAAGATGGCCTCGACCGATTGCAAAATGCGGCGAGATTGGTTGGGGTTTGGGCAAAAAGAACACGGGCGACGCAGCCAACCCGACGAGATGCCCTTCTTTGGAGTTTTGGGATGGGTACGTGGCTGCCATCCTGTCCATCTGATTGATTGTTTCTGCTTTCTTCCCTCGGAAACATGCATCTCTCCCTATTCCATCTGTTGCTGCTTGAAACATACTTCAGATTATGAACATCAGCTGCTAAGGGCCTGTTTGGTTGCCTGCACGTGCGGAGCATGGCTCACGCGAGCCAGGCCCGCGGGAAACGGTCGCGCACGGCGTATCCGCGCGTGCAGGCGTGCAGTGCTAAATTGACCTTCGTTGCATGCGTTGAGCCAGGTCGCGCACATGCGATGCAGGCAACCAAACACGATCTCGTGTACGGTCAATGCATGCATCGAACCAGGCCGCGCGCATGCAGGCTACCAAACAGGCCCTAAACAGTCGTGGACAAAACGGCAAATCTGAAGGCTGGCTGTGCGTACATGGTGGAAATTAATTACTAATATTTAGAACAAACTCCCCTGGAATACAGCTCTTAAACATATTGATTTGAGGACCGGGTTCGATCCCAGGTGCTCATGGTGCTGGGTATTTTCGCGTGGGGTGAGTGAGTGAGTGTGTGGGGGGGTGCGTTCGCGTCTGTAGCCCAGCAGTTGTTCTCTCCTTCTTTGCAGAATTGTCATAGCTCCTGGCCTAATTTAAAAAAAAAACATATTGATTTGTTTTGTCCTGTTGCAGCTACACAGAGAGAGAGAGAGATCTTGTTCTTCTCATTGAACAATCCTAAATAAAAGGGTCACAACTCACAAGTACGGAGTAACTTTATTTTGTAGAGTGTAGATTGATCATTCTTATTGGACAACATCTTTAGTTACATCCTAATGCACATGATCAGCACGTTGGCCCCTGTGGTTGTAGTTGTAGAGAGGGAGCTCAAAGAGGAAAGCCAGCTTGACCCACCCAGGTAGCATTCCATACACAGTAGGCGCCAACGGGACAAGAGGGCTGCACAGGATCAACAAAAAGTTACAGGGTTTTGATAAGTTTCATCCGGATGTTTTCTTTAGCAACCATCATCTAAATTTCTGGTCATTGGATTTGCTTTCAGATCAATGCACGCCCCCCTGAATTCGAGGTGGGTTGATCCTACGGATGTGTGTTTTGATCTTACGGTTCAAAGTTTGGATGTTTTTTGGAACAAAAACATCCGGATGATGCCTATACACTCCCAAAGTTATATACATACATAGCAGGTAGCTATTTAGTTACTCTGAAGCTAAAATCAATGGCTGGAGACGGCCAGTATATCAAGATAAGCTCAAGCAGCCCTGCATGGTTGCTCCAAACAAGATGAAGCCTTGTGCATTAGGATAACTAGTTACATGCCCGTGCGTTGCTACGAAAAACAAAATTGATAACGAAAAATAAATATTAAAAAATAAAAAAATTTATTTCACAAGATCAAACATATATCTTTAATGCTTCGTTTCTTGCGAAAGCTGGCTAATTAAAGCAACGTTTCGTTTCTTGTGAAGGGCAATTAAGCAGGGCAATTAATGACGTGGGAAGAACGGACCACTGCCACCAAGTGCTGCTTTAGAATAGTAGAGATACCTGGTGGTTTTCTTGTAAAGACGATACTCCTCTGTGCCACTGAACCGCTTGTTAGCAGATTTCTTCAAGGAGAAACGAAGAAATTGGTCGATCAACAAGTATTACTGTGTTAGGGTGTCAGCAAAAAATTTTCGACAATGGATTCTAACCTCCAGAAGCGGGATGCCGCTAACAAAGAGAAGCAACCAGGACAGGAAGATAGGCCCAGAAATTACAAGCCATTCAGCTCCTGACAGAACTGGAGTTGACGCCACAAATATCCCCCACCAGAGCAACATCTGCACATCATACCACACACAGATGGCAACACAAAACTGGTAGGACTCGAGAACTTTCACTAAAAAGTAGAACGAAAGAGCATCCTCTTGATATCATTACAAACAAATTATGTCATGTTTACATTGTTAGTCTGTCAAGAGATAAAACCAGAGTGGTTCTGTGAAGTAACTCTGATTATGATAGAGGGCAGAGGCTAGGAGGTCACACTAGTTTCAGTTGAAAATGTGACTGTTCATAAAGTTGCATTCATATCATTTACAATAGTAGATAGGAATACATTCTTGCAATTGGTGTTCTTGAAACATTCTACATTAGGTGGTTGGTGATATAAATTGGTAAGAGCTGCCTTTAAATGCAGGCATTTCTGTCTAAAACAGTACAGAGGCTTTCCAATCACCAAGTCAACTAACCTCCCCGAAGTAATTTGGGTGGCGGGAATACCTCCAAAGACCCACATTACACCACTTTCCCCTGTTACCCGGAGAGCTCTTGAACAAAAGCTTCTGCTGGTCAGCAGCTGCTTCAATACAAAACCCCAAGAACCACATAGCCCAACCAATGATGTCTTGGGCTTTGATTGAGGGACTTATGTCACTTGCATTCACAATTGTAACTGGTAAGCTGACGGTCCAAACCCAGGCAGCCTGGGTCAATTCAGGAATGAAAAGCTCAGTCAAACTTTGTTCAGGAAAAGACAGGGTAGACTATTCCTCTTTCTTATCAAACACATCTGGACTAATACCTGAAAAAGCCAGAAAACTGCTAGTTTGGAGAAACTGTTGCGTATCTTATCAAACCGGCGGTCCTCTCCCCATTGCAATATCCTATGGATGTAAGTACATAATACAATAATTAAGGGCTCATATGGGCAGGTTAATAACTTATATCATTATATTGAGCTAAGGATCATATCTTTCAATTAATGGATTCTGACTGCAGTACCCTACTCTATGAAGCTGAAAAACGAAACTGGGATTAACTGAAACATGTAGAAATAATTGAACAAAATGTAGTGGCATGACCAAGCTAATTCTGATTATCAGGTTCTCAATAGCAATGTCCTACCGTTGTTGTTAGTTCAAGCACTGAAAACAATAAGCTATTACCCGCCGTAGCCAGACCAACTATATGCAACAAGATCTCAACATCAATTGACTATTGATCATACATATAGGATATCATGTCTCAGACAGAATCATTCTTATCGTATAAGAACATACCTCATTAGTAAAAATAGCCCTAAGCGAAGGCCCCAAACAATAACAAGCACTGTGAGCACACCCTGATAATTGAATCAGTGTTGAGAAGTGCATGGAAGTTAAGAAGAACAATTGCAATGTATTGCTCCAAAAATGGAAGTACTTGAATGAATGAAATATTCAGCTGATGAAACAGAGGAAAACCAATACATGTTGTTAGATTCCTTCAAGAAAACATGTATAGGATTGTCAGTTTTGCTAAGAAATCACAACGGCGTCATCAACAAGTTCATCTTTTTCATTGTGTAAAGGAATTTCATTGTTATGCATTTTTCGAGGCAGTTCACCTGGATATTAATGCTGAAATATACAGCATTTTTCACGCAGAAGCTAAACATGATCAAATCCATGCCTAATGGCCCAAATCTGAAACAATGCAGGATACCTTTCTTTTTTTTTTGATGCAGAAAGCTTCAGAGTTCAGGAACGAAGAGAAAAGGAAAGACAGAACAGAGACGTCAGGCAAGGCTGCACCACGTCTGAAACAGAGTTCGACCAAAGCAAACAACTTCCTCAGCACTACTATTTAGTTACAACCCAGCAAAAGACATTGGTGTAAGTGGATTGAAAATTTTGTTTCTGGAGAGAGTGTAGGTATTAAGGTTAATGATGACATTGGGCCTTATTTTCAAACAAGAAGGGGACTCAGACAGAGGGATCCTTTATCACCAATTTTATTCAATATTGTAGCTAATATGCTAGCTATTATTTTAGAACGTGCTAAAGAGGATGGCCAAATAAAAGGCTTAATCCCACATTTGGTTGATAATGGGTTGACTATACTGCGGTATGCCGATGATACCATTATTTTTATAGATCATGACATTGAACAAGCAAAAAATCTGAAACTTTTGCTTTGTGCTTTTGAACATTTGCCGGGACTTAAAATAAATTTCCATAAAAGTGAAATCTTTTGTTTTGGTACAGCTAAGGATTTTGAACTACAGTACACTCATCTTTTTGGTTGTGAGTTAGGTAGTTTACCTTTTAAATATCTGGGCATACCAATTCATTATCGCAAATTGAGAAATAGCGATTGGAAGTGGGTAGAAGAACGTTTTGAAAAGAGGTTGAGTAGCTGGAAAGGAAAACATCTGTCAATTGGAAGCAGATTAGTCCTGATTAATTCAGTGATTACCAGTCTACCAATGTTTATATTATCCTTTTTCAGAATTCCAAAGGGGATTCTTAAAAAATTAGATTATTTCAGATCGCGTTTCTTCTGGCAAAATGGTAATCATAAGAAAAAATATAGACTTGCTAAGTGGGCTATTATTTGCAAACCTAAGGATCAAGGTGGTCTCGGTATTCAGGACCTTAATGTCAAAAATATATCGTTACTCTGTAAATGGCTCTTCAAGATGTTAAATGAGGAGGGTGTTTGGGAAAATATTCTTTCTAGGAAATATGTGGGCAGTAAGACCCTTACTCAAGTAGAAAAGAAGCCAGGAGACTCGCATTTTTTGTCGGGTTTAATGGAGGCAAAACATTACTTTTTAAGATTTGGATCCTTCAAACTTCATGATGGATCCCAAATAAGGTTTTGGCAGGATACCTGGATTGGGAACAATCCACTTAGTATCCAATATCCCCGACTATTTAATATTGTTTGGCAAAAACATGCAACGGTGGCTAAGGTATTGAATTCTAGACATCCTAATATGTCTTTCCGTAGGGCCATTGTGGGGACTTATTTTCAGGCCATGCATGCACTTCTAACAAGGATTATTGGTATTCAGTTGTCCTCGGAGAGGGATACTTTTAGTTGGAATCTTTATCAAAATGGACAATTTTCTATTTATTCGCTATATGCAGTTCTCTCATATCAAAATATTCCAGTTACAAATAGACAGCTGTGGCAGATTAAAGTACCTTTAAAAATTAAAATCTTTTTATGATACTTACATTGAGGAGTGATATTGACTTTTACTTTGTCCCCTCCTAATAGCATAATCCATATGTTTGGGATTTGGCTTGTGGGTTTGGAAAAGGAGGTAAAGGATCAATGTTTAATTGGTGCTGCTGCCTTATGTTGGTCACTTTGGCTATGTTGAAATGATGTTGTCTTTAATTAAAAAACAAATATCTAATCCGTTGCAGGTGATTTTTATGTGCATCAACTGGTTGCGATCTTGGTCAGTATTGCAGCGTCAAGAGGCTTAGAATATGATGTCAACAGTATGCGATCGTCTACATGCCGTGGTTAGAGACGTCTTCATTGGCCATGGCTGGCGATTTCCAAGAAGACTTTGTGCAGCTTAAGAATTTTTATTCAACATTTATTTGACTGTTGCAAGTTGTCTTATTTCTTCTTATACTAAATTTTAGTGGGCAGCTTTCGAGCTAAAATTGTGAACTTTGTAATAATTGTTTGGCTGTGTGTATCTTAGTATGCAGAGGCCGGAAGTCTAATCTATTCTTCCATTATATATATAAAAAAAGCAAAAGATAAGCTATCCTTCTGCACTGAACAGAGCCCACAAAAGAAAGAATCGCTCAAATCTGAAACAACTCTAAAGGTTAACTTTCAGTTGGGCATCTTAATCGAGGAGCAGAGGTCCATAACACAGTAACAGAGAAGAGATATTGGGGGGAACAGTGCAGGATTTTTTGTCCCTAGATGTTGGGGGTTTCATCAGTTGATTCAGGCATATTTGGTGAACATTTGCAACAAAGAATACAAGCTGTGACTGAAAACTGCATACCTGACGAAAGTGGCATGCTCCCTTCAAATACAGTGTCAGGATGGCAAGTAGAACAAAGTTTGTACTACCTGAAAAGAAGAGAGGGAAATAAGTAGCCAACAAGTCGATGAAATTTTGATGCATCAAGGAGTAGTTGCATCTTGGGAAGACACAAATATTAAGTGAGTACTCAAGTGGGTGGGGTGGGGGAGAAAATAAATAGCAACAACACAAGGATAGCCGGACGGAAGGAAGAAGTAACCAAACAAATGGGATTGGCGGTTACCGGCGAAATCGGTGAGCTTGTCGAAGCGAAGGAGCGCGGTGATGAGGAAGAAGACTATCTGGTACCCAACCTAGCAGCAATTTACACCATCGGAGATTGAGATTCCTCCTCCTCCTCCTCCTCCGGAGAGAGAGAGAGAGAGAGAGAGAGAGAGAGAGAGAGAGAGAGAGACGACGACGACGACTCACAGTGACGACTGCTGTGAGGACCAAGAAATCCCACGCTGCCATTGGAGCCGCTCCTTCTTCCTCTGACCCCTGCACTGCTCCGCCTCCGTCCATTCATCACTGCATCGCATCGCATCGCTTTCATGCCCTCGCTTCGACCACACGTGGAGATCCCCGAACCGCACCATACGATGGCTTCCTCTTCTTCACAACCGTCCGTTCTAGCGTCCAAGTCGGAGACACTGAAAGATATTCCCTTTGTTACTTGATACATATTATTCTATCTTTCCAATTTTATTTCTAGATACATACCATTTATACAATTTCGAGATGATCTTTTACTACTTCTTTCTTGTACACTTCTCCAACTATTCATAATATCATTTGCTATTATAGACTAGAGTAAGATGCATCATCGGATCAGATACAAACAGAAAGCCGCACCATCCCCGAGTGCGGAGAGGCAAGAAATTCGGCCTCCCGCTTCATGCGTGTCTCATGGGCATTACTGGTGGCTTCCTTGAGTCCCACATGGTCCTATCGTGTGGATCAAAACTGAAAGGATCCGCCAATCTAAGGTCTTATTTGGCAGAGTTTTAGATTTTAGTTCCATCTCAGATTTAAAATTTGTAGGCTAAAATAAAGTGAATTGAGTTTATATTTTTTATTCTAATATGTAAACAAGATGACCCACCTAAACACTCTTAATATACCCACAACTCCAGTTCCACAGATTTGGTGGAGCTAGGAAGACCCAGCTCCACCAAATTAACGAATCTGATGGAGTTAGAGCTCTGCCAAACACCCCCTAAATACTTCACAAATGAAGAATTAATATAATATGATCTGGATTGCAAGAACTTACGATCTTAATTATTCAAAAGTAAACCCCACCGGATAAATTGAAATAAATGTACATGCAAATATTGAATCTTCACACTTACGTACATCAATCTAATACTCGGAGGATTAAAAGTTTAATAATAATAAACAAATGAGAAATCACAAATAAAATAAATCAATCTCTTTTCTTGATCAAAAGCATTAATTACATGAAGTTGAATTACAACGCAACAAATATATACAAACATCGCAATTTATACAAATACCAATTACAATAATCAATATCTATATTCACCAACAATAGTGTCAATCACATTATACATGATCATCTAGTTACATCAAAAATAAAGAACACATGAACTCTCAAATATTCTAAACTCTAAACTTCAGTTGATCTTCAGCTTTAGTCCCTAAAATAAGTTGGTCAGTCATGCATATAGAATCAAGAGGCAATAAATTAAAATGGTAAGAAATTTAAAAACAAGAGCTGTCGTCAGACCCATAGGAGTTGATATCGCTCACTGAGACACCAGATTCGTCCATGATCAAATTAGCACCTCTCACAGATTAGGGTTTCATCATCCGGTAATAACCAAACCTGTAGTTGTCGGGTCTTGATATATGATATCTTAGGAGGTAAACCAGGCTGTGTGCGCAGTTAAGGAATGTGTGTTTTGCAATGGCTCCACATCTTGAACAGTTATTGTTCCTAGTCCAATGATGAGTCCTTATTATTCTGCTCTGTGTGAGGGTGGAATAGTGAGACTAGACTTATTAGGAGTGTCTATTTGGATAGAGTTTTCGAAAGAATTTGTTGTGATCTTAGTCGCATGTCGATGGGTGCGTGTTATGGCCAGGGGTCCAAATTTCGGCGAAATTCGGCGAGATCTCGGCGAAATCTCGGATTTCGGACCCCTCCGGGATTTAAAATCCCAGAAAATTCAAAAAAAATTAAAAAAATTCAAATCTCGGATTTCTCGGCGAGATCTCGGCAATTTTGGGCGAAATCTCGGGAATCTCGGGCGAGATTTTGGTATTTTTTTGCCGGATTTTGATTTTTGTGCATTCTATTTGCTTGGGTTTAGGATCAAGATCATCCACAACAAATTTCAAAAATTTTTAACATGTTTTTAACCATTTTTTGGTCGGTTCAATATGTCGGTTATGACTTTTCGAATTTTTTAAAAATTTTCAAGAATGATTATCTTCTGAAAATTTTATTGGAATATTATTGATGTGTTAGGACCATTCACAAAAATTTTCAAAATTTTTTAAAGTGGTTTGAACTTTTTTTAATACATAGGAACTTTTCTAGTGCATTGAAACAGCAGAGAGAAATGATATCTGATACTACATTGATAGTTAGAATCAATCTGTGTATGACTATGAGAGAGAAGTGGAGTGGAAATAGTGGTACAAAACCTACTTCAAAATTATTGAATGACATATATTGAAAAACAAAATTTAAAACCTAAGATAACATGTATTTATAAATGGGTACAGTACTAACTCACCTATGTATATATAGGCGGGGATTCACATGTACATAATCAGTGCTCATATTTATGGCATTGATCTTTTCTTACTAGTCAAAATTCAAAACTGCAGGTGGTTTCAAAGAAAGAACCTCCCTCAGAACTGCAGGTGGTTTCAAAGAAAGAATCTCCCTTAATATATAGGAACATATATAAAACTTTTAAAATGACTTAAAGTTCATTTGTTACATTTGAAAAATCAAAAACTGATTTTATATATGGTTTTTATTTACCACTGTTAGATTTTTAAAAATTCCTCATGATTGATCATCATCTCAAATTTTTATGGAAACATTAGTGATGTGTTAGGACTATCCAAAAAAAAATTCAAAATTTTTTGATGTATTTTGAACCATTTTTCAGCCGGTTCAATTCGGCCGAGATTTCGGTGATTTCGGCCGAGATCTCGGTGATTTCGGCCGATATCTCGGATTTCCCGGTAGAAAAAAAACCGGATTTGAAATTTGGTTTTTGCAATTCGTCCGGATTTTGTCCGAAATTTCCGAATCTCGCCGAAATTTCGGATTTCGGGAACCTCCGAGATTTGAAACCTTGGTTATGGCCAACATTATGAGATTGATCATATTTTATGGGTAAAGTGTATAACATCTACAGAGTATAAAACCTATTTGAATAGCCATGTCCCCGGTTATGGACAATGCTCGAGAATTTCACACAAGAGTTAGATTTTATCAAAATAAAACTTGAGAGTGGAGTTTGTGTGCCAATGAAAGAAAAGTTGGATTAGACTGTGTGCCAGTGGAATTTGGAAAATATATGAGAATCTTATTATTACATTTATTTGTTTTACTTTTTGTTTTAATATATTATTGTATTCAATTGCAAATATTGCTTTATTACAAAATAGCCATGTTAGCCATTCTTTTGAATTAAGCCTTGCATATAATAATACTAGACTTGCATTATGTACACAACTTGTTGAATGCTCTATGTATTTGCAACAATAAATCAATCAGTTGAGAAGGAATCAACATCAGCTCTAGAGGAGTATCAAGAGGAAACATGTTATTAGGAGTTGAGTCTTGCCGATTGCCTGCGGCAAATAGATGGGTTGTCTGCTGAAGTTTCCGTTCAACTATAGGTTAGTGAATAAGCCTTGCGAGGCCTAATACATGCAAATTGCAAAATCAATCATAAGGTCATTACACTATCTATTTATTTATCAAATATAATCATTTATTATTATTTTGTAGTGTATGAAGTTGATATTGCATCTATATTGACACTGTGTGCATTAGCGTGATCCGAACTAGTGTAGTATACACAGAGGATCCGGATTTGCATATTCGGATCCTGACACCTCTTCCTCATTGAAACACTCAGAAGAGTCTAGATATGACTTGAAACCACGCAAAAATCAAGACATCCACTTGTGGTAGTCCTCCACACCAGAGAGGTGGACTCCAAACCTTCACAAGACTCCCGAATCCTCCACAAGCACCACCAAGGAAGGTCACTAAGCCAAATGCCTCTAAACCATCTAGGAGTTACCAGCCTCTAAGAGTAATAAGCCCAAAATACTCAATTGAACCTCACAAGTTCAAGTAACTAGGAGTAATAAAAAAACTAGGCCTATCAACTCTCTGTAACACTCAAAGATCTTCAATCAAAGCTTCAAAATGCCCTTCAAGGTTGTTGCTGGGATGAACACTGAGGCAGAGTAGTCAACCACTTCCCAACAACCTCCAAGGGATATATATATATATATATATATATATATATGTAACTCCCGAAGTTTTTATGGAATTTTGAATTTGAAATTTAATTTGAATTCAAATTTGAATTTGAATTATAAAACTTAAGTTTAAAATGCATAGCTTAGATTGAGAATCCAAGATTATATATGTGAGGGGCTCATCGAGATGATCAAAATCGACTATTTATTTGCTCGATTTAGAGCTCTAAGTGAGAAGTCACAGGTACTAGAAATTGTTGGCGAAGATTATTCGAACAACAACAACAATAATAATGAGAATAATAATAAAGATAGTAATAATGATTAATTCAGAGTTGGGAGGGCCTGTTGGGCAGACTCACTAGAGCCTTCAGTATAAAAAGAGGGAGGGACTCGGTTTTCCCTAGGGTTGCATCTTTCTTCCTTGGCAGCCGCCACCTATCCCCACGACACTCCACTCCTAGTGCTTCATCCTCTTTTCCCTTGGGCAGCACCATGGCTTCTCCATGAGAGAGGGGGAGCAAATGAAAGAGTGAGAAAGAAGAGAAGAATTCTGGTGTTTTTCTCATTGAATCTTCACCTTTGCATAGGTAACCCTTCACTACCCTCACCTTTTCCTATAAATAAACTTTTATATGGATTAGTTGCGTAATTATGGTGTACTTAGCCTCTTGGATCATGCTAATTCTCGCTTAGGGTTGTTGGGTTTTTTCTAGTTTTGCACAGTTTAGATCTAATTGGTGGTTAAAAGCTTTAGAGGAAGAATCAGAAAACATGGAGTACTAAATAGTTGTAAATAACTTTATTATCTTTCAAACAAGATACAAATCACTAAAATCCATTGGATAGATTGCAAGTTATGGCCTTTTCAGATCTACTATTCCACATAACGTCACCACCCAGGTATGTCGCAGTTTTGGATGCTTTAAACCTTGAAGATGATCAAATTAGGTATTTACAATAACTAGAGATTTGTAGCTAATTTTATTATCTTTCCACAAAGTCTTAAACACATAGTTTGGCTAGATAGATCAAAAGTTATGGGGTTCATAGGACAACCGTCACGATTGGGTAGTGTCACGGTAATTTATAGATTAAATATAATAAATAGTCGAACTAGGGTCTTTGATAATTATAAATAATGTAGATAGTTGTCTAAAATTTTATTAGAGTTTAAGAACATTAAATTTGGTTAAACAGTTGGAAAGTTATGGCATCTAAAAGGCTGCTTTCGAGAAATCGGTGGCTGCTGAGTGGAGTTGTGTTAATTTGCTTATTAGAGCAATATGAAGATCGAATTAAATTATGCATATAACTAGAGAAAGCTAAATAATTTTTTATAGATTCCAAAGATTCTATTATTTGCTAATTTTGGATTCGTTATCAAACAACAGATTGGTCTTCGAAGAGGAAACGCGTGTTAAATGAATTAATTGAAAAATATTGCCAACTAGAAAATTGTATGTGATATCGTATAATTTCTAGAACATATATGGTTTGCTATGCTTGACCTCATGAGTTAGGAGTTATGGTCCTCCAACAATCGAGACACCAAAAGGGAGACTGTCCGACGGGAGGGAAAGTAGGTTGAGACCATGCGTAGGAACGATAATATCACTAGCATGTATTGCTATGGTACGTGGTTGAGTTGGTATTACGTGCTGCTGTAGGATGTATAGCTTTGGGTTTGACTTGATCTGCTCATCACCATTCTCACGTGGTTAAAAATGCAAGTGCATGGTAGAATAGTAGACGGTTAGTGAAATTGTGTTTTCGTGATTACGGACGATTTTTCAGAACCGTCTAAAACAGTGGTACTTCACGACCCGCGCAAGTTCCTGGCTCGACACCCCCAACACAAGATAATCGATGAGGAGACGGCGGTATGTGGTTGCAGGTGCGCTCCAGTGTTAGATCCCCACAGGTTAGTTCAAGTTACCATAGGCTTCATGAATATATTGTAGCCATGCTTGAAGCTACCATCCTTTCTCTCGTACGTAGATAGCTGGAGCGACTTTCCACGGTGCACCATTGAAGAACAGGCCACTGAACCTACAAAACAAATCTTGCCAAAAATAACATGAACAATCAACATACTATCGAATATTTGCAGCTACGATCATTTTTGCACAACTGCTATAGGTCTACGGAGTATTGCCAATGTTCGCGTTGAAATATTAAAATTGATCGACGTACAACTATGATCTACGTCGTGAATCATGGCAACTACGCCCATGAACTGACAGGAATGTTATATGCCGCTCACATGGGCCTTGTGACCTTGGTCCCCTTCGGGACAGCTTCTGGATTATAGATTTTGGATTATAAGAGAAGCTGCTTTTGATTATGAGAGAATCGTGTCTAGCCGACTACAACTTTTAGATTTCGGACCGAGCCGGCGAGAATCAGCAAGAATCAGATTTCAGCCAGATTCTGATTCTCAGAGAAGCTATCCAAAATCTTCCCGTTCGGCAAATAATCAACTTTTTTCTAAAGCAGAAGCTGTCTATAAGCTGAAACGAACGGGCCCTTGTCCCACTGACGAGATAGTTGACAAAATTCTACTACGAATTTTAAACCGATTCATGACCCGCGTTCAAACGATAGTTAACAAGATAACCGTCGTGTTTCTTATTACAAGATTTTCAAAACAACTCTTACTTATACATTTCGGTCTTAAAAAAAATATGTTAGAGATTATATCAAATGTTCCGCTAGTAATTTTGATTTGTTCTGCTAACTGTCTTGAATTGCTCCACAGGCATGTTTAGTTTTCTTGTGAACTACTAGAACATTATAAATTAAAGCGCAGAACATCTAACTCTAAACCGATTCATTTCTGCTAATCAATTCCAAAAAATTATGCGCTATAATATCATCTATAAATTACTGTAACAATTATAAATTACTGTAACAATCGAAAGCATGGACAGTGCTTCTATGCTTTTCCTCCTAATACAGGTCGCACGAATCTTGAAGCAAGAGAAGAGGTAAGTCCTCACCATCTACCTTTCATTCATGCTTTAATATTTATACAACTTTAAAAAAGAAAAACATAGAAACACCCCTCAACATTTTATTTTACCTACTTTAACATCCGAAGGTGACAGTTGAATAGATGTTCCACAACCAGTTTTGGTTTGTTCCACTAATTGTTCTTGTTTGTTCCATGACATATACCATTATCACAAGACCGAAATATATGTAAAATAAGCTCTTATTTCGTAGAATTCATCGTAAGGTACATAATGACTCAAAACTGAATACTAGGATTCGAAAGGTGCATGCTTTTGAATTTTTAAAACTCGAAAAAGAAAGAACGTGGGCTGATATTAAATTTGCAAGCAATTATAATTTTACTTTAGCTTCATTCCAATGTTTGCTTTACTTGCTTGTGCCAAAATCACTCATAGTAATTCTTATCTCATGGTTTTTCGGAAACCTTAGAAAATTATTAATTTAAATTGCCCTTTGCAAATGACATCCAATACCTCAATTCTTCAGGAGTGCTATATGCAGGCCCAGCTTATAACTGGTAGTTAGTGCACATATGACTCGGGCGCAGATTGCACACATCTATATACAACCTTGGCAAGCACCGTTCACCTGGTTCAGTAACGTACTAGTTCTAAAACTCATTAGCCATAATTGAAACATTACATGCCGTCAACGCGATGCCATTGAGGCTTTCACAGTACAACTAAATGGGAGGCCTTCAAACTTATTTGATATTTGGATTACAATTGAGCATACCATCGCTAAAGCTGTATTATGAAGAATAAAAGGCCAACAATAATTGCACACAGGGGGAAAAGAGGTGAGTCACAAGTTAAGGCCATTTTAAGTAGTTTGTCTATAACCACACGTTGGTAATATTTAGCTTAACTTACAAGATAGTCACACACACACACACAAAATTCAAAAGACTGAGCTAAAATTTCTTGAGAATTTACTCGTGTCCAGCTCTTCTCAACAAGGTTTTCCCAGGTCAAGTTTTCAAGTAGTACATCACTACAACTACAGAAAAAAAAATCAAACAAAATTTTACATTTATCTAAGACAAGTTTTTACCTGTTCATGCACTGGATCTTTTAGATGAATTTCTCTGTATGCCCACATATGGATGTAGGCATGTAGCCTTAGGTTAAAATTGTCAAATGGCATTCTAAGGAATCCATCTGAATGAAACTAAAAGCAGCAATTTCACGGTGAACTTTCAGGTTTCAACTAGTAAAATAAGCTAATGCCACTAGAATCGATCATCATTCATCATGTAGAAAGTATACCTAGCCTAGCCCTTTGATGCTGGTGTTTGTTAACTATATGGATGTTAAACCTTCGGCTCTAACTATCCCTCACTCCCTATTCCTTGTCAGGTTCTTATACTTGTTAGATAAGAGTTAAAAATTCTCCAATTCCTCACAAACTTCATCACATGGTAGAGAAGAGAGCTCCTGATGCTAATGTATTTACTTGGAGTTACATATCCAGATATATGTATTTTCTGATAAGCACTCTAGCTATAAGAGCACAATGCGCATAAGAACAAAGTTTTCGAAAAACCTAGCATGAATGTTAAAAAATTGTCTGGAAAAACTTACTTAATAATCCATCTAAAAGAGTGAAAGAATACCTATACAGGAAAAGCTCACACAAATTAGGTAAAGAAGGCACAGCATCAGCCTTTCAGTATCAAAATTCAAACATAGTCATTAGTTGAGAAGTGTTGAAAAGAATTTACCATGACAAGTGGCTAGTGGAAGCAGCACATCGAGTAATCTCCATCCCAGGGCCTCAATAACATAAAAGCAAAAGCAAATTTTCAATTGATATTCCACATGGAGGTACATAAGAAACTAAATGAATGAACTTAAGAAATATAAACATCATATATCAGTTCGTACAAAACATCAAAGGCAGGCATAATGTGGCCTTTCACAGTCTACATGAGACCCCCCCCCCCCCCTAAAATTTCCACAACTTTGATGCACTTCTCTGTATTTTAATCACTTTACATACAATTTTTCCACCACCCACTACAAATCCTATAGGTGGGGACTGGGGATGTGGCTAAATTTGGAAGAGAAGAAAAGTTATAAACTCTCTGTGGCTAAAAGTGTTTATACCATTGACATCCCAAAAATAAAATATATCTCAAGTATATAAATATTAAAGAAAAGACCAAGAGATCAACACATGAAAATGCCGGCCTTCATTATTAATAAAATTTAGATATCATTGTGTCAACGCGTAACATATCTAGCCAACTTGATCACAGAACCATCCATCTTCAAAAAACAGAAGCATGCCACTTTTTACGGGTTCAAACACTTCTAAGTTACCCAGATATCAAACCGGGGTACCTTCTTATGTTGGCCCTTTAGCATATAAAATGTGCACACAGCAGAAGCCCTGGCAGAAACCCTGAATGAAAGAAGAATTAGAATCTTAAAATCCAAAGAGTAGATGTAAGAAATAACTTAACGATAAAGGCCAGTAGTGTTAGGTATTAAAAAAGAGTTTATCAAGCAGTGAAAACATCGGGTGCATTGCACCTCCAAATAAGTGAAATGCCTGAGGCCAAGCATACAAAACAAGCAATCTTAAACATCAGCAGAGTACTTGGTGGCACACAAAAGCAAAGTGTGCCGAGTTAGTAAATATGTCAAGCACATCCAAAGATTTGCTCACTCCAGTTTTTATCAATACATAGAACCTTGCTTGCCAGCCATCCAAGTCAGCACAATTATTACGTGAAATGAAGCGGAAATCATGTATATCTTGCAAACCCATAGGAAAGAATGTATACAGGGAATGGAATGCCAGCCGACCAGTTGTCTTACAAGCAACAAAAATATCCAAATGATAAGTGCATGCAGCAAGGTCTGTAAGACAGCCATCTCTTCCATGGTTCCATGCTTCATCCACGTACTCCGCTCTCATAGCTCCCAGGACACAAGACAGAGAAATGCTGATGATTAGACAAGACGAACCCAAATTGTAGTTTACAAGGTAGATGCTAAGTTCAACAATGTCAATAGGAATCAACGTCTTATTTTCACTTGCCAGTGATAAATGGATGGCTAAGTGCCTGTGATACGGTTATCCTCTTTTCTGGATCTAAGACAAATATTTTTTCAAGAAGATCTTTAAAATTGGATAGCATTTTTGGATCATCGCCAGGAAAGTTTGAAATCAAAGAACCAATATCCTTTGGTTTAATGTTCAAAATCAACCTCCTCACGGCCTACAAACAGAAAGAAAGTAAATTAAGAATTCAAATCATTCAAACAGAAAATACGAAGAGAATATGGTTATGTAGACACACCTTTTTTGTCACAGGATCCTCCTCAGTAGCATGAAAATTGAGATCTTGGTCGAAGTGTTGCATCGTAAATGCTCCCTGTGTAATTGGAACAAGTATTTAGAAAAGTATTTTTTATGTTCACTCAGAGCTTAACAGAAGTAGGTGAACTTGCCACTGTAAAATTACAAAAAAAGGCATTTCCTATTGGCAAAATTACACGATAAGCCCTTAGACTACTTCACTTTGTGCAATTAAGCCCTCAAAGTTCAATTTTGTTAATTGGAGCCCCTCGACAATTCAGTTTTGTGGAATGAAGCCCTTCATATATGATTTTGTTGATTTGCACCCCTCTATTATTTGATTTTGTTTAATCAAGCCCTTTGTTATTGAAAATTATTTAATACTCCCTCCGTTTCTTTTTATAAGGCGTATTTGGTTTCGTTAGGACAAGGCTTTGACCAACAATTACTCTATTAGCATATAATTTTTATGACACAAAATTGATATTAGCAGATTTGTATTCAAAAGTACTTATATATAATTATGATTTTGTATTGCATAAATGATACATTAATAAAGTAATCGTTGGTCAAAGTTTTGTCCTAACGAAACCAAATACGCCTTATAAAAAGAAACGGAGGGAGTAATAAGGTGTTTGGCAGAGCTCCAGCTCCACCAAATTCGTGGAGCTGGAGCTGTGGGTATATTTAGGGCTGGAAAAAAAGCTCGTTGAGCTGGCTCGGTGGCTCGTTTCAAAATTGCTCTGATTACATTCATTTTTCTTTTAAAATAAAAATTAGTTGATTTGGAACCAGAGTCAACTTCGGCTTGGCTCGTTAGGCTCGGCTCGTTAAGCTCGGTTCGAAGTTGGGTCTCAAACAATACAAGAGACTATAATAAATAAGAATAAATCAGTGTCGAAGAAAGCTCGAAAAAAAGTTCAACTAGCTCGTTATCCACCCCTAGGTATATTAAGAGTGTTTAAGTGGGTCATCTTGTTTACATTTTAGAATAAAATTATAAAGTTATGTCACTTTATTTTAGTCTACAAGTTTCAGCTCTGAGGTGGAGCTGGGATCTGGAGCTCTGCCAAACAGGGCCTAAGACTCATCCAACTAATATATCTATGATATGAACGTTAATTTGAGCCAATGAGGATTGGTAACTGAAATCTAATAAAGCAATTAACCATTTTCTAGACTGGTTAATGTTCTTTGGAGAAAAATTTCTCACAAAAATAGGTGGTGAAAAGATTGTATATAAAAAGGCCTCTAATGTATTGTATTATTACAAAAATTATATCTAAAACACATCGTAAAGCTTTACTAATAGCTTATCATTATGTCTTATTTGAACAAACAGTCCACATTGACAAATCCGTTGTCATGCCACCAATTTGTTAGTCGTATAAAAAGGGGTCAATTAGACTGACTAAAAAAGGGCCCAAATAAACAAAATTGAACTCTAAGGGCTTGATTGCACATAGCTGAATATTTTAGGGGCTTTGTTACACTCTTGACACCCCTTCTTCTGCACAGCAGCCCCCAGATCAGATAAGAGTTTTCTGAGACATAGCACAAGCGTGCACGGTCTCAAGAATGAAGATGAATCTCGTAGAGAACCAAAATAACGATGTTGAAGCAACCACGACGGAAGAGAAAACATTTGGTGAAGCCAACAACGAATTCTTTAAGCACAGCCTGAAAAGAGTACAAAGGATTGTCGCTCTCTCCAAACCCTCTCGAACCTTTTAGGACCCTTGGATCCTTGCCCTATGCAAGAATCTAGTGCTAAAGAATTAGACTAGCACCTAATCCTCTTGTACGCCTCTTGCTTTGGATGAGTTGGTTTGTGGCTTAGGTTCTCTATGACCCCCCCCCCCAACCATGGATAGCCTTCTTAGCCCTCCTCCAAAGGCAAGTAGAAATTCTACTCCAAAAGAAAGTAGGAATTCTAACCCTATCAGGATTCATCTAGGACTCCTTATAGCAGATCTTTCCAAATCCTAAAAGACTATACGAGTCACCATACTCAACAGGCTCAAATCAACAAAATTTGACTTCGGGGGCTTGATTGCACAAACTAAAATAGTTTGATGATTCAAGCATGAAATAAGTCTTAACAGTTCCTAATAATTTTCTAACCTTCCGAAGCATCTTCTTGGGGAAAGGGCCCTTCAATTCCATATGAAGCCGAAGCATGTCGTTATTTGATGGGCCTGGAAATAAGACTTTTCCAGTGTAAAGTTCATATAGACAGCAGCCAACTGACCACATGTCCAAAGGGTGATCATAGGGCAACCCAAGAACTGCAAGAAAAACAACTCATTAGAGGTAAAATACATTTCGAAGAACGGCATGCAGAGTGCAGACAGCAAATGAGTAGAAACAACATGTAATAAACATAGCGAATAAGGTACAAGTTGAAGAAAGAACTCACTTATCTCTGGTGCCCGATAGAAACGGCTCACAAGATAGGGTGTAACCTCATTCATTCCAGCAAACATAGCATTGCCAAAATCACATAACTTCAGCACATTCTTAGCCTCATTCACCTAAAATATAAGCAAAGGGTTACAGTTAAAAAGGATATTTGCTTGATGACTGTATAATACCAAATGAAACCACAATAAAGGATAAAATGGCAACATCAATCAACTAATTATTTACATTATTTATATATTAAGTGGCTAAAGCTGTAAACATGTTCTATAGAACCAAATTTCACGAAAAAAGACAAAAGATAATACAATAGACTGATAGAATGAAGAAAAAATATACTAAGAAAGATGGCGTACCAGCATATTATCTGGCTTTATATCACAGTGCAGAACTTTGCAGTTTTTCAGATGCTTCAGGGCGATGAAAAGCTGCTTTGAATATGTCCTCACAGCAGTCAGTTTAAGTCCGATATTACGACCAAATTTCTTTAGTACCTCACGAAGATTCATATTTAGAGATTCAAAAACTAAACAAAGATGGTTCCGGTACATGAAACTAGAAATAAACCGCACGCAGTGGCGTTTGTCCTCGCGATCCGCACTTGCCAGTTTTTCTAATATTGAAACCTCTTGCTTACCAGCCTTGTACCTGCATAACCAAATATTTAATTAAAATGTCATGCTTTATTTTTTATATTACAGGTATTGCTCAAAAATTACTTATAGGGAGCTTAACTCACATTGTTTCATTGTTGCGAATAATTTTAATAGCAACTTCTTCGGGATCATCTTTCCCAGCTTTAAGATCTTTTGCCCGGACAACTATTGAGAACACCCCCTTCCCATGCGCTGCTATAATTTCATAACGGCCATCCAACAATTCCCCAAACCGGTAAGCTGCAGAGATTCGCGAAACGTAAGGATAAAAGGAATGGAGTACAGGAAAAATGTCTGACAGCAGTTGAACAAAAGTACAAAACAAAGAAACTAAAAAGGAAAGGTTGCCATGAAGATTGCTGAACTTACTATAGTACCCCTCTGCATCATCCCAGTTATCATTAACAGCATTTTTCTCAATCCGCAAACCATCATCCTTGCCCTGCAGAACAAAATGATCTGAGATTGAGTAAACAGAATAATGGCATTTTTATCCAACATTGGAAAAATATATTTCATCTTCAAAGTTCAACAAGCTATCCTAGTTCGACACTTAAGCAAGACATGTTCAGGCAGAATAGCATGCGGGTGAAGTTTTATCAGAACACTACAGTACTTTTCTTTAACTTCTGTGTTCACATTTCAAAAGAATTCTAAGTACTACTGCAACTTGAATGTCGAGAACCCATAAGCAACATTTCAACAATTCTTATAAGTGCCCACAGTTCACAAAGAGAGTTTGCAGCAAAAGAACAATTCCTCACTAGTGACCTCTCTATGTAGCAGAAGGGATAAGAATCATACCAATTTTCGAACTCCAGCAGGTGATTCTCCAAAAATGTCATCACAAAACATATCTGCTGATTTCTCACTCTGGAAATTTAAATGAGCAACATAAATTCTCTGGATGGTCTGATTTCATATAAACTTTGTAGCAGGCTAATAGAACACAATTACCTTTGGAGTACCCTCTCCAAGGCCTGAAACACCTGCTGTCCTCTCATTACCCAATGTCCCCACACTGGTTAAAACATCATTGTGAGCCGGAGACTTGCCCACATTGAAGCCTGTTTCAACAATAAATGCATCTGAAGAATCATGCTTATTTTCAGCTTCCTCACTGGCCACAAAGCTGCCACTATTATCATCTTTCAGATCTGCAGTCTCATCTCTACCCATTGTTCTTACTTCTGTACAAGCAACAGTACATTTGTCAGTAGAAAATAAACTCATTTGAACATAACATAGTATAAGTAGGGTAGTTCGCGTATTAGATTATAGCTAATAGATTACCTTCGTTGTTGCTTCTAGGTACAGATTCCAGCTGCTGCTTCTGCAATTGTTGTTGCCTGTATCTCGCCATAATAGCTTCTTTCCTCCTCCTCGCTTCCTCCTTAATTTTTTCAGGGTCATCTTCTTCCTGCATTGCTAACTGCTGTTCAATTTTCTCTTGGTACTCCTCTTCATCTTCCTCCCTAACATCAAGAAAACAGCAGTAACTATAAAGTGCCGGAAAAACCAAAAATAAAGAAAGAAGGATAGTAAATCAAGTGAAAGATGCCTTACTTGAAAGAATTTTCCTTCGTTTCTTCAGATCTATGGCTTCTATGGTCAGCATCTCTACCTTTCTCGAATCTTGACCTGTCTTTATGACCATCGGACGTGCTGTATTTTGAGCGTGTATAATCCCTGTGCCTATCACTATTACTAACTCTGTCCTTTCCTTCTCCAGTTCTACGAGTTTCGTTTTCCATATCCCTATGTCGTCCCCTATCTCTTTCATCTCTCACTTTCCCCCTTTCATGTAGACTGCCAACCCTGTCAAATTCTTTATAACGATCCTTACTTGTATCCCTTCTTCTCTCATGATCTTTATGCCTTGAACTACCAGCCCGTCTTTCCCTATCCCTGCTTTCATCACGAATGTGATGTGCACTTTCCCTTCGGTCAGATCTACTATAACTGCTGCTCCTTTCTCTGTCCCTACGAGTAACTTCATGTGAATCAATTTTATCTCTATCTAATAGGTTGCTGCTGTCCCTTCTCTGATCCCTATATCTTTCCCGGCTATCATGCCTGTTACCATGTCCATCATGAACAACACGACTGCCGCTCCTTTCTCTTTCATTCTCCCAGCTCCTAGCAGAATGCCTACTGGACTTACCAATCCTATCAATGCTGTCACGATCATCCCTCAGACTTGCCCGCAAACCATTAGCTTCAGCACCAGTTTCTCTGGACCTCGAGTGATCCCTGGCATGAGCTTCACTATGGTGCCTTGAAGAAGGAGATCTTCTAGAGTGATCTTTCAGTTCTTTAGAAGATGAAGTGTGATGTTCATCTTTGTGCCTCCTTCCCTTCTTCGTTCTCGGTTGTGAAGATTTTGACACCATTTGGCTTTGTTCATTTCCTTTAGTATCCTCTGCACCGCTTGAAAAGATACCTCCGCTTTCAGACTCACGGGCACTGTGATTTGACTTCTGTTCATCTTTTGAGGAAGAATGACTGGGCAGCAGAGAAGCAGGCAGCTTGGTTGCATCAATGTTTGAGTTCATATCAGTATCAGCACGATTACCAAAGGGCTCCTGCATTTAGAACACATCAAACAGTAAGTAGATTTCCCAATTAGGATTAGCAACATGGGGACAAAACACAAAATTCCAAGCAAAAATACGCACTATTTACAGAGTAAGAGAGTCATTCTGCCAAGTCATTCACAAATTTCTCTATGTACACTATCTCTTGGTACACTACCTGCTCTGCACAGGATTTTAGATGTACTTTGGAGCATAACAAAGTGTTGCATTGTACCTGAGCAATTGAAAGTTTGGACGTATTGAAAGGAAGCAGCAACGGTGCTTGGTTAGAGCTTTGGTTATCAATCATAGCTTTTTGAGTTGTACGTGTTGCTTATCATCACCAAGTCATGCATTTTTGGTCGCTTTTTGGACAGAAGAAAAAAAAAATCAGAGTTTGATTGAACTAAAAATTGCAACTGGAAACCCTAATCAGAATCAATTATAGTTGCTTCCAATTTTGAGGTGAAGCTACCGCCCTCCTTCGATAGCAATTCAGATGATGAGGTCGAAATGGATGAGCGAGTAGGCAGACTACGAAGCGAACTATTGTGGCAGCGCAAAGGAGCAAATCTGAACTGAACCCCGATTACGCGCACGTAAGTAGAGAATTAGCACGGGAGAGAGGGATGGGGACAGACCGGAGCGGCGTAATCATTCTGGGCCTCTGCATCGACATCCATGGCGCCGCCGCCATCGTCCAGTATCTCCCCCTCCTCGACCTCGTCGCCCGCCGCGGCTAGCGGGGACTCATCATCGTGCTCCACGTGACGGTGGCGGCGGTGGTGGTGGCGGCGGCTGCGGTGGTGCCTGCGGCGCTTCGGGGAGGAGTCGGGGTCGGCGTCGTCGGGCGAGCGGCGGTGCTTGCCGGACGAGGAGGCGGGCGAGGGCGAGGGCGAGGGTTCCCCAGCCATGGAGGGGAGCTAGGGTGGTTTGGACGGCGAGCGGAGCAGAGCCGACCGAGCCCGAGCCAAAGCGATGCGATGCGATGCGCTTGGTATTCGGCTTTTATTGTTAAACTGTTCGCTGTGTCCATGACCGACTGGCAGGGTGGCCCAGGTGCGGCTTCCATGACCGACTCGATTTTTTGGCTTTTGATTCCATTCGAAATCACAAACTGAGGAAAGGAAACAAACATATAGAGAATACTAAATCTTAACTAATAAAACAAGGAATTTATTTTTTTTACATACGAGACAAATCGTCCCACTCCTCCCCTCATGAGCATGTGTTCATTCTACTTATCATCGTCATGATTCCTAGAAAACCGGCCTCATTTCCCACGTAACCCTCCTACAATATGCGCGTCGCCGCCTCTCCCCGTGCTGGCGGTTCCACCAACTCCACCGTCTCCCTCTCATCTCGGTCCTCCTTCACCCCTTTCTCCTCATGTTTCCTAATTCTAGAATTAACCCCAAAAAATCTACGAGAATCTAGGGGAGAAATGGAGGGTGGTGTACCACTGGAAAGCCATCAATGAAGTTACTGCAGATGGTGTCGAGGGGTGTGGGGGCTCGGGTTTTAGATTAGCAAAGCAGATACTTACTGTTGCGTCGGATTGACAATTAACAGAACCCGTAAGAAATCCGGTCGCTAATTCAAAACTGCACCCGTATTGAGGCCAATCAATCGGCACGACACACGCTGCCAGCGGTCATATGCCAACTAGTTTATTCCAATCCGAGCTTCCCGCATATGTGTCTAGTGCTAGTTTCCTAAATCAGTAGCCTAGCACCCACATAAACTGTAACATCCCTAATTTCGGTCTTTTGCCAAAAGCTAATTTAAATTAATTAAATTCAAAACTTAGATTTTCTTTGGTGTCTTAATTAACTTGGCATCCCTATCCTTCCAAAATTGGAGTTCATTCCTTCATCATCCGCAAAGTTAAATTTCCAAATTTCGGTTCTTATTCGAAATTCTACCCGAGTTCCAAAATGCTCCAAAAATTCCGAAACCTACTGCATTAGGTTACAAATATTCTATAATGATTTCATGAATTTTTCCAGGATTTATAGAATCCCTTTGGTATTTTATCTCTCGCGTCTTTCATCAAAATTCATTATATTTGTCCCGGAGTTATCTAACCACAACTCATCCAAAATTAGTGAAACCAATTTTATTGGGTTCCAAATATTCCCTAGCATTTTTAGGAATTTTTTCGGAATTTTTAGATCTTATTTACTAATTTTTCTCTCACGCCTTTGCTTTTACATTATTCATCGACCAATGAGGAGCCGACACGCGGTGAGCACTGTACGTTCATCTTCCACCTTCGATCAGTTACAGAGAGGAGAGTTCCTCACCTCCCGTTCATGGAGATTGAAATTCAATCCTTCATAACTCACGCAATACTCCACCAAATCACAAACAGTTTGATCTGGTGCGAAGGCGGAGATGAGGAGACTCCATTCCCCACCTTCTTTTGCTCTAAAGTCCACCAGAAACGGCTCCATCAAGCGAAAATTGAAATGCATTCAAACTTCAGTAACTCGGTCGTTTCTACACGAAACGATGAGCCACCACTTCCTAAACCTTCGTCTCAGTGTCCTCTTTCCCGTGCTCACTTCCTCTCGCAACCTCCCCACTCTAATCTTCCGGAATATCGAAGAAACCGACGCTGGACGTCCTCCATCGGCATCGCCGCGGCAACTTTTGTTCCGGTGAGGCTTTCACAATTCCGTTCGCGTCACCGTGTGCGCGTCATCGCCACGATCAAAAGCCCTCAACCAATTTCTGATTTCGTTGCAGGACGGCGATGAATTTTGCGGTTGAAAATTCCGATTGGAGCGCCGTTCCTCGTTGATTTCTCGCAAACCGTCGATCCCCTTCAAAATCCGGCACCATCGTTGGATTCGCGTCGTCAAGACCTTTCCGGTGCTTACCTTCTCCAACCCCACCAACCCTTCTATAGCAAACCACCATATCTAACCCTAGCTCATACTCACGTTCTGTTCTGGAGCCTGCGGGCACTGTAGCATCGATGCTACAGTGCCATTTCACCTTTTTCTGATTATTCTTTCCAATCCAACTTTGAAACGCTCGTTCTCCTCCGTCGTAACTCCGAATCGAGTTATTCAAATTTGTAAATTCATCTAAAATCATCCTCTATCTACCAGTACTAATTTTATAATTTTTACATTTATCTTATTTTATTTTATTTATTTGTTACTCCGTTTTGCGCGTAGTTGAAGAAGCCGCAGACGCCGCCGAAGAAAGTTTAGTCCAGCAGAGTGACGCGTCTCTCCTCGTCAACGAAGGTAAGTCTCCTTGACGCATGCTGATCCCATGATTTATAAATGTTTTACAATGTTTTACAAATTGCATTGCTATTTATCTAAAAGAATTATGTTAACGCTAGGCGGTTAGTTATACCTATTACTTATACCTCCTTGATATTATCCCTCCCTTACACTCGGGAGGTTTGAAGCCCTCCTAGAGCATCCACCTCACCTCCACCTTCTCTCTCCTCCTTTTGCAAAAAAGCCCTCCCAGTTTTTGAAATTACGGATAGGTCCTTTTGCAATTTTTTGTGAGAGGAAGATTTTTTCCTCGGTTCGCGTTTAGGTCCCTCCTTCGCCGTTTTACGTAAAGAACCTCCTGTTAAATACGAATCGTAAACGAGCCCTTTTATAGTTTTTCAAAATAGCGAACAGGTCCAAAATCATAACAAATAGGTCCGTGCGCTTTTCGCTCGTGTCCTTTCTCCGCTTTTGCCCCAAAAAATGTTTTTGTGGTCCGCTTTTCCCTCCGAGCATTGAAAAATGTTTTCGTTTCTCCGCTTTGCCCGAAAAAATGTTTTTGTGGTCCGCTTTGCCTCGGAGCATGCAAAAATGTTTTCGCTTTCTCCGCTTTGCCCTAAAAATGTTTTTGTGGTCCGCTTTTCCTCGGAGCATGGAAAAAATGTTTCGTTTCTCTGTTTTCCTAAAAAATCGAAAAATATTTTGGTGGTCCGTTTTCCTCCGGAGCATGGAAAAATGTTTTGTTTCTCCGCTTTACACGAAAAAATGTTTTTGTGGTCCGTTTTCCTTCGGAGCATGGAAAAAATATTTTCGTTTCTCCGCTTTTGCCCGAAAAATGTTTTTGTTGTCCGCTTTCCCTCGGAGCATGGAAAAATGTTTTCATGGACTGCTTTTCCTAAAAACCGGAAAATATTTTTGTGGTCCGTTTTCCTCCGAGCATGCAAAAAATGTTTTCGTTTCTCCGCTTTTGCGGAAAAAATGCTTTTGTGGTCCGCTTTTCCTCCGAACATGGAAAAATGTTTTCGTTTCTCCGCTTTTCCTAAAAACGAAAAATATTTTGGTGGTCCGTTTTTCCTCCGGAGCATGGAAAAAATGTTTTGTTTCTCCGTTTTACCCGAAAAAAATGTTTTTGTGGTCCGTTTTTCCTTCAAAGCATGGAAAAAATGTATTAAAGTATTCTCGTGGTCTGTTTTTTTTATAAAAACATTTTTTCAATTTTTTCGTTCACGTGCGCGGCGTGCCGCCGCGCTCAATTTTCTAGTTGTTATCTATGATCCTTTGTCGCCCTACCACAGTAATCCACCATAATAAACACTTTTGGGTAAATATTATCTGATTAGGAGAATAATTCATTAGATGATATTTTGAATGGATCAGATGGTATGGAATGTGAATTGGAGTTAGAACTCAACTTGATGGGAGTTAAATGAATATTTGTGTTAAGGGGGAATGTTTTTGTAAAATTTCTATATGAATGGTGATAATTGAAATATTGAGGAGTTGGATTGTGATAGCACTTCACAATATAAATATTATGGATTAGGAGAGAATTGGAAGATGTATGATATTAAGAATAATAGTCGGTAAATTAAATAAATAATATTGAGAATCATACTTGTGGATCAAATAGAATAAGTGGTGAATCATATTCGGTAGATTTTAACAAGCATACTATGTGATTTAGAGATGACAATGTGAAGGGTTAAAATAGGTGATATTGGGAACGATACTCAGTGATTTAGTAAATGATATTATCAAATATACTCAATGGATTAAATGGATAATATTGAGAATCATACTCGGTGGTTTAGTAGATGATTTTGTGAAACACTATTAGTAGATGATAATATCAAAGAAGGTTTGAAGTTAGAAAATATTATGAGTGAAGTTAATTGGATTATTAGTGCTTGGTAGGAGAATTTATTCAGGGGTTGATCAAGAAATGGATGATTATTGCAATATGGTTTGGCGATAACCATTTGTGTGGAATTTCTGAATAACGCAGAATATGTATGATTTATTTAGTCAATTTGGTATCACTGTGTATGGAAACCATTATAGTCGATGAATTAGTGAAATCTTGGTTTTGTGGAGTCTTTCTTAAAAAGATGATCGAGGATGAGATTATGAGTTATTCTTTGTGAATTAAGTAGATACAAGATTAAGCAATGTATGGACGATGGATAATCAATAATGTGACTTATATTTTGAGGAAACTATTTCATATACAATAATGTTAGTAGCTTAGCATGATTTTAGAGTCATGATGGCACATGATATAGACTTTACTTGTTGGAGTACTAAATTGAGCTTGATTATATAATGCCATGATAGTACTGGGGAATCTTGGTGACCTCATGAATTTTGGAGATTATAGAATTGATTATAATAATTTTTATAAACGCTGAGAACTGGAAATTTTAAATAAGTTGTTGGTGGAATAAAATAGTTCGGTAGAAATGCTTAAACTCGCAATCGGTCAGTATGCACCTATGGGTGGAAATTTCTTATAATTCTTGAAAACTTGTGTTGAAAATTATAGGCAAAAAATATTGTCGTTGGTTTTCAAAATAAGAATAAGAATGATTTAGACTTGGGCGGAATGGTTTGTCTGGCGGGTGCGGATAGAGCACTGGTCTTGTGTAGCATCCTCAGTTTCGCGTTCTGGAAAAATCTAATTTAAATTAATTAATTTCAAAACTGGAGTTTCCTTGGTGTTTAATTTAACCTAGCGTCCTTTTCCATTCAACATCGGAAATCATTTCCCCTTTGTTCGAAAAATCGAATTTTCCGATTCCCGTCAGTACCCGAAATTTCACTTGAGTCCAAAAATGCTCCAAAAATCATGGAACCTATTGCATTAGGTCCCAAATATTCTAAAAACATTTTGGGAATTTTCTCAAGATTTTTGGAGGCTCTCTGGTATTTTATCTCGCGCGGCTTTTGTTTAATGCCCGTTATTCGCCCTGGAAACTTCAAAACCATAAATTTCATCCAAATTCCGCGAAACCAATTTTATTGGGTTCCAAATATTCCAAAATGGTTCTAGGAATTTTTCCGGAATTTTTAGACCATTTTTTGCTAATTTTTCCTTAGTGCGTCACTTTCGCGTAACTCTTAGCCAACCAGAAAGTAACACGTGGCAGCACTGTTTCTCTTTCTTCAACCTCACGATGGATTGGTTTCCAGAGAAGAACTTCATGCCTCCACTCAAGCTTTCCTTTGATGCAAACCACCATAACTCTTGCAATAATGGTCCAAATCGCGAACGGACGGATCTGGTGGATTCGCAGCGACATCCTCTTTCCATCCCCCATGATCTTCAGCCCGGGATCTCGCTGAAATTTGAACAATCCACCAAAAACCGAAATCAGCATTTATGGCAATAACTCGGCCGTTTCTAATCTGTTTCGAGCACTTCCACCTCTCAAATCTCCGTGTTGGAGTGCTCTTCCGGGTGGTCTCATCCTTCTTTAGCATCTCCTCGCCATCCGTCCGCAAGATCGAGAAAACCGACGAGGAAGCCATATTTTCGTGTTCTTCGTGTTCATCCTCATAACTTCCTCTCCGGTGAGTCAAATTCAATTCTGGTTGTTTCCTCGTGTTCGTATGGAAGCCACGGTCATAACCCCTCAATCGATTTCAGGTCTTGTCAAGTTGTGATCTCGAATTTCGCGTTTGTTCTTCGTCGGCCATCACTTCATTCTTCATCAATTCCTTCCATTTGGGTAAGAGTCAATCCAATTCCTTGCATCCCTAGTTCACTCTAGATGTACTCTAGCTATTCTAATCATCCATTCCTGAATTTATTTCCAAATTTCGTCCAAATTTTCAATTTTTCCGGATTTGGGGTATGCTCTGTGAAAGGACCGGGATGTCGGCCTAGAGGGGGGGTGAATAGGCGATTACAAAATTATACCCAATTAAAATTAAACAAACAGAGATAATGCGGAAGCGAAGGGTATAATTAAGTTTTGCAACTTAAACAATTTAGCCCGAGACAATTAACTCGGAGACTCCGGATATTTAGTCCGGATACTCCGGAGTTATCCTGGATACTCGGATCAATGTCTGGATACTCCGGATGATCCGGATAGTTCGGATAAAATACCGGATACTCCGGGTTGAGTGTCTCGGTCAAGAATTCAAGATCTGAGCAATCTAGAAGCAATCCACTTGAACAAGAAGTAAGTAAATACTACCAAGAACCTATATCAAGTGGAGAACAGGAGCCAAGCACAAAAACAAGATAGATCGGGGCTCCTAAATAAATCAACCCTATACAGTCAACTCAATCACACATATAGGAATGAATTCAAGCAAGTAATGAAAGAGATGAAACCGAAATGAAGATGGAGACACGAAGATTTTATCCCGAAGTTCGGATCCTTGAGGGGATCCTACGTCTCCGTTGAGGCGGCTCGGTCACACTTGAGCCGGGGTCTCTTTCAACCCTCTTCCTCCCGGTGTTGCACAATGCACTCGCCGATCTTCACTTCTTTGATTCCTTTCCTTGCGGAGGCGGAATCGGCCTTCACAAACTTCCGGTGGCCTTCCACACAAAGCTTGGAAGCTCACCGGCAACTCTTAGCCATCTAGGAGACCTCAACCTCCAAGAGCAACAAATACTCCCGAAGAACTCACTTAGAGTCCACCTCAAGTGCTCAACAACTCAAATCAATCCTCAATCCAAACACCTCTCTCCTCTACCCAACCCTTCACTCAAAAGGGGATCACTAAGATCTAAGGAGTAGGGAGGAGTATTGGGGGCTCAAGAACTCACTTAGAACACCTCTAAACCCAACAAAAACATCCCCCCAACGGCTACCTTGAAGTGGGCAAGAAAGGGGCCTTAAATAGAGGAACCCAAAAAACTAGCCGTTTGGGACCGAACTGGGCAACCCGGAGACTCCGGAAAAAACCCCGGAGACTCTGGATCATCCGGATACTCCGGAATCATCCGGATACTCCGGATTAAAACCCGGATACTCCGGATCTCCCAGGCAGCACACGGCAACCCGACGAAAACGGGCATAACTTTTGATCCCGGACTCCGATTTCAGTGAATTCGGACTTTTCGGAAAGCTATGAAAGGTGGCTATCCAACTAACAAGGTCTCACTACCCAAATCCTAAAGGATAAAATTTGATTGCACAAAGAATCCACAAGGTGACCTCAAATTCTCACTTTCCGATACTAACAACACTTCTAACCCTCACACCAACCCACCTACACCTAGGTGAACAAAGTGTGACTTGGGTTTCTTAACCTTAGACAAGGATAGACCACTTTGAGCACTTGAGACATGTCTAAGTGATTTCAACGATTGCATCCCTCTTAATAGTACGGCAATCCTTAGACTCAAATTTAAACACAAAATCTAAGTCTTACACTAAGCTTTGCCGACTTCTTCCGGATGCACGGTGCATGATGACGCTTCCACAAAGATTGATGATGCCCTTCGTCTTGTCAACCTCAACGCGCTTCACCTCATGAGACTCTCGTCCTCTCGACCTTGACCTCGATCATCACCAAGACGATCCTCCATCAAGTCGAATCGACTTAGTCCTCAAATTGGTGACACCATTTGTCTTGTTGACTTTGACTCGCTTATCATCCTTTAAACCACTTGGTCATCATACACACAGCTTTGGGACCTAATTCTTATCAAAGCACTCAGCAAACACATTAGTCCCACAAGCTCAAAAGATATGAATTAGAATTAAATGAATGAGATGAAATACAACAAGTGTTTCATATAAATAGGCATGATATCAACGAAAACACTTGACATAAGAATTGTTCTCTACTAAGTGCAGCATGATGAATATGTGATTGATCTATATGCACTTAGAGAGATAATTGCCAATAAGATGAATCATTTAAATCAAGGCAAGGATCACATACTTTGCTTAAATGAAACACATGATAGAATGTACATGAATTGTACATGTGCAAATAATATTTGGAATGAGAGTAAATGATGTGATCCAATTCTAGATTAAACTTCACTAGGAGAGGTGCATTAGAAGATATACAACTAAGACATGTATGCACCAAGTCAATATGAAGCAATGAAGTTTAACTCTAGTTAACACAAGCATATTAAAAACAAAACACATAATGAACTCAAATGAATATATATATATATGCACAAGCAATTATGACATGAATCAATGTGCACATATGAAATCAACAAGTTACTTAGAGTTCAATATGCATTTGCTAAAGAGGAATGCAATGACAAATATGGAAGGAATACCGAGATTGCATACCTCATTTTTGCTTAACCATCCCAATTGATTTTCCTCTAAAATAGATGAGACTAATATTCAACTAGGCAATAAACATGTTAGTCTCATAACAATATAAATATATTAGAGGTTTGTCATTTGTTAAGCACTAAGTTAATATTTATACAATTATATTGATTGATATTACATGCGTTTGTCATTAATCACCAAAACAACATAAGTGCCTAGACGCACTTTCACTCTGTCTTTCTTGTGCCCGTGCGCGCGTCGCCGCCGGCGAGCTGCCGTCGCCACCGTTCCGGCTGGCCCGCCGCCTCCGCCGCCTGCTGCGGCGCTACCCAGCCGCTTCGCTCATCGCCGGCGGCGGCCACCAGCGGAAACCTCGCCAGTGGCGCCACCGCCTCGCGCCCGTTCGCCCGTCTGACCCGCCGCGCTCCTCGCGCCATGCCACACCAGCTGCCAGCCACCCCTCGCCGCGCGCTCTGCTCCGGCCCGCCTCCACGCCACCACCGCCTCCTCCGCCGCGCCGCCGAGCCCTCTCACGGCCGCCCAACCTCACCCATCCTCCTCTGTTTTTCATGGCTATGGAGCATTGGAGAAGAACCTCACACTCAATGACAAGGAGGCCCCACATGGCATAGAGCTCATCAATTCTAAAATCCAGCCAAAAAGAAAAGATTCTGGAATATTCCTCGGTATCTTATTTTCCTGATTTTTCCAAACTTCGGACGCTTATAACTTTTGCATACGGACTCCGATTGACTCCGTTCAAATTCCTAAATTCATCTAAATTCAAGATCTACTTGCCAGTACTACTTTGGTAATTTTTTAATTTTAATTATTTTTTTGTTATTTATTTGTTGTTCCGTTTTGCGCGTAGCCGAGGATCCGTCCGAGTCCGCCGACCCTGCCGCCGAACTCCAAGGTTTCGACAACTTCGCTGCGACCGAAGGCAAGTCCCTTGACGCATCTTGATCCTATGTTTGCAAATGTTTTAACCTTTTTTATAAATTTGCATTGCTATGTTTATCATCGTATGTCAAATATAGATGAATAGCTAATCCAATTTGCGATTACCTCCTTTGTTGTTGACATCCATGTTTAATTGTAACCCTAGGACTTTTGCTATGCCATGTTTACCTTATATGGTGACCTTTGTTGAATAGTACGATAGAATTGCTTAGGGTCAACATTGATGAAAATGACCCATGGGTGGGATTATACAAAACGATGATTTAAAGTATGATTTGGAAATGATTATAAAGATTTTGGTACTGTTTTTCCAAAATAAAAAGAAAACGAACCGACGCTTATGATTGTCCATTCTAAGCATAACCGTACTACCACATGTCTAACATGGTACGACCTGGCTAAATAATTTGTAGAAACCTTCTTAGGCTCGCCAGTTGGTGGAATGTTGTCGGGACCCCGAATTTGCAAATCCGGACCCTCTGTGTATTCAGCACTAGTCCAGGAACGCGCTAGTGCACACAGTCTTAACATCGGTATATATCACAATCATACCAAACGATACTATCAAAGTACTTTATTTAAATAATCAAAGGGTTACTCGACCTTAGTAGTTACAAATATATGCCTTGCAAAGCGAAACTTTAAAAGAGAAATAACGGAAAATCAAATAAACTTAGTGGCGCCATCCGGTATACCACGAACGGCCCGGGCTGGGCTCGCATCCCCTAAGTAGGCCAGGTCTTCTTGAAATCCTCCCCGGCGTAATCTCCTCTTCAAGCGGTATTGTGTCGAGGCAAGGGTGAGTACTTGGTACTCGACAAGTCATGCACCAGAATGCAAGCTAATATACTATATGCATGGCTTGGTACAAAGGAATAGCTCAAGGTATATTTGCGGTAAGCAATTTTTGACAAGTAATAGAAGTAGATTCAAAGCGGTAGAAATAAGTAAAGCATAAATAACTTTTCAAGAAGTTTAACAAACATTTTCCCATCCTAAACCTTATTTCCATCATCTTCTTTGTTAAACCAACCCAACTTTTCAAATCCAAGTTATTTTGAGAAAGTCTAACCCTTGACTGTAATTCGAGCATTGTCGATCAGTGGACTCGGCTATTCAAATAGATTCTACACTCTGCAGAGGTTATGCACTTTACCCACAAGATACTGATCAAACACCACAAAGGCGAGTTCAGTAACAAAGCCTTTGGAAGCCTCAAACAACACAGGTGGTCCTCCGGTTCGTGCTCTACACCATCCCTTCCCTTAGCCAAGGCGAAGTATGGGACCAACACACCGTTAGATGGGTACAGCCACGCCACGATCGCTCCCGTACAATCACACAAGCAGTTACCGACACCACTGAGGCTCCACAAGTGAGTCCTTAGCGACTTAGTCAACTAGGGCCATCCCATTCCGACCATGTGGTTGCAAGTATGACCAGGTTCAAAGGCTTGCAAGGTTAAGTCCTTAGAGTGACCAGGGCAAGACTACCCGAAAAAACCAAATCAACACTCCCAATGCCACAACTGGCCCACGATTACTCTTGCCACATGCCGGCCGAAAGCGTTTATCAAACTGATTGATTACCATGCACCACGTGCCGTCAACATCACATGATACTTTTCCAAAAGCAGTTCAATATATCATTAAGTCCATATTAGCATTTGATTGTCCAAAATCATGTCATGAGCACGTGTGGCGTGTCTAAGCGATACTACAACGGTCTAAACCCTGTTGGCAATTTAATAATGTCCAACTAGTAAACCACAACTAGGGTGACAAGGGATCATGGCACATACTTAGATAATCAAGGTGTCATACGACCAAATTGGTGTTTATCTAACCCCCATGTTTAAACAAAGTATCTTTCTAATTGAACTAGCATCGATAGTTTAAATCAAAATAGATTTCGAAATAGGATCAACATGGTCAAAGCACAACTTGCCTTCAAAAGTACTTGCTCTTGGTCTTGAGTTGGATCCCTGAGTCAACACTTCTCCTTGAATCCTTCCGGCACTTCAACGCGTCTACTAAAGCGTGCAAATAGCAAATACACAAATAAACACTAGGCAAAAAGATCCCAAAACTCCAAATAAAATCCATAAACAGAAGAACATAATTTTACGGATTTTTAGAAACTAGAATAAATCAAATTTGGAGTTAAAAGCATAAAGTTATGATTATTTAAAGTTTAAATAATCAATTAAATAATATTACAGAGAAAAACTTTAGTCCAAAAATTAAATAAAATTCATATTTAGGTAGATCTCAATTTTATACAAATTTAGAAATTTGAATCGCTCAAATCGAGTTGAAGCATAAAGTTATAAGCGTTTGAAGTTTTGAAATTCAAATCAATTATTAAACCGATTTATTAAATCATTTTCTTTTTTGGAAATTAATTATTGCGTCGGCATGGACGCGTGTCGACTCCTGATTGGCTGGTGGCGTCGGTAGGTCCATGGACTTGGTCCGCGCTTGCTCGGGTCTACGGTGGACTCGGTCCACGGCTCCGCGTGAGGCCCGACATGTGGGTCGCTCGGTGGCGTCATCGGCGGCGTAGCTCGGCCACGGTCGGCAGGTGGGTCCCGAGCGTCATTGTTGGCGCGAGTGCCCCGGGGACGCCGCGACATCACATGGTCGCCATGGCGTCATCGGACGTCCATGGTGCGCTTTGGTTAGGGCGGCGACATCGCGGGCGGCGTGTCGTAGACGTTCTCCTGCTGTGGCCGTGCGCGGCGGTTGGCCTTACAGCCACGTGGCTAGATCTAGGCGTTGATTTGAAAATCAGCGGCCCCGGATTGAATCACGGTGTTCTGGCGTTTGGGGTGAACGCAGGTTATCTGGGCCGTTGGATTTAGATCCAATGGTTGAGATTGAATCTAGAGATCGATAACGCGAAACCTCACCGTCGCGATAGCGTGGCAAGATCTCGGATCGTGCGATCTTGATCGGGCCAGTACGAGATAGCTCGAGTGACGGCAATGGCGTCTTGGCAGCTTCATGTGGCGGGCGATAGCGATGACACGCCCGACGGCTGAGCCCTCCGTGAAAGTGGATGGTAGCAGGTGCGCGCCAGCGCAAAGGGATGCGGATCGGGGTCAACGTCAGGCGGAGGATGGCGGTGGCGGAAGCCACGAAATCACAGCGGAGTGCTTTACCAACTCCTACGAGCAATAGCGGCCGAGCGGTGGGGATCCTAGCGGCGTGAGCTAGGGTTTGAGACCGGCGTGGGATGGCGATCCTCGAGTGCGATCCGGGCATTAAATAGCCGAGGCGTGCTCGGGCGGAACCCTGGTCGATCGCACGGCGGCCTTCTCACCGGCGGTCCGGCTTCGGTTCGGCGCACGGCATCGTCGGCCCGGATCCGTGAAGCGCGATCCGCGACCCGTCGCCGCAGGCGACGGTCCGGTCCGCCCGACACGGTTCTGCTCGAGTCGAAGTCGGCGGATCTCGGCCGTTGGATCTTGATCCAACGGTTAGGATTGATTAGGAGTTAGAGTAAGGTTCGGTCGAGTCACGTGGTTTCGGGTCGGACTTCGAACACGAGTGACTCGGGCTCGATCGGATGAAACGATTACTTGACCAGTTTGATTTTCCAGCGATTTAATATTTAAAATAATTCCTAGTAATTCATTTAATTCATTAAAAATAGCAAATGACTGAGAAAAATTCGAGAAAAATTACGGAAAATACTTTGGATCATTTTGGACTCAAATAAAATATTTCCAACAAAATTTTATTTGCAAATTAAATTCTTTAATTATTTCAAAATGGAATAAATTCAAATAAATTCAATTAAATCCAAATAAATTCGAGAAAATTCCAAAAAATTCACCAAAGTGCCAAATCACACATGAATTTAGGACAAGTAAAATTTTGGGGTGTTACAAACCTCCCCCTTAATAGAATCTCGTCCACGAGATTAGGGGCTTACTAAAGGAATAGGTTTGGAAATTCTTTCTTCAAATCCTCTTCGCGCTCCCAAGTCGCCGCTCTCTGCATGGTTGCTCCACTGAACTCTCTGAAGCTTGGGTTGACTTGTTTCTAGTTTCTCGATCCATTGTGTCTAGAATCCTCACGGGATACTCCTTATAGGTCAAATCCTCCTGCAACTCAATTGACTCTAGCGCGGTGTTCGTTCCTCAGAACTCGAAGACACTTCTTCAAGCTAGGACACATGGAATACATCATGTACTCCCGCTGTTTGGCAACTCGGTGATAAGCAACTTAGCCTCTGCGGCTCAAAATCTTAAATGGTCCAACATAACGAGGGTGCAAGTTTCCCTTTGGCATGGAACCTCTTAACTCCTCGAGAGGCGTAACTCACGAGGTATACAAAGTCTTCTCGGTTCAAAACTCAAATCTCAAGCGACGATTGTCGACGTAACTCTTTGTCGAGATTTGGCTATCTTCAACCTTTCCCTAATCATGGCGATCCGTTCTTGACCTCTTGAAGAATATCGAGGCCCAAAGACACAGGCGCACGGTCTCATTCAATTCAATGGCGTCGAAGCGGAGTCGACCATACAAGGCTCTCAAAAGGTGACATCGTAAACTAGCCTCGATAACTATTGTTGTAACTGAACTCGGCATACGGCAAACTCTTATCCCAAGAGGTAGCATAAGCCAATGCACAAGCTCTCAACATATCCTCGAGATCTGGTTGACCCTTTCGGTCTGCATCCATCCGTGCATGGATGATAAGGTATCTTGAAGTTTAAGCGGGTTCCCATGGCTTCATGCAACTTATTCGGAACCTTGAGGTAAATTGGGTACCTCTGTCAGATACAATCCTCTTTGGCACTCCGTGCAAACAAACAATCGATCATGTACAACTCGCTTAATTTATCTCCGAGTAAGTGGTCTT
Organism: Rhipidocladum racemiflorum; assembly: GCA_036346355.1. Taxonomy (NCBI): domain Eukaryota; kingdom Viridiplantae; phylum Streptophyta; class Magnoliopsida; order Poales; family Poaceae; genus Rhipidocladum; species Rhipidocladum racemiflorum. Next base: position 69,896,438 of record CM070580.1, read on the forward strand.
CACGGGGATAAAATGGGCTACTTTAGTCAAGCGATCCACTATAACCCATATGGAGTCACAACCTCCTTGAGTCTTCGAAAGCCGGTAATGAAATCCATTCCGATTTCCTCCCACTTCCACTCGAGGTATCTTCGGTAGTTTGTAGCAATCTGCTGGTCTCGATGCATTGCCTTGACTCTCGGCATCGTCGCACAATGCAACATGCTCGGCAACTTCACGTTTCATACTCGGCCACGAATCTCTCCTTGAGATCTGATACATCTTGGCGCTTCGGGATGAATCGAGTACTTGAGTCATGGGCTTCTTCCGAGAATCGATTGCTTTAACTCCTTTTTGTTAGGCACACAAATGCGATCCTTCATCCACAACGTGCCTTGCTCATCCAACTTGAAGTCCTGCGCCTTGCCTTCCTCCTTTTGGACTTAATCCTCGGATCTGTCATCATCATCGTCCTTCTCGGATCCGGTCCTCTAAAGTAGGCTTTACTTCCAATGCGGCCAGAATCAGCTAGGTACCACCTCAACCCTCATTTTACGAAAATCCTTACATAACTCATCACGACTTGTGGCTAGCAACGCACTCACGGTATGGCTTTGGCTCGAGCATCGGCTACTACGTTGGCCTTCCCGGGATGGTAATGGATTCCAACATTATAGTCCTTGATCAACTCTAGCCATCTCCTTTGCCTCATATTCAGATCCGACTGGGTGAATATGTACTTAAGGCTCTTATGATCCGTATATACTTCACATCTGTTTCAATTTATTATTATGTTACAATTTCGCTATGTTCAGCAATGACGTATCACGGTTGACTGTGTGTACTAGCTACTGATCTGGGACTAGTACAGAAATACACAGGATATTTCGGATAGCTGATCCGGGGTCTCACATCTTGGTTTGTGCAAGTACCGTCTCAAGTCAATTAAGGACCGACGCTTATGACTGCCCATTCTAAGCATAACCGTGCAACCACAAGTCTAGATGAGTACGACCTGGCTGAATAATTTGTAGAAGTCTAACTTAGACTCACCAGTTGGTTGAGTGTGAGTGCCAGAAATTGGTAAGACTGTTTTCTCACACGACGCAGGAGGGGGCTTCTGTACTGGGTGGATAGAACCCTAACAGCGGTGAAACCTCAGCGGGTTCGTCGGGTTAGATGTATACGGCCATGTTAAGAAGCATGCTTCTACTCTAGTTTCAATTGCACGAAGCAGGATTTATTTACAATAAGATAGCAATTTTGAAACAACTCGGAATTCGTAAGAGCATTTGTAAGGAAAGTAGTTACAGCATAATTATACATTTTAATCATCAATCCGAATTTATACAAATCATAATCCGACCAATAAGATCACCAAGCCCAAGCATTGCTTTGTCTTATCGTGTTACCAATCCAATCATAGGCTGTGTTTGTTTAGGCTTCTGCTTAGGCTTATTTGGCTTCTAGGCCTTCATAAGTCACAAGCCAAAACAAACAGTAATTTTTCAGCTAGCTGGAGAGGAGAAGCTCTAGCTCAATTTGTACTACACGAGAGAAGCAAGGAAAACGATGCTTCTCGGGCTGGCTGGAGCTTCTGAAAATCCCACTTCCCTGGTACCCTTGCAACTTGATCTTATTTACAAAAAATTGCCATCCCCTTCATCAAGTCTCTTCCACTCGACCTCCACTCCAAAGGCCGCCTAACTTCTTCCACTCCAAGACTTCTCCTCCAAAGACCTGACCTAAACAAACACAGCCATAGTCCATCCGTTTAGATTCCAACAACAAATACCATATAATCTATCATTCCAATTTCCATACCGATTTCCATTCCAAATCCATACCACAAATCACATTCCAATTCTGATTCCAAAATATAATCTATATCTATGGCTAACCCAAAACTTGCTTTTCCAAAATTCTTTAGAAACCAAAACTGAAAGTATCTATACTTAACAGTATTTTCCAAGCTGCTCTTTATCGTGAGCACGGTTAATCAATTAGATTTATTTTCTGCAGAGATTGTACACTTTACCCACATGACATATTCTAGCAATTATGTCAGCCATGTCACGCGATACCCATCATACCCGTTTTGCTAGGCCACGACGAAACATTTCCATTCGTTAGAGCTTAAACCTTGCACTAGCACCGATGATGCATGTCCCTTGCTATGGTTGGACTTACAGCTCATCCATCCAGCATTGCGAGTGCTCGGCTCGGCGATGGCCATGACCCAATTGCATTGATCCAAACACGAACATGCAGTTCTACGATGGTTCACGAAGCCCTATCGTAACTTTACCCATAGCGAGGTATACACTGTTGTATTGGAATACTCTGACCCCGACGCCTCGAAGAGGGAGTACCTAGAACAACACCGTTTTCAGAGTGTCCATACTACTTTGGCCTTCCAAAATGCAAGGCTAAATTCCAACTACTATACTAAGTTAAGGCTATCCCATACTAGCACATGTGGTTGCATGCTAAACTCAGTTGATAGTATCAAGTTCGGTCCTTAAGGGGGACATAGTCGAGACCTTCAAACATCTGCCGATCTAAATCACACTTCTATCCTTTCTATTTTCCATTTTTACCAACTTAACCACCTTTAGCCAAACCACTATTTTTCAAATCGAGTTTATAGTCCAAAATGAGTTTGATCAGGGTGTTCCACTAATATGATAATTTTATTTCTACTACTTGACTAAGCATATGCAAATGCTATTCAATTATTACCCAATTGACACTTATAACAATGTCTAACCCTAACTTAGCGTTTAACAAGGTTCCCATGACAAATACTATTGAGATAAACCATCAATCTTGGGTTTATCTACCAATTCCCGCAATTTAGCGACTTTATGGAATATACGTGCATGCATATTAGTTTTGACGAAACAAAATAAACTTTGCAAATATGGGATCAACATGATCAAAGGGGGTGCTTGCCTATTTGGTCTTCATTGATTACGCCTTCAGGGAGGTAGTTGGGATCCTCGGCAACGACGTCCGACGTGTTAACGTCCACACGATCGAACGGCAAAAGGAACAATAAACGAACGATCAAATAGGATTCAAATAGGGCAAACAAGAGGCAAATACAAAAGCAAAGCAAATCCGAAGAACGAGGGAGAAATTAGACCAGAAAAGTCCTAAGCTCAACCCTAAGCCCGGCAGTACCGGCATACAACCTGCGGTACTATCGGCCTCTCTGGCAAGATCTGAGCCTAATGGCATTACTTGAGCCTGCAGCGATCCAGGGCCTTAGGTCGGTAGTCTTAAACGACCGGGGACCAAAATGGGTACTCTCTGAAAAAAGATACTGGAGCACTGAGGGCGTGTAACACCCCAATTTTTGCTTTTCATGAAATTAAATATTATTTTGCACATTTGTGAATTTTTGGAATTTTCTGGAATTTATTTGGATTTATTTGGATTTAATTTGAATTTATTCCATATTGAAATAATTAAAGAAATTAAATTTTCAAATACAGTTTTGTTGGAAATATTTTATTTGAGTTCCAAATGCCCTAAAATATTTTCAAGAATTTTTACGAATTTTTCGAGTATTTTACTATTTTTCTTGAATTAAATGAATTCTTGGAAATTATTTTAATTATTAAATCGCTGGAAAATCGAGTCGGGTCAAGTATCTTGTTCATCCGACCAGGACCGAGTCCGAGTCAGACTCGAGTCCGACCCGAGCCACGTGATTCGGTCGAACCGCGTCCAAACCCTAACCGTTGTGGACCGTCAGATCAAGATCCAACGGTCAGGATCCGCGCCGCACCGTTCGATCGGATCCGATCCGAATCCGTGCGCGCCAGGCCATCGTGGCCGTGGATCGCGCCACGTGGACGGTGGAGGCGTCGTCTTCCCCGGCCGAATCCGGCTCGGACTGCTCCGCCGTGTGGGCATAGGGCTCCGCCCTACGCGCGCATGCCGAGGCTATTTAAAGCCCCGCGCCGCCTCCGAGGTTCGTTTCAACCGTGCGCACCTTTTGCCCCACCTCCTGAAACCCTAGCCGCCGCCGTTCGTGCCCGATTGCTCGCCGGAGTTGGTTGGGTCTCCATGGTGGTTTCTACCGTCTCCCGCCGTGTCCAGAACCGCTCCGTCGACACCGAGCCCGGATCCGAAAACCCCTCACCGAGACGCGCCCGAGCCGTGAACCCATCTCGCCGGAGGAGCACCGCAACGCCGCTTCGAAGGTCGCCTTCCCCAGCTCCGTTCGTCCCCGACCACCGCACCGCCATCAGCCCTCGCGAGCTCTGTGCGCCGTCCGATCTTGATCGTGCGATTGAGGTGAGTTCACGTGCTTCCAAACCCGATTAGATCTGGACCATTGGATAAGGATCCAACGGCCCACGATCACCACGTGCCATATCAGCATTAACGTAGGGTTAGATCTGGACCGTCCGATCTAGATCGAACGGCCCACGATCACCGTGTAGTTTTCAACGTGTTAACCCTGGATCTAATCGCGGCCGTTGATTTTCAAATCAACGGACACGATCATGCCACGTGTACCCTGGCCGCGCCACACACACGCTGAAGCGTGTCGACACGCCGGGCCCGCGTGTCACGGGACAGCAGAACCGCACCATGGCGTCATCGGCCGACGTCACGGGGCCCACTTGTCGAGAGCGTCGCCGGCGTGGTGACGCTGCCGACGTCATCCAATGGGTCCCACCTGTCAGTCTCACGTGAGCCGTGGACCGAGTCCACGGTGGGCCGAGCCGAACCGTGGGCTGAGCCCATGGACCGGCCGACGCCACCCAGCCAATCGAGGGCTGCCACGTGTCATCTTTGACGCAATAAATGAATTTCCGAAAAAAGGAAATGATTTATTAATTCGAATAATTGATTTCAAATTTGATTCAAACTTCAAACGCTTATAACTTTTGCGTTTCAACTCCGATTTGTGTGATTCAAATTTCTAAATTTGTATAAAATTGAGATCTACCTAATGATGAATTTTATTTAATTTTTGGACTAAAGTTTTTCTCTATAATATTATTTAATTGATTATTTAAACTTCAAAATGCTATAACTTTTGCATTTAAACTCCGAATTTGACGATTCCAGTTTCTAAAAATTCATAAAATTATGTTCTCTCTGTTTATGGATTTTATTTGGATGTTTGGACACTTTTTGTCTATTGTTTTATTCATTTGTTGCTATTTGCACGCGTTACGAGTAGACGTTGAAGTGCCGGAAGGATTCGAAGGAGAAGTGTTGACTCAGGAGCCAGCTCAGGACCAAGAACACGTACTTTTTGAAGGCAAGTTATGCTTTGACCATGTTGATCCCATTTTGAAACCTATTTTGGTTCAAATTATTGCATGCTAGTTTAAATTAGAAAATGCTTTACTTAATTACGGGTAATTAGATAAATGCCTAATTGCTGTATGACACCTTGATTACTTAAATATGTGCCATGACCCCTTGTCACCCTAGTTATGGATTATTAGTTGGAAATTACTAAATTGCCAACATGGGTTTGTAGATCGTTATAGTATATGGCTTAGACCTGCTACGTGCTCATGACATGATTTTGGACAATCAAACGTTAATATTGACTTAATGACATATTGAACCTGTTTTGGAAAGGTATCATGTGATGTTGATGGCACGTGGTGCATGGTAACCAACTGGGGTTTGATAAATAGCTTTTGACCGGGGCATGTGGCAAGAATGATCGGGTGGGCCAGTTGTGGCACCGGGAATGTTGTTTTGGTTCTTCGGGTAGTCTTGCCCTGGTCACCCTAAGGACTTAACCTTGCAAGCCTTTGAACTAAGTCAATCTTGCAACCACATGTCTGTAATGGGACGGACCTAGTTGATTAAGTTGCTAATAACGTACCTGTGGGACCTCAGGAGGTCAACTACACCCTTTGTGTAAGTTGTACGGGGGAGCGTACCGGGGCTGCGGCCAGGTGCCCATCTAACGGTTGATTGGCCTAAACTTCGCCTTCGCTAAGGGAAGGGTTAGTGTGCAATAACCGGGGAGGCTCACTTGTATTGTTAGAAGTTTCCGAAAGACTTTGTTACGGGAACTCGCCTTTGTGGTGTTTGACTGTATCTTGTGGGTAAAGTGCATAACCTCTGCAGAGTGAAAAATCTATTCGAATAGCCGTGTCCGCGGTATTGGACATCGCTCGGGAATTATAGTCAAGGGTTAGACTTTCATAAAAATAACTTGGACTTGGAAAAAGGGTTTTGGTTTAATGGATGACATTGCTGGAAATATGGACTAGGATTGGAAAGGACGTTTATTTAACTCCTGGAAAAGTTATTGATATTATATGCATGTCTTTACTGCTTTCGAATCTATTTACGATACATGTTAAATGATGTTTACTGCAAATGAACCATGAGCTATTCCTTGTACCAAGCCATGCATGTAGTATATTAGTTGCATTCTGTGCATGACTTGCTGAGTACCAAGTACTCACCCTTGCCACAATACAACACCAGTTGAAGAGGAGTCTACACCAGCTTTGGAGGAGGAGCTCCAAGAGGAACCGTCTACTTAGGAGCGAGCCGGTCGGTTGCCTGTGGTATCTTGGATGGCGCCACGATGTTATCTTATTTTCATTGCTATTATTTCTCTCTTAATAAGTCTTTCGCCTGCGTGGCGTATATTTGTAACTTGACCATAAGGTCGAGCAACTTGATTTGACTATCTAATTAAAGTACTTTATTAGTATCGAGTGGTATGATTGTGATATTTACCGATGTTAAGACTGTGTGCACTAGCGCGTTCCTGGACTAGTGCTGAATACACAGAGGGTCCGAATTTGCAGATTCGGGTCCCGACAGGGCGGTAGCTCCAACCACCCCGGTAGTACTGGCCCTTAGAGGGCGGTAGTGCCGGCCTCTAGGGAAAATTAGGGTTTTTGCAAAATTGGGATTTTGCGCAAACGGATTCGAAACTTCGAGACGATTATATGGTTAGGTTTCTAGAAGCACCAGGGACCCATCCACGCAGGTCTCACCAAGTTTCAAGTTCGTTTAACCTAATCTCCACCTTTTCAAATTCGATAACCCTAATTATTGCCGAATTTCAATTTTCGATGCGAATCGAGTGCAAACTCAATTTTTTTCATGAGAATCGAACTTTAGCGACATCGGATATATCCATGATTCATTCTCTTGACTTTTGGAGCTAGGGTTTCCAAGGAAAATTTCAAGACCCAAGAAACTGACTTTTTGAACGAATAAATCCAACGAAAGCTAATTAGGGTTTTAGAGTCGATTCTTTCACGAGAGTGGAACCACTATGGCACCAAGAACTAATACAAGCCATCCTTGTGATTTTTGGAACCTTGGAACTTGGAGTAACTCCGAAAAGCACAAAAATGCACCTTTTGCAAATTGATTTGGAAACAAAAAGATTTGCATCTTCATCTGGTCAAGCACTGGAGTTATCGGGTTGTCCGGGTCCGATGGCGGGAGTGACTTTAGCAGCATATGCGTGCACTGGACATTCGCCTCAAGGGTACTGAAGATATCGCTGTTGCAGCATTACCGAGACATTGTTCCTAGGACGTGGCCGGACCTGCTGTTGTGGTAGCGTTGTCGAAGGATTTGCTACCCTTGGAAATATGTCACCCTCGGGTGGGGCGCTATCGGATTGTCATGGTACAATCGCTTTGATAGATTGGCCATAGTCCCAGTTGTGGCCATAGTGGTTAGATCTCACCGATGATCTGCGGTATTAGGAGCAATAGCATTTACAGCTATTTGTGAAGTGGTTGTCATCACTGCAGGATCTTGAGGCTTGCCCAGGAGGATTTGGTGTCCCCAGCTGCCTGTGGTTTCTGCCTCTGAAACACTTTCTTGGGAGTTTTCGACAGTAGTACCATTGTTGGCTCCAGCAATGAATATGCAGCGATCTGTTCGATTGCTACCGTGACTGCTGCTTTGACTGCTAAGGCCAACGTTGTCATTGTCGCTATCCGTCTCGACGTACTTGAGGACGCTAGGCCCCATAGGGTCAAATTCTATGAAGGGCACCTTTCGGTGTGGCTCCTAGGAGCGGGATTCGGTGAAGTCGATGCACTCAAGATCTCCGCTTGGTTCCTAGCGATAAAGCATGGTTCCAAATGCGATCTCAGATCCGATCGCGGGAGCTGGGTTGAAGAAGGTGATCGAGTCGATGTCACCGTAGGGGTCGACGTGGGAAACTCTATCGTGAACACTCGTCAAAGACATGCCTGATTTGCAAACACAGTTGAAGGCCTCTACCTGGCGCACTAACCGTCGAAGGTTAGGGAATCGACAATAAACTTATATACCCAGGCATCTTTAATATGCAAAGTCAAACACAAAATCGGTGGCACACGATGTAGATAGGTTCGGGTCTCTAGGTGGAGTAATACCCTACTCTTGTATGGATGTAGTATGGAGTCAGTGAGACAGAGTACCGAGCAGGATGCCTAGCTCTGATTACAATAAAGATTGTATTTAGGATGTGGCTAAGATCTAGCTTATGAACTATCGAAGTGCAGTTCATCAGGTTGAGAGTCCTCTCTCCGAAATCTCTTTGACTCTGTTCTTATATAGTTGAGGTAGCCTCTTTACGGGTTGTAGTCGGTTTGAGATACCAGATCGTACTCGATGAAGAGTCCACCGTTCTGAGATCTTCGTAGTGTATCCAAACCTCCTTTGACATCCAGCGTACTCGAGTTGGTTTCCTTGTAATGGGAACATGACCGAGTCCTTTCCAAACGTAGAGATATCCCCCGTGTATATCTTATCCCGCAGAATCAGGCACGTGATATCCGAAGTTTCCAAATGCTTGTGTAAACATATATGGTATGATCTTTGAGTTTCCTGTACATGCTCATATCCCATATTTATATATTCGACAAGTAGAGTTCACCCTTTTTCTAGAATCCAAGGAATGCATCTAGAAATAATATAGTTGTATTTGATGCATACCTTTGGGATTTCTATTTTTTAATGAGATGAGACAAAACAAAATTATACTCAATAAAAGAGTTAGTCTCATGTTTATGATCAAATAATATTATATCCAAGGAATGCAACAAGATATGATAATATGAACTAAGCGCATACCTTTGATATCTTCATCTTTTTCATCCAAAAGAAACTAATAAAGATTACCCACAATAAGAGCGTTAATCTCACAAAAGATTTGTTATTAATTAACAATTGAGACTAATCAACATTATGATTATCAAAAGGGTTACTCTCATAATTATGTTTGTCATTAACACCAAACTCACAGGATGGAGCTTGAACTTTCAGCAGTCGGTGAATTTGTGAGTATATTGGTTTAGTTCACCCAACAAGATGAAGTCAGTGTGGTATATATAAGGTGGGTAGAGGGTGCCATGTAGGGGTGCAATCGGATCGGATAATTTCCGACCGACCGGATAGTTTCGAATCGGATTCGGATATTTTTTCGGATAGTTTTCGGATTCGGATTCGGGTTCGGATATTTTATTTCGGATTCGGATTCGGATTCGGGAGAATACTATCTGTCGGATCGGAATATTTCGAATATTTTCTCGGATATATCCGGTGGCTCCTGATCGGATATCCGAAGCACCAGTCGCCAGTCGGCCCATACATCCAAACGGCCCAGGTGGCTAGCCCTACTCATAACCCTAGCGTCTCCAGCCCCAGCCATGAATGCTCCGCCGCTCCACCGCCCTCCGCCGCTTCACCCTGAACTGGGACGCTACCGCCACCTTCTTCGCCCCTCCCTTCCGCTCCCGCCGTCGCGTGCCCCCTCCAGGAGCGGCGCTTCCCGTGAAATCCCGCCGCCGCCACCCCAAATCCTAACCACGTCCCTGGGCGCCCCCACGCCGCCGCTGCTGAGGTCCCGGGCGCTGCTGCTGAGGCCCTAGAGCGCCTCGACGTCTTTGTTGTGTCCGCTGATGCTCCGGTGGAGCCGCCTCATCCCGGCTGAGGTCCTGCGACGCCATGGACGCCGTCACCGGGCCGCCGGAAGCTTCGGCTGCCTGGGAGGGCTGCGGTGGGTGGGGGCCGAGAGGAAGAGGCTATGAGGAAGCTGCAGGAGCTGGTGGGTGTTGCTCGGGAGGAGGTGCAGTTGACCGAGGAGGAGGTGCGCTCTAATGATCAGTGGCAGGAGGACGAGTTGATACGTTGTTATCTCCCTCTCGATTTGTGTGGATCATAGATGATCTTGGCTGTTTAGTATAGGGATAAGCATAATTGAGTGCTTTCTGTCATAGATATGGACAAACTATAGTGAAATTTATTATTTTGCATGTTTGTTTACTAATTCTTGTGGCCGACTGAGGACGGGAGTTATTTTCCCATCTCTGTGAAGTGCACAGAGTGTGCTCATAGCAAAGTTTGGGTGTGATTAGACATGCATACCAGTGCGCAATAAGAGAAATGTCCTCGCAAAAAAAGCCTTGCTTGCCTGCATTTGTGCCAATATTGCTAGTAAAAGTAAGATTTATTGTTTGTGCCATTCATAAGTGAAAAGAACGGGATAAAAGGTGTCGTATTCAAGTATTATAGCCAAGGTATAACAAGGAGTCAAATAGTGCTATCACAAAGGAGTCTTCAGATTCAATTAATTTTTACTTTTTACAACTGAACGGGTGATAATTGCTTCTTTTAGTCTGATAGAATGTAAATCCAATGCTCAGATTTGTGCCTTGGAAACTGCTCTCGTGCATCTTATTACTGGGACCATCTTATTCTTGTCGGTGTATACACATTATTACATTGTGCAATAGACTGCTAGTAACACAACTAGGTTTCGTAACTTTATTATCGTGATATTATTTATGTATTGTTCTATGTTTTGTAACTTTTCGTATGTGTATCATTTAAATTGAATATACTCTACAACTTTGTTGGTTTACCTGATAAAATGATTTGTTCGACTGATAATCTTGTTGCATGTTAAACTCATACGATTGGTTAATCAGTGCTATATGTGTGCTTTATGTGGTATCTGTTTTCGCGCGTTATCTGATAAAAATTATCCGGTACCGTATCGATTTCGATCCGTATTCGATTCGAATCCGTAATCGATATTATCCGTGCCGTATTCGTATCCGACACTATCCGAATCCGATTCCGAATCCGACAAAAAATATGGTTTAGGATATGGAAAGAGTGATATCCGATCGAATCCGAGCCGATTGCACCCCTAGTGCCATGTTTGAGCATCGCCAGAGGAGCCCTCTACATAGGTTATGATATAAGGACAAACCGCAATACTTGGGCAATGAGCTGTATTAATCGTATCAACTATAGTGCGTGGAAACAACCAGAAAAGGTTGTCGTATGAATGTGTTTGATCTTCCCATTGGGTAAGAGTAGATAACTAGGGGTGTGAAGCTAAGTATGCTACAGGCCTAGTGAGGGACACGACTGATAGCCAGCGTAGGCTGTCAATGGATAACCAGTGTAGGTTGTCCTATTTTGGTGATCAACTTAGGTCGATGTACTTGGGCGCTATATATAAGCCATGAGATATGTAACTCTTATTTTGAGATGGAGTATTGATAACAAGTGTAGGTTATCAATTGACAACCAGCGTAGGTTGTCTTGTGAGGCGCTATGTTAAAACGCCATGTAACTCTAATTTTGAGATGGAGTTCAACTAGCCACCCCATGTAATAGTACCACCGATTTCGAAGAGTACAACTGGTAGGTGGTCAGAGTAGATGAGTAACTCCTATTTCAAGATTGAATATTGTTAACCAGTGTAGGTTATCAAAATTGCAACCTACGTAGGTTGTTTGACTCCAATCTCGAGGTGGAGTGCAATTGACCATTCTAGGTAATAGTACCACTGATTTCGGAAACAAGTACAACTGGTAGGTGGTTAGGGTTGGAGATCTAATACCAGATTAGTGATAAATATTCTGGATTCTTAACTGCGGTTGGGTTCACTATGGGTAAAGTAGTACAAACCTGTGTAAGGTTAAATAATGAATTCACACCTGTCTCCTGGATTGGAGGCTACGGAAGCTAATTCGCCTCATATACGAGTGCTAGTAGAGTTTTTAATAAATAAAAGTCAGAAACACAGATCTTTCTAAGAAAATCTATTTTCAGAAAATGATTTGAGGAGGGTGTAAGGTGATTTGAATTGGATTGAGGAGGGTTGAGATGGTTTTTTTTTGGGGGGGGAATCCATATATATTGCATTTTTGCTATTAATGTTTGCTGGGTACTTTTGTACTCACTCTTACTAAATCCCCTTTTGCTTAGAGAATTACTTCCAATGTCAAACATTTAGTTGGAGTGACAAGGCGGCTGAGGATGACCTGGAAGGGTAGGGGGTTCGATAGATGGTGTATCTAATCAATACCATTGGTATTACATCTATGTTATGTTTGGATTCCTTATTTAATTAATATACTGAACATATAGCTTGCCTGGCCATGGAATGTAATAAGCTTCCATTTCATCTATAATTATTGTTTCAGTTGTAACACTCTGAATACGGTGTATTAACTGATAAAGTGTCAGGTCCGCACGATACTTTATTAGCTAATATACCCAGATCAGTGTACCTTAGAGTTAATGATAGGTTTTACTGTCGTTACCCTGGGTTAATTATGCGGGTCGCCACACTAACCTACCATGGTTTCAAAATATATATGTGATCCTGTAACACCCTTGTCCAAATGCTGCTCAATGTCCTAGCCCACCGTGGGGTGGACTCGTGCATGCATAGCATCCCTCTGACACTTTCGTTATCACTTCAAGTAAAAGGATTAACTAAGAGGTGTAGACCCAACAGGAATTATATACTACTACAACTCACTTTAGACAAGTGATGTGGGACTAATCCCACCACTGTTGCACGTGGGCCACATGGGCCTTCACATTCACCTCCTTACTGGATGACGCCATTGGTAGCACATTGTATACATGGCAAATACCCAGAATCACCCCTCGGTACACTTTCGTGTGTTTAGTGCTGGCACATATGCCATGCGTGTGCCCATTTCAAAACCCACACATGCCATACGTCATGTGCCTACGCCCCTATCCCACGTGCACCAATGTAGCGAAGATTAATGCTATGATACCATTAACACCATGGTCCAAATTTCGATCAATGTCTTAGCCCACCGTGGGGCAAACCCGTGTATGCATAGCACCTCGCTTACACTTTCACCCTCGTTTCATGTAAAAGGGTTAATCCGAAGGTGCTATGTTTGAACCCAATAGGCATTATATACTACTACAACTCACTTTAAACAAGTGTTGTGGGACTAATCCCACCACCGCTCCACATGGGCCTTCACATTAATGGGCTAGGGCATTATAGATCTCCTTTTCTTCTTGTTGTTCTCTCCCCTTTCCTCTACTCTTTTCTCTTCTCTTCCTCTCCTCTCTTCTCATTTTCTTCCCTCTCCTCTCCTCTTCCTTTCGCTGCTCTCGGTCTCGGTTCAACTAGTGACATTAAGACAGAGGGAACGAGATCTCTGTCACCATTTCAATTGATGATTCTTTTATTCTATCGCGTTTTGAAATGACGACATAACCTATCACTATTTGAAATTGTGACACGAGTAGCGGGGATCTCTATCTCCATTTCAAATGGTGATTCATTTACTCTGTGAAGGACCATGTGGAGGTCCATCCATGTTTGTGATGGGTATTTAACTTTATTTGAGCAAGGTGTGCTCAGGTTTGAGTTTGATTTGAATTGAATTCAAATTGAAGCAATTTGAGTTGTGTTAGCTTCTTGTGGTACTACCGGCCTATGGCTGGCGGTAGAACCGACTTTGATTGAAATGCATGGTTCGATTTGTGATTTTTGTGTGTTTGATGCATATTTACTTATGTTACAATTGGATAGTGTGGTGCTATGTAACGGTTTGCTTGTCTGAGTGGTTGCAGAACTTCGAGGCTAGGTCGTGGTGAGGCACGCCAAAGGTGGAGGAGGCCAAGTCTGAATATATACCTTGGTGAGGCATGTCGTTAGATGGGTAAGGCCAGCTTGGCTTCTCCATGGTGAGGTAAAAGGCTGGGACTAGGCTAGGAGAGCTGATGTCCAGAACGGTCAAGTGCCGAAGACGGTTGAGGCCAAGAGGTAGCTACACTAAATCGGCAAGGGATCGGAGTGGAGCATTTGCACATGTGGATGGCTTCCACGACTGTTCCACTAGACTGGGATCTGGTGGCACCGGACTGTGTCCAGTGTGGTTTGGTTTGTGTTAGGTTATGGGTTAGCCTATGTGTCAAAATCCAAGGTGACCAGGTTGGAGCGGGTTGGCGACAGCGACCGGTGAGGTGGACTAGAGGTTCACGGTCAGGGTTAAGGGTCACGCGGACCATTCAGAATAGGTCGAGAAGGGTGCCAATTGGCGGTTGAAGCTTTCGTCTGGAGTTGAGACGGTTCGGTGGGGATCCGGACGCGTGAGGACGAGGTGGGAAGGTTCAAGGCCATGGGTACATGTCATCAGATGTGTGGATGCTTCGAGGCAAAGGGAGCGTTGGGGGCGTTTGGCTTCGCATTGAGATTCGTACGTGTGTGTGAGACCTGGTGTTAGTGGGCTCAACAGGTCGGGTTAGCCCATGTGGGCGTGGTGTGCTATAAAAGAAGAGGTGAAAGGGTGTTCCCTAATCATCCACCATGTAATCCTAGAGAGGGGTATGAGAGGGAGAAGGGGGAAAGCCCCTCCCCTTGCGTTTGCCCTCCAAGTCTTGGGAGCTAAGAGTTGGCTGTTGTTTTGCTCACCTTGGAGCTTTGCCCACCTAGGTGTGGTTGTATAAAACTCTTCCAAAGCAATTAAACCAAGTTCCTGCAATTTCATGGCTTATTCTTATTGGTTCTTAGGTTTCAATCTTGTTTCTTTGATGATTTTTGTTGCAATTTGTTTGTTTGCCTCCTCTCCTTCTATTGCTACTGATCCATGATGTCTTGCGGGTGCGTATATGATTTTACACTTCTCTTGCACCCTAGGATAGACTAGAGATCAAGTTTTCTATCAAGTTGCAACTCTGTCCAGAACTTGTTCTCCGCACAGCAGTCAGTATTTGATTTTTAGAAAAATAATAAAAAAATCCTTTTTGAGTGATTCTTATTGGAAAAGGTGCATGACTCATATATCCATCTCTAAAAAACTTTTGGAGTCAACTGGTTGCACCGTTTGGGCGCCATGAGGTGAAAACTGAGCCCCAAACTTTCTGCTTGAAATTTCTAACAGTCTGTAGTATTTGATTTCTCCTGATTTTTCTACAAGGATTTTTGAGGTGGTTTTTGGTGGAGGGTTTCACAACTCAATTGCTTACATGTAGAAAAATTCTCAAAATTTTCAGATCAATAGAAATCCAACAACCACCTGCTCCAAGTGAGGACAGTTCCTGAAAAATCTTCTTTTGCTTTTTTAAAAAGAGACTTTGTTGATTTGGCTTGATCTCTTTTAGAAAAGTAGTATTTGAATTGATTCCTTTTTGTTGGACACTTGAAAACTAGGATTGGTATCCAAAAATCCCTCACATGTTTCATGGTTCTCATCCATGGAAGCTGGGGGTATAAATAGTTGTCTAGTTGTTCCGATTTTTTAGGGTTGGTTGATTTGAGGAGCATCGGATCTTTCAGATCTTTCTTGTAGGATTGTTTGGAGTACTTTGAGTGGGGGGGATTTTATTTGAGATCATTCACCCACCCCCTCTGATCGCCATCTCGATCCTTCACTCTGTCGCTATTTGAAATGGCGATAGTTATCACGGCAACTTACATAGCACTATGTTGTTGGTTCAAATGGCGATAGTGTCTCTCTTGTCATTTCAATTGATAGCAGAGTAAATGTCATTACCTGGATTGGTGATAGAGCCTTTGTCGTAAGTTTGATTGGTGAAAGAGGTTTATTTATGTCATTTTCAGCGTATTATTTATGTATTTTTTTTAAAGAAATCCTCTCTAGTCTCTCTGGCGGCGTGGCGTGGCCTTGTTGGGCTAACTTAAGGTGGCTGGTGTAAGTTCAAGATCCATTAATTTGGTTTTGGCGGTTAATGAAAATTCTAAATGTGATACTAACTCCTTTGTTGAGTATGATGTTGATTAGTCTCATTTGGATGGAAAAATGATTGTAAGTTCAAGCACCACATTGGAGTTTTAGTGTTCTATAGAAATATTTATAATTTCTTATACCTTGAAAATGGGTGAAAGTAGTAGCCCTCTTGATAAGTTTTCTATAAAGTCTAAGATCACCTAAATCAGACTTTAGTGTAAAAAGTTATCATCCTTTTAGATTGAAAATACCAACACTATCGATTTTTAAATACCGATACTACCACTGTTGAAATGTTGGAACTACCGATGTTGAAATTCCAGTACTACTGCCAGTCGGTAATACCACTGCTCATGGCCGATGGATTTTTCTAGAGCAAGTGTTTTGGATTTTCCTCTAGAGATAAAATTACCGGCACTACCGTGTTTTGTACACCAGTAGTACTGGGGTTGCCTGCAATGGCTAGTTCCTGTGCATTTAATGCAATGAACTATCCGTTGGGGCAGATAACTGTACTACCGGATTTTGCATGTCAGTAGTAACGGTTTTAGCTGTTTCTTGTGAATTTTGCCCTAACGGCTAGTTTCTTTGAGGAGCTATAAAAGAGGCCAAGCATAGAGGTTTTTGCTGTTGCTTATACACTCCTTTGAGGCATACATATGAGAGCAAAGTCTCAAGAGCTTATAGAGCTATTCATGAGAGATTTAAGAGGCATTTGATCTAGATTTTCTTGTTCCATTTCATTCTCTTAAGCTAGTGTGAGCTTCTCTTCTCAATTGTGCATGTGTTGCACTTTGTGAGTAAGTAGAAATGTCTCTAGTTGCATGTGTTGCATCTAGAGGTGAATTGAGTATCCACTTGTGCATGTGTTACACTTGGAGAGGGTCAAACAAGAAGCTTAGCATGTTACTGTTGGTGTTTGCTGACACCTAGACGGTGTGGAGGCGTTGTGGTCTGGTGATATTCTCAAGAAGCTTGTGAGAAGGCCTGATGTGCTGTAAAAGTTGGAGTTCGCTTACTTAGAGGCGAAAGAGTTACCACTAGTGAATTCGATGTGTTTAGCTTAATTTGTGGAGTCGCTCCAATTCGTTTGGGTTACCTCAATGTGGATTAGGGGAGACTGGCAATACTCCGAACACCACGGGAAAAAGATCGTGTGTCACCTTTTTGTTCGCTTCCTATTGCCCATTTACATTCTTGCAATTTATATTCCTATAATTGAATTGATTGCTTGTCTCCCTAAGATTTCAAACCTTAATCTAGACTTTAGTTGCTGGTGCACATAGTTGAGACTAGACGATTTATGCTTTAATTGAACAAAACTATTTTGATTTACACTTACACATATAAACTCGATTTTGGCCAAAGAGAATTTTTATAACCACCTATTCAGTCTCTCTAGTCGGCCTCCTCAACCTTACAACTGGCCAATTCTAGCTTGGCTTGCTAGGATTCATGCAGTGCATTGGAGATCTGACTATACTCGTTCCTTATGAGAATTGAGGTGGGTGGATGTTGAGAATGACCTACTATACTCCCTTGGATCACGAATACATATTGTTTTGGATATTGACACGGTTGACAAAACACAATTTAATCACTATTTTAACCGATCTAAATATTTAAATAGATATTGTGCTTCTATGTTTTTCTTTCTAATACAATTTGCACAAATTTTAAAGCAAACGGATAGGTAAGTGATATCAAATATTTAGAACGATGTGTGTATGTGACTAGAGGTAGTATATATATATCTAGTTCACTGTCAAACCGAGCGGTCCAAACTGACTGATTGATCAAGACTGCATGCGATGGATGGATCACTGCATTGCATTGCATGATCGCAATGTATTATAGGATCCGGATTTATACATTCGTGATCGACTGGACCATCTTAAGTAGTATGTTGTAGGTAGCGGCTGGAGAGCGAAGTGGCAGGGAGTAAGGAGGAGGAGAAGTCCGATGGAAGGGAAGGGAAGGGAATGGATAAGGAATCAAGAGCGAAAATGACCGAGATGAACCTCACAGTAACAGTACCTAGCGCTAAGGGTGATTTCTCTCTCCTATCATTCATTCATTCCAGTGCCACTCACTGACCTGCAACCACTCTCTCTCTCTCTCTCTCTCTCTCTCTTATACACTGACCTGACCACATCTCTCTCCCCCTCCCCTGGTGCGCTGGCTGGTGCTGGTGAGGCAAGCGAACGAGCCAAACCAGCTGGAGGGGAACGACCACCCGCCGGCATTGCCGCCGCCGCCATGGCCGATCCGTACGGCGACGGCAAGGCGCTCAAGCAGCAGCAGCAGCGCGCCAAGCTCAAGCCCGCCCTCGAGGTCGAGGACTTCATCAACCTCCTCCACGGCTCTGATCCTGTCCGCGTCGAGCTCACCCGCCTCGAGAACGAGCTCCAATGTGAGTCGTCTGCCGTTATCAAATGACGCCCAACTCCGACCCCGATCTGATCTAGATCTAGCTGCTCCTCTTTGTCCTCGATCTCCTGTTGGAACAAAATTGGATCTTTCATCTCCTCTGCTCTGCCTGCAGATAAGGAGAAGGAACTGGGGGAGGCGCAGGCGGAGATCAAGGCCCTGCGGCTCTCCGAGCGCGCGCGCGAGAAGGCCGTCGAGGATGTCAGTGAAAAACACACCAATCTCCTGCTCTCTCTCTCTCTCTCTCTCTCTCTCTCTCTGCCTCTCTCTGTCTCTGTGTGTGTGTGATCTCTTGCTTCATTTTACATCTAGACTAGTAGCAGCTACTTGGTCGTTGTTCTGCTCTAAATTCGATGCGTTTATTGGTAACCGTATCAGATTTTTCTCAAATAGATCCGAGTAGCTGTCGGCAGCTATCCTTCAAGGGTTCATGGATCGCTCCATGTTCCCTAGATTCCAGTATGTTAGTGACTTGCTACATCTTTTTTGGATGGAAAATGACATCTCTTTGTTCAAATCTTGGACTACAACTTAGGAAAGCTCCATCAAATACGTTCTCTAGCTTGCGTATTAACATATGTGGTTGCTTGTGTTTGCGCTTACTGATTTGGTTTACCATTCAAAATCTTGAATAATTCCAAGTCCTAGTGAACAATGCAGTTTTGTAAACTGTCAGTGAGACGTAAAATGACCTGTTTAGCTTGTGCTATCTTTGTCGAGCATTGGTCGTTCTTCTTCTGATCATACCATTATGCAGCATCCAGTTTCAACCTAAACAGGCAGCCTTAAGTTATTTGGGATAATTGTTCGGAATTAGAAATGAAGGAAGTGTTCTATATCATTGCTGCTGTGATTATACGCAAATGTTCTCTCTCACGCATTCTCAAAATCTTATTAAGTCATACTCTGTGAGGTAGTGTTTTTGTATTTTCGGGAAACAATTCTGACTTTGCCTTCTGCATCAATGTAAGCTTACGGAAGAATTGGCAAAGGTGGATGAGAAGCTGAAGCTTACAGAGTCTCTCCTGGAAAGCAAGGTAACGGAGTAGCCCTTCTTCTTTCCTCTTTCACAGCTCATGGTTTTATCTTGAGAACAGCTATTGATAATAATCATATATTCATCTGCGAGGTTGCAGAACCTTGAAGCAAAGAAGATCAATGATGAAAAGAAAGCTGCACTTGCTGCCCAATTTGCAGCAGAGGCTACACTACGAAGAGTTCATGCAGCACAGAAGGATGATGACATGCCTCCTATTGAGGCCATTCTGGCACCATTGGAAGCTGAGCTGAAACTAGCTCGTCAAGAGGTACTTGATGCAAAGAATGTAGTTGCATTGTACGTTTTCTTTCCGGTCATGATCATTGATCAGTGTGCTTCATGCATCTGTATTTGTGTGAAATGTTTTTTGCGGGTATCCTATCAATCTTTGAGCAAATTGTACAGTTCTTGTTTTCAGAAGGTATTCCAGCTTTACAAATGGCAAATGCTTGTAAATAGCTTTTATCCGACACTGCCTACTTATTTTCTATCTCTTTCTTGATAGTTAATAATGCAACCTTCTAGTTTCCCGATGTGATTTAATGTGCTGCTACTTTACAGATTTGCAAAATGTATCTTAGTCCAGAACCTGCTAAGAGTAGAGGTCCATATGCTGTATTTTATCATTGATATTTATGCGGAGTTTTCTATTTTTACCATTAATTACTTGCTATTCCATGTCAATTGAATGGCAAGCTGCTGATGAAACACTAAGATGTTTGTTTTCTCGTGCAGATTGCAAAATTACAAGATGACAACAGGGCATTAGACCGTCTTACAAAGTCTAAGGAAGCGGCTCTCCTGGATGCCGAAAGGACAGTTCAGATAGCATTAGCAAAAGCTTCCTTGGTGGATGATTTGCAAAACAAAAACCAAGAATTGATGAAACAGATTGAGATCTGTCAGGTACAATGAAAGTAGTCATTTACAACAATTTACTAGTTTGTATCATACAATTAGCTACATTTGTGAGGCTGTGTCTTTGGCACTCTAGGAAGAGAACAAAATTTTGGATAGAATGCACCGCCAAAAAGTTGCTGAGGTTGAAAAGCTTACTCAGACTGTCAGAGAGCTAGAAGAAGCTGTTCTTGCTGGTGGTGCAGCCGCAAATGCTGTGAGAGACTATCAGCGGAAAGTGCAGGAGATGAATGTAATGCATGATGACCTGGACCCTTATTCGTGTATTTCATGATATTTAGTGTATCTGAAAGCATAGGAATTAATCTCAATTTACATGTATGCTGTTCTCAGGAGGAAATGAAAACTCTTGATCGTGAGCTAGCTCGTGCCAAGGTTTCAGCAAATAGGGTTGCAGTAGTGGTGGCAAATGAGTGGAAAGATGGCAACGATAAAGTAATGCCTGTCAAACAATGGCTTGAAGAACGAAGGATTCTGCAAGTAAGTCATGAAGATCTCCTATCTTCTAGTTTTACACTGTTGCTGAGTTGCTCTGGATGGATATCTGGAAGTCCCTCAACGGAACTGTAGGCTTTTCACTTTCGCCCCTCTCAGTGGAGTAAACTATGGTGCCTTTTGTTAATTTGTTGAGGACTGTCTTTTTACAGGGAGAAATGCAGCAACTCCGGGATAAACTTACTATAGCAGAAAGGGCTGCAAGATCAGAAGCTCAACTGAAAGTGTGCTTTTTGCTCTTCATGTTTCTCATAAAGTCATTTACTTCCATCTTCCTATCAGTTGGGTCCTTCCACTGTCTCTTCATTGTAATCTGCATCGAATGTCGCAGGATAAGTTCCAGCTACGTCTTAAAGTACTTGAGGAAGGATTGAGAATGTCTACATCCCGAGCTAATGTAAGTGCCGCACGCCGCCAGTCTATAGGTGGTGCTGAGAGTCCATCTAAGACCAATGGCTTTCTATCGAAACGGGCATCATTCCAGATGAGATCATCAGTATCTACCACCACAACTACTCTAGTGAACCATGCAAAAGGGGCATCAAAGTCTTTTGATGGAGGCTGTAGATCACTCGACCGTTATAATGGCCTTATAAATGGGATTGGTATGAACGTATCAACCGACTCCAGCGAAGATAAGGAATCAAACAACTCGGATGAGAAGCCTAATGAATTTTCATCTGTTGAGTCGAAGGATACGGTGCCAGGTGTGCTGTATGATATGCTGCAAAAGGAAGTCATTGCTCTAAGGAAGGGATGCTATGAAAAGGATCAAAGCCTGAAAGACAAGGACGAAGCAATCGAGGTAACTTGAGTCGGAGATTAGGACCATAAAATTTCAGTTGCTTAATGTGCCATTTGTACACTCCTTTTACCTGTTTCCTATTTATGAGCGGTTTGATATGTAGATGCTGGCAAAGAAAGTAGATACTTTGACAAAGGCGATGGAATCAGAGGCTAAGAAAATGAGGCGGGAGGTAGCTGCCATGGAAAAGGAGGTGGCGGCTATGCGATTGGAGAAAGAGCAGGATAGCAAGTCAAAAAGGTTTAGTAGTTCAAGTGGTTCTGCCAACAGCTCACAACTTCCACCTGGCAGGTACTTCAGAGACAGCAGTTTACTTGTTGAGACTGTTAATTTCTCTAAAATAATCTCTATGCACCTTATTGTGTTACCTAAATTCTGTACCTCAGGACTTTACCTCGGAGCGGTTCGGCTCGCAATATGTGATGCAAAGAGGGGAATTGTATTCCCATATGAAGCATTCAAAGGCTTGAATCTTGGATTAGGAGTGGTGACAAGGGACCCTCTGCCGATCGATGCCTGGAGAAGATGGTATTGCAAGAGAGGGAGGTGGTGAGCCTACATCTCGTGGGAACCATCGACCCTGTCTAACCTGGCAAGCTAGTGGAAGGGTGTGCTGCTGCTGCTGCTGCTGCAAGTGCTTTTTTTATGAGATTTGGCTGTGTTTACTTTGGCAATCGTCGTTGTTTCCTTGTGTTGTATAGGTTTGGTGAGCCCCTGCATTTTCTTCTCTCTGCTTTTCGTAATCTACTGGAGAGATTCTCATTTTTTTTCACTGATGTTTTGTGCTGGCGAAGTTGTTGTGAATAACATGATGATAGTGCAATGGCATGCAGATGGGCAAGCGTTTATGTAATCTGTGCAATTATAAACTGAGTGATGTGTCTTTTTTTCCTTGTTGGAAGGCTAGCTAGATGCATCTTGTGGTAACAAGGAGAGTGAAAAGCGTTTATGTAGCGAGGGACCAGGGATTACGATGTACTTTGGAGTTGCCTACTTTTTGGCACTGGTTTTGGTCGGTAGAAACTGAATGGTTGGTTTAGAGGTCGAACTTTTGAAATCGGCAGTTAAAAAAGTTAAAAATTGACCGATTTTCGATGGATTTTAACCGGTTTTCTTCGAAAATCGCCAAACTAAGCGACACAGTTTTCCTCACCGATTTTATTCGATTTTCAGCACGCTCAAGAAAAATCAAAGAAATAACTGTAGAAAATCTGAATAAATCCCAATTAATCTATACAACACTTTTTACAAATTCTAACATTTTTTTATTGGTTTTGGAAAATAAAAAACAGCAATTAATAAAAAGGAATAGAGAGATTGTCAGATTTTTATAAAACTTTACAAGCATGATCGTGCTCTGAAATTTTAATTGTATCATAAACAGTTCGCAAGGATCATTGTCGGGACCCCGAATTTGCAAATCCGGACCCTCTGTGTATTCAGCACTAGTCCAGGAACGCGCTAGTGCACACAGTCTTAACATCGGTAAATATCACAATCATACCACTCGATACCAATAAAGTACTTTATTTAAATAGTCAAACTGGTTACTCGACCTTATGGTCAAGTTACAAATATATGCCTCGCAAGGTGAAACTTATTCAGAGAAAAATAATAGCAGCGGAAAATCAAATAACTTCGTGGCGCCATCCAGTATACCACAGGCAACTGACTGGGCTCGCTTCCCTAAGTAGACGGATCCTCTTGGAGCTCCTCCTCCAAAGCTTGTGCAGTCTCCTCTTCAACTGGTGTTGTATTGTGGCAAGGGTGAGTACTTGGTACTCAGCAAGTCATGCACAGAATGCAAGCTAATATACTACATGCATGGCTTGGTACAAAGGAATAGCTCAAGGTATATTCGCAGTAAACAGCATTTGAAAAGTAATGTAAGTAGATTCGAAAGCAGTAGAAATAAGTAAAGCATAAGTAACTATCCAAAAATGTTTGGTAAACACCTTTCCCACCCTAATCCATATTCCTATCAACATCATTATTAATCCAACCCAACTTTCCAAACCAAAGTTATTTTTAGGAAAATCTAACCCTTTACTGTAATTTTAGCGATGTCCAATACCGCGGACACGGCTATTCGAATAGATTCTAAACTCTGCAGAGGTTATGCACTTTACCCACAAGATACAATCAAACACCACAAAGGCGAGTTCAGTAACAAAGTCTTTGGAAACCTCTAACAATACAAGTGGTCCTCCTGGTTATTGAGCACTAACCCTTCCCTTCGCTAAGGCGAAGTCTAGGCCAATCAACCGTTAGATGGGTACTGGCCTCACCCAGACGCTCCCCCGCATACAACTTACACAAAGGGTGTAGTTGACCTCCGAGGTCCCACAGTGCGTTATTAGCAACTTAGTCAACTAGGTCCGTCCCATTACTGAGACATGTGGTTGCACGTTAGACCAGTTCAAAGGCTTGCAAGGTTAAGTCCTTAGGGTGACCAGGGCAAGACTACCCAAGAACCAAATCAACATTCCCAACGCCACAATCGGCCCAATTGATTACTCTTGCCACATGCCCTGGCCGAAATCGTTTATCAAACCCCGCTTGATTACCATGCACCACGTGCCATCAACATCACATGATACTTTTCCAAAACAGGTTCAATATATCATTAAGTCAATATTAACATTTGATTGTCCAAAATCATGTCGAGAGCACGTGGCGTGTCTAAGCGATATACTACAACGGTCTAAACCCATGTTGGCAATTTAATAATGTCCAACTAGTAAACCACAACTAGGGTGACAAGGGGTCATGGCACATACTTAAATAATCAAGGTGTCATACAGCAAATTGGTATTTAACTAACCCCCATGTTTAAACAAAGTATTTTTCTAATTGAACTAGCATGCAATAGTTTAAATCAAAATAGATTTCGAAATAGGATCAACATGGTCAAAGCACAACTTGCCTTCAAAAAGTACTTGTTCTTGGTCCTGAGTTGGATCCTGAGTCAATACTTCTCCTTCGAATCCTTCCCAAGACTTCAACGTCTACTCGTAAAGCGTGCAAATAGCAAATACACAAATAAACAATAGGCAAAAAGTGTCCAAACATCCAAATAAAATCCATAAACAGAGAGAACATAATTTTATGAATTTTTAGAAACTGGAATCGTCAAATTTGGAGTTAAGACGCAAAAGTTATGATTATTTAAAGTTTAAATAATCAATTAAATAATTTTGCAGAGAAAAACTTTAGTCCAAAAATTACCTAAAATTCATATTTAGGTAAATCTCAATTTTATACAAATTTAGAAATTTGAATCACTCAAATCGGAGTTGAAACGCAAAAGTTATAAGCGTTTGAAGTTTGAATCTAAATTTGAATCAATTTTTCGAATTAATAAATCATTTTCTTTTTCGGAAATTAATTATTGCGTCAGCATGGACACGCGTCGGCTCGATTGGTGGTCGACGGTAGGCTCATGGGCTCAGCCCACGGCGCGGTTCGATCCACGGTGGACCCGGTCCACAGCTCAAGTGAGGCTGACAGGTGGGACCCACCTGTCAGTGCGGGGTCTCACGCAAACGCGGCTGACGTGTGGGCCCACTGACATGCGGGGCCCGCGTGTCAGGGACACGCGCTCACACGCGTGGGTGCGACTAGGCACACGTGGCGCAATCTCGGCCGCACAAGTTTGGATGGGCGGTGAGATTCGCCGAGACTACCCTATAAGCAATAACCCAGATCTAATCGGTGCCCTACGATCTTGATCCTACGGTTGGGATCTAATACGCCAAACAGAGAGGTGGACTCACCTCAGCGTCGAATGATGATCCAACGGCGGTGGAGCTCCAAGGTCGCGATGGCGGTGCGGCGGGCAGATCGGAATCGGGAAGACGACACCGAAACGGCGTCAGGGCGTGTCGGCGAGAAGGAGAGCACGCTGGGCGCCTAAGCGTGGGGTTTCAAATCCACCTCGGCGCGGCGGAGGATGGCTAACGGCAGCGGAATCGCTCTAAAACCGTAGCCAACCCTCGACTACTCCGGTGAGGGATTCCTTGGCGGCGGCTTGAGCGCGGAAACCTAGGGCAAACGGTGCGGGGAGAGCTGGCGATCCTCGGACGAGGCGGGGCTTTAAATAGCCTCGGCGTTCGCGCGGAACCCGGAGGTCAAGACCCACACGGCGGAGCCGTTCGTGCCCGAGTCGGAATCGGAGACGATGGCTGGGAACCGTCCACGTGTCCAGATGGACGGCTGGGATCGCACGGCGTGAACGGGTTCGGGTCGGACACGGCTCGACCGGTACGGGCGATTCTCGGCCGTTGGATCTTGATCCAACGGTCGGAGAATTAGGGTTCGGTTTGGGTTCGGTGACTTGGTTTGATCGAAACGGTTGGCTCGGTCGGGTTCGGGTCGGACTCGAGTCCGACTCGGACCCGAGGAACAGTACTAAACCCGAAGCGATTTTAATATTCAAAATAATTCCCAGTAATTCATTTAATTCATTAAAAATAGCAAAAGACTCAGAAAAATTCCAGAAAAATTCTGGAAAATATTTTGGATCATTTTGGACTCAAATAAAATATTTCCAACAAAATTTTATTTGCAAAATTAAATTCTTTAATTATTTCAAAATGGAATAAATTCAAATAAATTCCAAATAAATCCAAATAAATTCCAGAAAATTCCAAAAATTCACCAAAGTGCCAAATCACTCATGAATTTAAGAAAAGCAAAATTTTGGGTTGTTACAAACCTCCCCCCCTTAATAGAATCTCGTCCCCGAGATTCAGGGCTTACTAAAGGAATAGGTTTGGAAACTCTTTCTTCAAATCCTCTTCGCGTTCCCAAGTCGCTTCGCTTTCTTCATGGTTGCTCCACTGAACTCTACAGAAACGGGTTGACTTGTTTCTAGTTTCTCGATCCATTGTGTCTAGAATCCTCACGGGATGCTCCTTATAAGTCAAATCCTCTTGCAACTCAATTGACTCTAGCGGTGTCTGTTCCTCAGGAACTCGGAGACACTTCTTTAACTGGGACACATGGAATACGTCATGCACTCCTGCTAACGACTGCGGCAACTCCAGCTGATAAGCAACTTCGCCTCTGCGGCTCAAAATCTTAAATGGTCCAATGTAACGGGGTGCGAGTTTCCCTTTGGCATGGAACCTCTTAACTCCCCTGAGAGGCGTAACTCTGAGGTATACAAAGTCTTCTGGTTCAAAACTCAAGTCTCGGCGACGATTGTCAGCATAACTCTTTTGTCGTGATTGGGCTATCTTCAACCTTTCCCTAATCATGGCGACCGCTCTTGACCTCTTGAAGAATATCAGGCCCAAAGACACTCGCCACGGCCTCATTCCAATTCAATGGCGTCCGACAGTGGTCGACTCATACAAAGGCCTCAAAAGGTGACATCTGTAGAACTAGCCTCGATAACTATTGTTGTAATCGAACTCAAAGATACGGCAAACTCTTATCCCAAGAGGTAGCATAAGCTAATGCACAAGCTCTCAACATATCCTCCGAATCTGGTTGACTCTTTCGGCCTGGTCCATCCGTGCGTGGATGATAAGTCAGATCTTGAAGTTCAAACGGGTTCCCATGGCTTCATGCAACTTATTCCGTAACCTTGAGGTAAATTGGGTACCGTCCGATACAATTCTTTTCGGCACTCCGTGCAAACAGACAATCTCGATCATGTACAATTACGCTAATTTATCTCCCGAGTAAGTGGTCTTCACGGGATAAAATGGGCTACTTTAGTCAAGCGATCCACTATAACCCATATGGAGTCGTGAACCTCCTTGAGTCTTGACAAACCGGTAATGAAATCCATTCCGATTTCCTCCCACTTCCACTCGGTATTTTCAATGGTCAGAGCAATCCTCGCCGGTCTACGATGCATTGCCTTGACTCTCGGCATACGCCGCACAACGCAACATGCTCGGCAACTTCACGTTTCATACTCGGCCACGAGAATCTCTCCTTGAGATCTGATACATCTTGGCGCTTCCAGGATGAATTGAGTACTTGGAGTCATGGGCTTCTTCCAGAATCAGTTGCTTTAACTTCTTCTTGTTAGGCACACAAATGCGATCCTTCATCCACAACGTGCCTTGCTCATCCAACTTGAAGTCCTTTGCCTTGCCTTCTTCCTTGATGGACTTGATCCTGCGGATCTTGTCATCATCCCTCTGTCCTTCTCGGATCTGATCCTCTAGGGTAGGCTTTACTTCTAATGCGGCCAAGAATCCGCTAGGTACCACCTCAATCTTCATTTTCTGGTAATCCTCACATAACTCATCCTGACTTGTGGCTAGCAACGCACTCTCGGTATGGCTTTTCCGACTCAGAGCATCGGCTACTACGTTGGCCTTCCCGGGATGGTAATGGATTCCAACATTGTAGTCCTTGATTAACTCTAACCATCTCCTCTGCCTCATATTCAGATCCGACTGGGTGAATATGTACTTAAGGCTCTTATGATCCGTATATACTTCACATCTGTTTCCCATCAGATAGTGACGCCATATCTTCAAAGCATGCACTACGGCAGCTAACTCTAAGTCATGTGTCGGATAATTTTCCTCATGCGGCCTCAATCGCCTTGATGCATAAGCAACGACCTTTCCATTGCATCAGACAAAGACACATCCAAGTCCTTGGCGCGTCGTCACAATAAATATCGAAGCTTTGAGCAACATCCGGTAGAACTAACACCGGTGCTGATGTCAATCGCTTCTTCAGCTCCTGAAATCCTTTCTCACAATCTGGCGTCCATGCAAACTTCTTTTCCTTCTTTAGCAATTGCGTAAGAGGTTTCGCAATTATCGAAAAGCCTTCAATGAATCGGCGGTAGTATCCTGCCATTCCAAGGAAACTCAACTGGGTCACGATCTTGTTTGCTCCCAATGTAACACAGCTTCTACTTTGCTTGGATCTACTGGCGACTCCTTCATGCGGTCATTACATGTCCAAGAAACTCCACCTTGTCCTTCCAAAAATCACACTTGCTGAACTTGGCGAAAAGTTGTCGTTCCTCGCCTTTTCCAAAACTCGCCTTAAGTGTTCGGCATGTTCATCCTCCGTCTTGGAGTAGATTAGGATATCGTCTATGAACACGATTTACAAACTTGTCCAAATATTCCATGAACACCTTATTCATCATATTCATGAAATAAGTGGCGATTCGTCGACCCAAAGGACATAATCGTAAACTCGTAATGTCCATATCTTGACGAGAATGCGATCTTGAATATCTTCCGATCGGATCTTCAATCGATGGTATCCTGATCTAAGATCAATCTTGGAGAAAACTCCGGCTCCTCTCAACTGATCAAACAAATCATTAATCCTAGGTAGCGGATACTTATTCTTCACGGTGACTTCATTGAGTGCACGATAGTCGATGCACATCCTGAAACTCCCGTCCTTCTTCTTGACAAACAAAGCGGTGCTCCCCACGATTTAACTCCTGGCCTCGATAAATCCTTTCTCCATTAACTCCTCTATTGTTTCTTCATCTCTACCAACTCCTCGGTGGACATCCGATAGGGTCTCTTTGCTATCGGTCTTGTGCAGTACAAGCTCTATCACAAACTCTATGTCCCTCGTCAGCGGCATACTGTAGATCTTCGTGAAAAACATCTGGGTACTCATTCACTACTGAGACATCCTCTATGCTGATTGCATTGGTACTGTTAACCATCAACTGTCCATCTCTAACGGCAGTGGCTTGAAATTCCACTTTCTTCCCACACGGGCTCTCCACTGAGATAGTCCTTCGTCCACAATCCAATACGGCCTTGTGCTCGGATAACCAATCCATTCCCAATATAACGTCTAAGGTCTGGGTCTCCAAAATTATAAGGTTTGCTAGGAACTCTATTCCATCTATTAGTATTCTCACCCCGGAACATCCTACTTTCGTTCGGAGTTCGGAACCAGGGGTTTGAACTAAAAGCATGCACTTAAGTCTTGCAATCCTCAAATCATTTCTAGTAGGGTCAAACAAAACTGTTGCAGGTACTGAGTTAACAAGTAACTTACCCAGTACAACGTCCGTAGCATTCTGCAGTGCATCTGCGGTGACATGGTTGACTCGGCCTCTCACCACAGTGCAGGGTGTGGCTCTGGTCTTTGGCGTCCTAGCTGGGTGGTTCCTAGATTGAAGCGAATCGAGTCACTCCTGCTGTCTTCTTCGGACAAGCTGTTGGCAAAGTGTCTGGCTCGTTGCAGATTGTAGCGGCGTCACCGTTCCTTCTTGTTTGCCTCGAGTAGTGTTTCTAGCGGGGTGGGTCCGGTAGTTACGGTTGTGAGTCTTGGTGCCGGGATGGTGTCCTTGTTGCATTACGTGGTTGGAATCAAGAATTGATTTGGTGCAACTCTCAGCGCCATGGCGTTCCTGGCGTGATCCTTCTTTGTTGCATCCTGCGCTTCTGTTCTCATCCAGTTCCTTGCGCTTGTCCTCAAGAATAAGCGCCTTATTCACCAGATTCTTGGAAATCGAAAGGTGTGGGTGATCAACCCTACTTGCAATCTGAGTTAAGTCCCTTCATAAAACGAGACTGCCTGGCTTTATCTGCCGCTACATTCTCAGTGCGTAGCGTGCTAGGCTGTGTGAACTTGTTCAGGTAGTCGGCCACCGGCCGATTACCTTGTTTGATGCTCTGAACTCCTCCTTCTTAAGGTCCATGATTCCTTCAGCACGTGATCTTGTCGAATGCACCATGTGAACTCTTCCCAAGTGATATCTTGAGGGTTCTCTTGCGTGGCACAGGTTCTCCCACCATTCTGGCCAATGTTCCTTCCAAATTGATGAGAAGCGTAGAGTACCTTCTCATTTCCTATGCATTGAGCTATGTGTAGCTTCCTCTCGATTGATCTTAACCAATCATCGGCCTCCAATGGATTGGCATTCCCGAGAAAGTGGGTGGGTGAGTTCTCATGAACTCTGATAGTCTTGTATTCTGGAGTTGTCCATGATAAACTTGATTAGCAGTGTCCTGAGCGGTGACGGGTTGCATTTGTTGCATCATAGCATGCATCAATCGAGTTTGGGCAGCAAGAAATGCTCCAAAATTCTGCACATCCGATGGCGGTCTGGTGCTCCCTCATTGGGGTTTTCTGTTTGGCGAGAACCACTCCCATTGCTTCCATAGTGTCCACGGGTGTTCACCATCTGTCGGTTTGCTCTAGGTTTAGAGATGAGAGGGAAACAAGAATAGACAAGTAATATGGAACTTATGCGGGGCGAAAGGTGTAACTTTAAGGTCCAACTTTATTATTAATAACTTGGTATGGCTGCTTACAATGCCTAAGGGCCTTGCAACACATACTGCACACTCAAAGAAACAATGAAAATCCAAATCGAACTAACTCTGGAGTCTAATGCCTAAAGGGTGACTCTTTATTCTATGACGCGACTCGGCGAAGGAGTCTCACTATAGAACCTATGCTCACTCATCGAGAAAACCTCCACGGCCTGGGTACGGGTGCTGTGGCATAGGTGCGAAACGATCGCCATGTCCAAATGATCGTGTCCTCTGTGGTAGTCGAAGAAGCGGTGTCCTCATCGAGGTCTTACTCCTCTGGATCTGGCTCGTAGCTCGAGCAATCGGCTCTGGAGTGCAGTGGTACAAGGTCATCTCCAACTCGTCAATCCTTCGTAGAAGGTGTGCCACATACTCTTGAGCTTCCCGCCATCCGGTCTTCTCTGTCGTGATTTCCTTGCGGGCCTTCGTAGCTCCTTGCTTGTATTATCTAGTACATCCTCCTGGCGACAACAAATCGTGCCAAGCTGTGTAACCGTGGCATCCTCATCTGAATCGCCTTCGGGTCAAGAAGGTTATCGCTGCGCGGATGATAACGGAACACCGTGCTCTCCAACTCTCCTGGCGTAGATACGGGTAATGTGCCGCATTGCTCGTCGTGGATACTTCTTGGATACCCATCTGCATTGTAGATCTCTGGCAAGGTCTGCGGTGTATCGAGCGATTGCCTGGCCCTTTTTCCTAGCAGTACCTCAATCCTCACGTCACAAGCCTTGATCAATCCCGCTTGTCTGATCACTTCCACTTGGTATTGGGGCTTCTCAAAATCTCCGAGAGTCTGTAGCATATGCCAAAGTTCCGCAGCGTGACTAACTCCCAGATCAACGTAGTTGAACTCCTCCTCCATCTGTCACAAGAGTGCTTTACGTAAGAACTCGAAATTTTTAAATTGTGACAAGGTAAGGGAAAATTTCAGCAAGAGGCAAGAAAAGAGAGAAGGGGATAAGTCGAGATGTCATTTCTTGTCTTCACAAATTTTTAGCTTTTAGAAAATAGGTTTTATCCTCACTACGACCATTCTAGCTAGGGTTGAGCCTACGGTCAAGTATGGCTCGATACCACCTTTGTCGGGACCCGAATTTGCAAATCCGACCCTCTGTGTATTCAAGCACTAGTCCAGAACGCGCTTAGTGCACACAGTCTTAACATCGGTAAATATCACAATCATACCACTCGATACCAATAAAGTACTTTATTTAAATAGTCAAGCTGGTTACTCGACCTTATGGTCAAGTTACAAATATATGCCTCATAAGGCGAAACTTATTCAGAGAAAAATAATAGCGGCGGAAAATCAAATAACCGTGGCGCCATCCAAGATACCACATGCAATCCGATCGGGCTCGCTTCCTAAGTAGAGCGGATCCTCTTGGAGCTCCTCCTCCAAAGCTTGTGCGCCTCCTCTTCAACTGGTGTTGTATTGTGGCAAGGGTGAGTACTTGGTACTCAAGAAGTCATGCGTAATGCAAGCTAATATACTACATGCATGGCTTGGTACAAAGGAATAGCTCAAGGTATATTCGCAGTAAACAGCATTTGAAAAGTAATGTAAGTAAATTCGAAAGCAGTAGAAATAAGTAAAGCATAAGTAACTATCCAAAAATGTTTGGTAAACACCTTTCCCACCCTAATCCATATTCCTATCAACATCATTATTAATCCAACCCAACTTTCCAAACCAAAGTTATTTTTAGGAAAATCTAACCCTTGACTGTAATTCCCGAGCGATGTCCAATACCGCGGACACGGCTATTCGAATAGATTCTAAACTCTGCAGAGGTTATGCACTTTACCCACAAGATACAGTCAAACACCACAAAGGCGAGTTCAGTGAACAAAGTCTTTCTAAACCTCTAACAATACAAGTGGTCCTCCAGGTTATTGAGCACTAACCCTTCCCTTCGCTAAGGCGAAGTCTAGGCCAATCAACCGTTAGATGGGTACCTGGCCTCGGCCAGACGCTCCCCGCACAACTTACACAAAGGGTGTAGTTGACCTCCCGAGGTCCCACAGTGCACGTTATTAGCAACTTAGTCAACTAGGTCCGTCCCATTACAGACATGTGGTTGCACGTTAGACCAGTTCAAAGGCTTGCAAGGTTAAGTCCTTAGGGTGACCAGGGCAAGACTACCCAAGAACCAAATCAACATTCCTAACGCCACAATCGCCCACCTGATTACTCTTGCCACATGCCCCTGGCCGAAATCGTTTATCAAACCCCGCTTGATTACCATGCACCACGTGCCATCAACATCACATGATACTTTTCCAAAACAGGTTCAATATATCATTAAGTCAATATTAACATTTGATTGTCCAAAATCATGTCGAGCACGAAAGCGTGTCTAAGCAAGATACTACAACGGTCTAAACCCATGTTGGCAATTTAATAATGTCCAACTAGTAAACCACAACTAGGGTGACAAGGGTCATGGCACATACTTAAATAATCAAGGTGTCATACAAAGAAATTGGTATTTAACTAACCCCCATGTTTAAACAAAGTATTTTTCTAATTGAACTAGCATGCAATAGTTTAAATCAAAATAGATTTGAAATAGGATCAACATGGTCAAAGCACAACTTGCCTTCAAAAAGTACTTGTTCTTGGTCCCGAGTTGGATCTGAGTCAATACTTCTCCTTCGAATCCTTCCCAAGCACTTCAACGTCTACTCGTAAAGCGTGCAAATAGCAAATACACAAATAAACAATAGGCAAAAGTGTCCAAACATCCAAATAAAATCCATAAACAGAGAGAACATAATTTTATGAATTTTTAGAAACTGGAATCGTCAAATTTGGAGTTAAGACGCAAAAGTTATGATTATTTAAAGTTTAAATAATCAATTAAATAATTTTGCAGAGAAAAACTTTAGTCCAAAAATTACCTAAAATTCATATTTAGGTAAATCTCAATTTTATACAAATTTAGAAATTTGAATCACTCAAATCGGAGTTGAAGCATAAAAGTTATAAGCGTTTGAAGTTTGAATCTAAATTTGAATCAATTTTTCGAATTAATAAATCATTTTCTTTCGGAAATTAATTATTGCGTCGGCATGGACACGCGTCGGCTCTGATTGGTGGTCGACGTCTAGGCTCATGGGCTCGACCAGCGGCCTTGATTCGATCCACGGTGGACCGGTCCCACGGCTCAAGTGGTCGACAGGTGGGACCCAATTGCCGATGGGTCTCACGCAAACGCTACCGACGTGTGGGCCCATCGACATGCGGGGCCAGCGTGTCGAGGACACGCGCCACACGCGTGGGTGCGATTAGGCACACGTGGCGCAATCTCGCCGCACAAGTTTGGATGGATCACCGAGATTCGCCGAGACTACCCTATAAGCAATAACCTGATCTAATCGGTGCCCTACGATCTTGATCCTACGGTTGGGATCTAATACGCAAACAGAGAGGTGGACTCACCTCAAGCGTCGATGATGATCCAACGGCGGTGGAGCTCCAAGGTCGCGATGGCGGTCTTGGGCTACCGGGCAGCATCGAGGGAAGACGACACCGGCAGCGTGCAGGCGTGTCCGGCGAGAAGGAGAGCACGCTCGGCGCCTCAACGTGGGGTTTCAAATCCACCTCGGCGCGGCGGAGGATGGCTAACGGCGGCGGAATCGCTCTAAAACCCGTAGCCAACCCTCGACTACTCCGGTGAGGGATTCCTTGGCGGCGGCGGCGGCTTGAGCGCGGAAACCTAGGGCAA
Source organism: Rhipidocladum racemiflorum (assembly GCA_036346355.1). Lineage (NCBI taxonomy): Eukaryota > Viridiplantae > Streptophyta > Magnoliopsida > Poales > Poaceae > Rhipidocladum > Rhipidocladum racemiflorum. Next base: position 69,931,117 of record CM070580.1, read on the forward strand.
ACGGTGCGGGGCGAGCTGGCGATCCTCGGACGAGGGGCGGGGCTTTAAATAGCCTCGGCGTTCGCGCGGAACCCGGAGGTCAAGACCCACACGGCGGAGCCGTTCGTGCCCGAGTCGGAATCGGAGACGATGGCTGGGAACCGTCCACATGTCCGGATGGACGGCTGGGATCGCACGGCGTGAACGGGTTCGGGTCGGACACGGCTCGACCGGTACGGGCGATTCTCGGCCGTTGGATCTTGATCCAACGGTCGGAGAATTAGGGTTCGGTTTGGGTTCGGTGACTTGGTTTGATCGAAACGGTTGGCTCGGTCGGGTTCGGGTCGGACTCGAGTCCGACTCGGACCCGAGGAACAGTACTAAACCCGAAGCGATTTTAATATTCAAAATAATTCCCAGTAATTCATTTAATTCATTAAAAATAGCAAAAGACTCATAAAAATTCCAGAAAAATTCTGGAAAATATTTTGGATCATTTTGGACTCAAATAAAATATTTCCAACAAAATTTTATTTGCAAAATTAAATTCTTTAATTAATTCAAAATGGAATAAATTCAAATAAATTCCAAATAAATCCAAATAAATTCCAGAAAATTCCAAAAATTCACCAAAGTGCCAAATCACTCATGAATTTAAGAAAAGCAAAATTTTGGGGTGTTACAATCATGTAGTAACATTTTTTTATAAATAGTAGACTTCATTTAGTGCCCCTAGAAAATCGAAAACAGAAGCGCATATAAAAAGATAGTATCACTGTCGGATTTTTTTTTAAAAAAATACATATGTCTGATCATCATCTAAAAATTTTACAGCATCATTATCATTGCCTCTGGATCTCACACAAAAAAATTTCAGATATATTAGACTTCATTTAGTGCCATTGAAAAAAATCAAAAACAGAAGAGCATATACAAAGACAGTAGCACTATCGGATGTTTAAAAAAAATACACAGGTTTAATCATCGTACGAAAATTTTATAGCATCATTAGCATTGCCACATGAGCCCACACAAAAAATTTTAAAAATTCTGAAAACTTTTTCATAAATAATTCTAAATTTTATGAATTTTTGAATTTGAATTTGAATTGGACTGATTTCGAATCTCGAACCGGATGGATGGAAGCCTGCGAGGGACACAACGATCATAACTCATAACCATCTTTGCTGTGGGACTAACTGTTCAAGTTAAAGATGATATCATACACAGTAGGTATAACCTATCGTAAGACTAGACTAAAGTACATTATGAGAACGCATTGACACCGGCGTGGCAAGAAACAGTGATGCCAACTGAGGGGATAACAAGTTCCACCGCTCCTGTCTCCCCTCTCCATACCCCGTCGGTGGTAGAGGCGCCACTCCATCTGCTTCCTCCCCAAAATCAATCACAGAGGAAGCTAGAGATAGAAAATAAATGCAGAGACACAAGGCTCTCAATATACGATCTAGGATTTTTTTTAGAATTTTTCTAGCATTTTGCATAATTTTTTGTTAATTACCAAGTAATTTTTAGAATTACTGAATAACATAAAATAATTCTAACACATAAAACATGGAATAATGCTAGAAAAACATAAACCCAAGGTATGGAACTTCTGATGTGTGCTAAACATCAAAGTTCAACAAATTACAGAAGTACATATATCTAGAAAATCAATTTTTTGGATTCATTAACTAATTTTCAAATTTACGGGAAATTCCGAGGGGCAAAACTGTATTTTTCTCTTTTTTCTTACATACACACACACACATATATATATATGAGAAAAACGGGTGGGCCATTGTGCCACACAGCCCATTGGGGCCATTCAACCTGCTTTTAGAGGGGCTGCGGCGGCTAGGGTTGGAAACCCTACCCACCACTTGCTTTAAGTGGCGTCTAGCTAGGCGAAGGGGCGCAACATAGCTGCGGGGCGAGCACTGTCTTTGTGCGTGTGGGCACGGGATCGCCGACCTAGGCACTTCAAGCGCAGGTCTGCCGCATCCTCGGGTGCACCGCCTCTTCGGGACTGTCGGCCTCGGGTGCGCCGCCACTTCTGCTTTACGCTTCAGCGTGCTGCCGGTGGGCACCGCGGGTGAGCACCACTGCCTCCACCATGGGGAGGCGCCTCCTCGGCTTCATGCTTCCGGCACACTGCCGATGGGCATTGCGGGCGGGCGCCACTGCCTCCGTGCACCACAGGTGGGCGTTGCCGCCTCCGAGGGTGCGGAACGCAGAGCAACGATGCGTAGAAGACTAAGCATCACCACCACCGGGCGCTTCGGGAGCACGGAATCTGCGGATGCGCCAACGTTCCTCTATTGGGATTGGTGGAATGGGTCACCGCCGGTGGGCGTGCGTGGCGAGGGCACTGCCAATTCCGTTGCTGCGTTGGGCTCTGGTGCGAGGCAGCGGGGTGCACCGCCAGTGGACATGGGGTCATCTCGGCTTCCGGCGAGGGCCGTCATCGTCGTCGGTGGGCGCCACTGTTGGGGCGCGCGCGACGAGGGTGCCACCGGCGCAGATTCCACCGAAGTAGGTTTCATCATGCGCGCGGTTTGCCAGTGTGCGTAATCTTCGGGACACCGCCTCCGCCACGCTCGGTGCTTCATTGGTTGCCACGGGTTGCGCATATATGTTTTGTCTTTTTCTGTGATGATGAACAGTAGCTGCAAGTTCTCTAATTGGTTATTAGATTAGATAATTAATCTGCGACCGTGGTGTGATAATCTACAAGATTAAAACTTGCATATATGCGATTTTACTTACGTTGATCGAACTTGGTTAGGGGCTTGACGCAGATCCAATTGCGTGCGGCAGGATGATTTCGATGCCGTGTAGATCGATGCAGGCATACGATCTCAACTGGCCTCGATGGAGCTTCGTGCTGGTAATACGTTGTAAAACGTAGTCGTTCATCCACGATCAACAACAGCATGGCAACAAAATCACACCAATAAAAATAAAAGTGCACGCACTATAAAGAACAAAGTATTGATTGTTTTTGTACAAGAGATAATTCATTAGACGGATCTATGATCTATCCTATCTCAGAACCTAAGAATATCGAGAGTAGGAAGCCCCCGGTCCTGTCGGGGTAGAGGCGCCACTCCATCGGCAAAATCAATCAGAGAGGAAGCTGGAGAAAGGAGACGGGAGGGGATTGGATTGGATTGGATTGGATTTGGAATCCCTCCTGCCCTAACCCTGCAAGCACCGAGATCTCCGTCGTCGTCCATGGCCTACCCCTAAACCTACCAAATCGATCGATCGATCGAAACCCCAGACCAAAGCAAAGGGAATCCATCCACCAGATTCCAGGTTAGGAGCAGCCAGCTGGCTAGGTAGATGATGGTCTGCGGCTGCATGGGACCATGGGCCGCCGCCGCGTCACCACCACCACCACCGTCATGCGCCGCCGCTTCATCAACCACCCTCCCCCTCGCGTGACGACCAGGGCCGCCGCGCGTGCCGCCGCCGCCGCCCAACAAGGGCCTGAGGAGGCCAGCCCCCCCGACCAAGAACCCAACGAGAACAAGAAGATGGCGGACAGCGGCGGAGTCAGCGCCAACAACGCCGCCGCCGGCCACGACGAGGAGGAGGGTAACACCGCCCCCTTCCCAGATACGGTCCGTCCTTTCAGCTACTTTTACTCCTCTCACGCTCTTGCTTGCTCCCACCTTAGCCTACGCTTACCCTAGCCTAGCTTTAGGAGGAGGGTTTACTCATTGCATGGGCACATGTAATTCGAACCATCCAGGGTTTACTCGTCGCCATGCCATTTCCTTTCTCTCCCTTGCTTTTACTGAGCCTACCATTCGATTCACAAGGATATACATTCTCTACTGCAGTGCAGTGCTGTGGACTCACACTAGCTCAGTCAATCTACTACAATCATATGTATTGCACCTGATTGCTGCTCATTGTTCACATATTAGATGCAGCAAGCACGGATACCGCCCAGCATTCGAAGCACTATCTTATCTGCGGGCACTCTTGTTAGTTTTATCTCGGGCTAGGAAGAACTGTCTGGTATGCATGAAGAACCTTATCTAGGGAACAAGGACACAAGTTGAGCTCACAGCTCGTAACTAATAAACCTAACTTCAAATGAAGAAGTGACCAATTCTGATCAGATCGGGAAACTAGAATCAACATGTGAGGGATGCCGATGCCAATTTAGCTGTTGTTTTCATGCAACAATTGCTGGTGGATCCACTACATTTTAAGTACCTCTATCTCCTCAGTCCTCCTCACTGAGGTTCTGGGCCCACGGGGTCTTCGCACCAATCCACAACTAGACATATTTCACTTGTTTTTTCCAATTACAGCAAAACACGCGCACGCACTAGCCGAATCACTGCTGGTGGTCCCAGACCCACCCTCTGAGGTCCTTGACTTGGTCATTTGCTTGTGGCTTTTCCTTCCTCACCTTCACCTTGTCCCCTACTTTTGGCACCGCGCGGTGCTCGTCACGTAACATTATGATGTGCGCCTATTGGAAGTGACGACAGCAACTCACTACGTACTCATGCTGTAATAAATGACCAAACATGAGGAGTATAACTGGAAACTTCTGAGCCAGTTAGATCCAAAACTTTGCAACGGATAGTGTCTTAACTGCAATTCTATCGAAGAACTTATTCCTAGGCAAGCAAATATGAAATATTACCTTGTTCTGCTAGGTTTTATGACGTTGATAAGGCTTTCTTCATTATAATTGATTGACGCAAACTTTAAAACAACTTTTCCGTGGCTCGACAACTTCAGACATGGGAATGCTAGTTAACACTGCCTTGCCTTCTCAGGTCCAGGTGGGAGGATCTCCTGAGTACAAGGTTGAGAGGAAGTTGGGCAAAGGTGGATTTGGCCATGTTTTTGTTGGCCGACGTTTAACTGGTGGCAGTGGACGCTCAACAGGACCAAGTGCTCAAGAGGTGCTAATATTTGTTCCTTTTGCACTTCTTTATCAGAATAAACCTTCTGTTTGGAGAGTCATATTTTTTTATTTTTCTTGGTGCTAACAATATTTTCTTGTGTAGGTTGCGATAAAATTTGAGCACACTAGTAGCAAGGGGTGTAACTACGGTCCTCCATATGAGTGGCAAGTCTATGCGTAAGTGATGTTTTCTGTCACAGCGCAAACAACGTTACCATTCTATGTTAATAGTTCATGCTTTGCTTTATCTTGTAATCATGTTCATGGTTTTACTATATCAGTGCTCTAGGAGGTACTCATGGTGTGCCCAAGGTGCATTATAAAGGTCGCCAGGGTGACTACTATGTAATGGTATAATTCTTGTCCTCTCCGATAATCTTGCTGGATGGTGTTATCCTAGTGGGAACAAAAGATTATATTTTTATTCCTCTTGTAAAACTGCAGATTATGGATATGTTGGGCCCTAGCTTGTGGGATTCTTGGAATTCATCAGGGCAATCGTGAGTTCCTCTATTCTAATAGTCTTCCTAATAGTTTAGGCTGACTTCTTTTTTCTTGTTAACATAGAAAATATTTAGCAGCCATTCTTTCCAAACCTATAACTACAGTGTCACAAATATCTACTTGCTTGATATATCCTATCTTTTATGAAATGTAACTACACATATTGCTGTAGCTAAGACGTTTGAAGCGGAAATTACCATTTTTCATGCACCCATTTCCTTTTATCTCTGACAAAATAGTTTTTTGTTCCATGTGAGGAAGGAAGTTGGTTAAAATTTGCATATCTACGTCGGCAGAGTTGTAATTGAATGGTCCAGTACGATCTATTTCTTTCACGCTCAAATCATATTTGTAATTGATTTTTTTCTTGCACAATTGTGCTTACATTTGGTATTTTTTTTATCTTTTCTGGAACTTGAAGGCTATGTTTATATCAATTTGTGTAATTAAGGAATACGTGTTGTAGTTTGGTAGTTCCGTACTTGTTGGTTGCTGTATTTCCTTCCTGTTTCTAACTTAGTGTCGAAAATTTTCAGCATGTCATCAGAAATGGTGGCTTGTATTGCTGCGGAGTCCATTTCTATCCTGGAAGGAATGCATTCTAAAGGGTAAGCAGTCATCTGAAGGTTGGCTGTGTTTAATGCATTAGGCATTTTCACCCTTTGATGCTTCTATACTTTTCTTTTCAGATATGTTCATGGAGATGTCAAACCTGAGAACTTTCTTCTTGGTCAGCCTTCAACACCTCAAGAAAAGAAACTTTATCTTGTGGATCTTGGATTAGGTAAACAAAACTCTTTAATCAAATTGTTAGTAACTTGCATGTTGAGGTGAAAGTGTCTCTCATTTTTTGTTTCTGCTAAGAGTACTGGTGGTTTAGAGTCTTCAAACTTGGTATTTAACTGCTTCAGTGTTGTTCCATATGGTTTTGTCTTTAGATCATTTTAAGACTTTTCATTTGGCAGCAACAAAGTGGAGAGATCCTGCTAGTGGCCAGCATGTTGATTATGATCAGCGTCCAGATGCCTTCAGGTCTGTTTTTATGTTTCATTTTTGTCAGCTCAAAACAACATTAATCCTATATCTGGCATTTTCTAAATTTTTCCTTGATAATCTAGAGGAACAGTCAGATATGCTAGTGCACATGCACATTTAGGAAGAACTGCAAGCAGGAGAGATGATTTGGAATCCCTGGCTTATACACTAGTATTTCTTCATCGAGGCAGGTTGCCATGGCAAGGATACCAGGTATCTTACCGTCTAATCAGTTTTTTTGTCCGTTCAGTACAGTTTTTGTTAACCATTCCTGTTTGCGTATTTTCTTTTCTTTTTTTTTTCTTTGTGTGTTTACAGGGTGATAATAAATCATTTCTGGTGTGCAAGAGAAAGATGAGCACCTCATCTGAGAGCCTTTGCGGCATCTGTCCTCAACCTTTCAGGCAGTTTCTTGAGAATGTAGTCAACATGAAGTTTGATGAGGAGCCAAACTACTCCAAGTTGATTTCTTTGTTTGATAGTTTAATTGGAACAAACCCTTCCATCAGACCAATCAATACTGATGGAGCCCAAAAGGTTTGTGTTAGGCATTGCACATGTTCTCGAGTTAACAGTGAAGTGAACCTTGAAAATCTAGCTGTGTGCGGTTTATATATTCCTTACTATGGGCGAGTTCTCCCTGCAGGTAGGGCAGAAGCGTGCCAGGTTGCTTAATGATGATGATGATGGTCATGTAAAAAAGAAGGTTCGCCTGGGTGTTCCGGCAACACAGTGGATTTCAGTATACAATTCCAGATCACCCATGAAACAGAGGTACAGTCTTGATTCTGAAGCTTAACTTTCTTCGACACAATTTTAATATGATATATCCTATCCCCTTATATTTCAAGAATGCCTACCAAGTTATATTACATTGATGTTCTCTCTACTGTCCTGAATCATTTGACTAAATAGAAATTTTATTTTAATACCCCATCCGGTCACAAATAGTTGTCGTTTTGGACATTAACACGGTTTCTAAAATACAATTTTGATCACTAATTTCTATTATAAATTATAATATATTTATAAAACCTAATAAATTATGAAAGTACTTTTCGAGATAGATCTACACATATGATGATTTTTCATGAATCCAATTTAAATATTTAAAAAGATATTGATAGCCAAAGTTACAAAAGTTTGACTGCACCTATGTCCAAAACGACAACTATTTATGATCGGAGGGAGTAATTAGGTTGGAGTATTAAAAAAATAAAACGACGGATCAAGTGAAATATTTTAGAACACTATGCTTTTTATTGCATAATGTGCACAAAATGTGTTTGTTACCTTGTGTTAATGGAAACCAAAGAACCATCTTAGGATTATTTAGCCCTGTTCCCCTAAGCGTCCGCCTAGCTCTCCTAGGTGGTGCCTAGGCGCTAGGCCCCTCCCTCCCGCCTAGCCTGCCTAGGCAGCGATTAGGCGCTAGGCGCCAGTCTGCCGCCCGACTAGCGCCTAGCGCTAGGGGAACACTGTTATTTAGAGAGTTATATCTATTGGTTATACATAATGTGTGCACAAAATGTGTTTGTTACCTTGTTTTAATGGAACCCAAAGAATCATCTTAGGATTATTTAGACAGTTATACAAAAGTTTGACTGCACCTATGTCCAAAATGATAACTATTTATGACCGGAGAGAGTAACTAGGTTGGAGCATTTAAAAAAATTAATACAACTGATTAAGTGAAATATTTTAAAACACACTGCTTTTTATTACATTGTGTGCATAAAATTTGTTTGTTACCTTGTTTTAATGGAACCCAAAGAATCATCTTAGGATTATTTAGACAGTTATACAAAAGTTTGACTGCACCTATGTCCAAAACGATAACTATTTATGACCGGAGAGAGTAACTAGGTTGGAGCATTTAAAAAAATTAATACAACTGATTAAGTGAAATATTTTAAAACACACTGCTTTTTATTACATTGTGTGCATAAAATTTGTTTGTTACCTTGTTTTAATGGAACCCAAAGAACCATCTTATGATTATTTAGACAATAATATCTATTTGTTTAAGTTCAGCTTTGGAAAAAAGTTAACTTTCAGGGCTTCTTTGTATTGGGTTGATTTGATCTGGTCCTATCGGAAATTTAACCCAATAACTACAATCCAATCTCATCCCATAAACTTATTTTATATGGAATCATGTAACTCATCCCATATACTTGTTTGAATAGATTGTGTTAAGATCCTAGACCTATGCTGGCTGTAAGCTGTAACAAGCAGTGCTCTCATCTTTGACATATTTCTCTCTTTTCCAATTTGACTATGTGGTTTGCAATTTTTATTTATTCCTTATGTAACTCTACATGCTGGTTTTCCAGACTGTTCATAATTCCTAGATAGATTAAACATCAAGCCACTGCGTGCTAGGTTACATGAACAATATATGTTTAGGTCTTTAGCTAAATTTCTAGAGTTGTTCCTGTTCTATCATGAAATATGTTTGCACATATTCTTGTTAGCTGTGGACAGGTGGTTTGATACATGACAATATTTATGTTTCTCCATTATGTAAGCATGTTGAAGGCAGATCTAATAAAAAACTCCTTTGCTATTGCAAAAACTGTTAAGTTCTTGTGCTACGTCCCATATATTACCAATGGCAAGGTTGCATTTAACATGATACACGAGTTTAAATGGAAAAATTTATACAATCTTTCTTAGGAACCGAAGTATGCAGCTGGCATAATAATATATAATGTTTTCCTTCATTGTTTATATTCATGGATGCACTGTCATCCTTATGGATTTTGTTGTTGTACAGGCTGATTAATTATTCCCTTTGATAGGTACCACTATAATGTGGCCGATACAAGGTTAGCACAACATGTGGATAAAGGAAATGAGGATGGTCTACTGATAAGTTCAATATCATCATGTGTTGATCTTTGGGCAATCATTATGGATGCCGGAACTGGCTTCACAGCTCAAGTCTATGAGCTGTCTCCACATTTCCTTCACAAGGTAGAAACTTCCCTTCTGTACCTCTTGTAGTTCATTCTGTTTACTTGCTCTCATTTTCACCATAAAAACAGGAATGGATTATGGAACAGTGGGAGAAAAATTTCTACATCAGTTCTGTTGCTGGCTCCAACAACGGAAGCTCTCTTGTTGTGATGTCCAAAGGTATGTATTTTTTTTATGACAATTATTCTTCAACTTACTTTCTTTTCCGGTTTTTGCTAGCTTTTATATATGGTGCAGTATAGCTTGCGAGCATGTTTGTTGGGTGAGTTTCAAAATGTTAACCTGCATAGGCGCAATAAACTAAGAAAAAAAATCATATTTATCAGTGATAATTCATGTAGTATTGTATAAAATTATTATTGCTAACCAAAAAAATTCAAATTCAAATTATTGTAGTTAAATCATTGAATAAACCAAATGACTAAGAAGCCTCTCGTGCATGCAACATGAACTAAAATGAACATGAAATTTGGTAAAACCAGTTTTGTTATGTTCGTAGGGTCAGAGGGATCCCAAATATACAAAAATATTTAACTTTAGCCATCGTATGCATTATTTTTTTTGCAGTCAAAGTTTGAATACTAGAAACGCTTAAGCCTTTTCGGTGGCCCGTAAAATATCATGTTTAAATGTATTTTTTAGAAAGAATGGACCAGATATGCTCTTTGATATTTAGACTATCATATTCTGGAAAAATATTTAAGTTACACCTCGCTTTTGCATCTAAATTGTACGAGTGCAATAACCTTAAGTATTATAGTCGACAACTAGCTAAATCGTTTGTCTAAATCGCTGAGTCACTAAATCGTTGAATCGCTAAATCGTTTGTCTAAGTCGCTAATTAATCTAATCGCTAAGTCGCTAATTAAATTCAAACGAACAAAAGAATGTACCTTCAGACGACCGCGACAGCGACAGTTCTTCCTCCTCTCTCCTTCTTCTTCCTCTTCCTCCTCCCTTCTTTCCCTCTTCTTCTTCCCCTCTTCTTTCTTTTTCTCCCTCTTCTTCTTTCTTCTTTTCTTTTCTTTTTTCGGCTATTCTGCCGTCTGGTTCGGCCGGCGAGGCATAAAAACCTCTCTGTAGCCATTTCGTTAGGCGACAGAGAGGCGAAAATACTATTTTGCCCTTTGTCGTCATTTCAAATGGCGACAGGAGGGTATTTTTGTTATTTTTTAAACGGCAAATTATTTTTGTAAATATTCATTAAAATAATATTATTTTAAAAAATTCATCTGCATAGCCTGAATAGGCATCTGCCATCTTTTCTCTGTTACCCGATTTGCCACTGACATTAGAGACCACGTTTTAGTGTGGTCTCTGTTTTTCTAAATGGGATCCCGACCACAATTCTCTGTGGCTTTTGTACGTATTGTTGCTTAGCTGATCCTCTAATATAGTATTTGGTGATTGCCAGGCACACCATACACCCAACAGTCTTACAAAGTCAGCGATTCTTTCCCATTTAAATGGATAAACAAGAAGTGGAAGGAAGGTTTTTACGTCACATCAATGGCAACATCAGGCAGTCGATGGGCCATAGTCATGTCCCGCAATGCTGGATTTACCGAACAGGTCAGATGTTCCCACCAATGCTAAACTTAAGAGACAGAAGAAAGCGCTCCTGATTTTCATTTCATCCCGAAGCTTTTAAATGAAATGGAGAGCAGAACATATGATTTCGCGTAATATTTTCTCTCACTAGATTGTTTGCAAAGGTCTTTTGAAACCGTGGTTTCCCTAGTTGTCCCGAAAGATGTTGCTCAGGTTGGCTTGTATTTGCTAGCCTGTGAAGATGGTGCTGCTACTGAGCCATGATACAATCGAAGAAGATGTCCAAGTGGGCTCACTCACAGTCGGCTTGTAACATTGCAACTCTTTGAACAGGTGGTGGAGTTGGACTTTCTGTACCCGAGTGAGGGCATCCATCGACGCTGGGACAACGGCTACCGCATCACTGCAATGGCTGCCACCATGGACCAGTCTGCGCTGATATTGAGCATGCCAAGGCGTCGTCCAAGAGACGAGACGCAAGAGACCCTGCGTACGTCGCAGTTTCCCAGCGCACATGTCAAGGTGAAATATGCGAAGCCTGCCTGCTCGTAATCCACAAGTTTTAAGCAGGTTTTCTTAGTTTATCCTCCTCACGCGCAGGACAAGTGGGCCAAGAATCTTTACCTCGCCGGAATTTGCTACGGGCGAACTGTGGCGTGACGTGCCGTCGGAGCGGCTCCTTGTCCGTGTTGGGTTATATCTATCTCGTTGCCGACACCAACCCAACCCAACCCAACCCAACCCATTGATGTATATTTTTTTTCGTCCGCCGTTATTAGTAGCATCGATCAGCTAATTCTATGGTTGGCTAGGGGTGCAGAGTAGTGTAGCTTCTGATCGGCCATAGCATGATACTCTGGTAGCCCAATAAAATGAATTTCGGGCTGTGTCTAATGCACCTCTGTTTTCTTCGTCGTAATGCATCATGTGTTTGCCATCATCTCACAAGGACGATTGGTGGATATCAATATCGGTCAGATTCCTTATACATTATATACTACTACCAGTAGAATTTCTCTCTTATACAGATTACAGATGCGTCATCCTTTATTCGTGTACATCCCCCTCTTTAATAGGCCATCGACCGGGAACAAAACACGGGTGCCACCGTCCGCCGGTGAATCACTTGCGCCGGACGACGGACGGAAAGACAGCATGCGGTGAATCGGAAGCTCTATGTACTCCAACTGGACTTGGAGTCGGAAGCTCAAGCGTCTGCTGCTACATAGATAGAGCATAAAAAAAAACACACTAGAGGGAGGGGACGCACGCACATTGCTAGCTAGCTTTGCAATGTCAAGATGAACCAGACGTACTGCAGCAGACTCTTCATGTATCTCTAGTCATTCTATCCATCTCCATGTCATTGAGCCTCAGCACATAGATGTTTCTTGCACGTCAGAACTAAAAGCAGCTCCCTCTGTGACTCGACCAGGTAGCAATTCTTGTACTAGAGCTCAGACCCAAAGCTACTGGGCTTATGGAGAACGCTCCACTTGATTATTTCCGTGTGATCCTACACCCCTAAACTCCCTCCTTCCCCCAAGCAGCACAACAGCCTGCCCCCTTGTTGCAGCAGAAGGGCATTGTGAATAGCCCTTCTGTGGTCATCCCCCTCCATATCGTCGTCGTCGTCGTCGTCATCACCACCACCACCATGCTGCTCCTCAAAGCTCTTCCAGCATTCCCCATCCCAGCTCTGAATTTTCAGAGCCCATAGAAGCATAAATACCAAAGATTCCGCAGTCCTTGGGATGTTACATGCCCATTGTCCCGGGGTGTGCACAGATACACCTCGTCATGTTCCTAGTAGTCGAGAGTCTCAGACATGGAGCCATCCAAGTGATTACCGAACAAGATAGATGATCTTGTTTGGCCTTCTGAGGGTAAACCATCCGTCAGTAGCTGCTGACAAGTTCCTGCTTTCTGGAGCTCTAACGAGTAGTAGTGAGGACAAACATGCATCCTGTTGTTTGTAACATCCTGTTGAAGTAGGGGCTGCAGCTTATTAATTGCAACAATGCAGTGCCAAGACTCCAGATCGGAAACGGGAGAAGGCTAAAGTTTGATTTGTTGGGAATCCAAATCCAAATCCAAATCCAAATCCAAATTGGACACCAAACGATCTGGCTCCGGCCTAGAGGCGATTTCTTGATTGATGATTCCTTAAATTTTAACGGGACGGCGTGGGGGGGATTGAGATCAAGTCCAGGATGATCAACTTCCACTCCGTAGCTGAGAGGCTAGAGGGAAGGGAATACAGCTTACTACATGCGAAGCTTTTTCCCTACTTCCATAGTACCTACTTCTGCTTAAACAAACATATTATACATCTTTATTATTTTAGTATAATTTAATTATAATTTTAAGATACTCCAATATAATTTAATTAAATAAATTTCATTGAAACCTTTTATTTTTTTAATTGTATAGCATTTTCCGTAACAAAGGATGATGTATACTAATTATCCTATAAAAAAGTAAATGTTGATGAATTTTTTTATGGAATTTACATTGAAGTATCTTATAATCATATTAGAGTATACTCAAAATAATAAAGAGGTGTGAGTGTGTATATATATATCATTGTTGACGATTGAGAAATGAGTCCCCGCCGAGCTACTTGTTGAATGAGGGATCAACACGGACTCCTTTTCCGACGAAGGGTTTGCGCCTAAAGAATGCTCGTGAAGGAATATGATACTCGGAAAGTGGACAAGAGTTTATACTGGTTCGGGCCACTCACAGCGGAGATAATAACCCTACTTTAGTGGGTTTTTTTTCTATTGCTGTTGAACTCTTATAGGAAGGTTCGTGTATGTAGGGATGAAAACGGATCGGATAGTTTCCGACTGATCCGGATTCTATCGGATCGTATATTTGTCGGATAGTATCGGATCGGATACGGATATTTTTTGTCGGATACGGATACGGATTCGGTAGCTCACTATCCGTCGGTTACGGATACGGATTCGGATAATCTGGATAGTGATGGATCAGATATCCGGATATACATGTGGGCTGGGCCAAGCTACTCTTGTGGCCCAAAAAGGTTACTAAATTTTAGATTGTTTTCTAATTTAATTAATCCATAAATCAAGTTTCAATTATTAAAATTAGCAAACTAGCTCCAAAAATTATAAATTTTTTTTGATAAAATTCCTAACATAGTCTATAATTTTAAAAAAATTATTATTAAAATTTTATCAGATTTTAAAAATTCAAAAATTGTTGTCTTTAAAAGGAAAATATTTTAAATAAGTTGCTAAAGTGCATAAAAACTCATAAAATACATAATTTATTATTTAAACATAATTTAATAAATAATACAAATCTTGGGGTCATTACATGTAAGTGTTATATATGTTTTATAGAGATATGGTAATTAAGTATTATCAAACTTTTAGTGTGTTCTATATTTGTTTTCATTTGTATCTCTGAGCAAAGTTCACCTTTATTTTGTGTTTTGATCTACATGTATGATGAATTAATCGTATGTACATGGTGAACTAAGTTTTACATAATTTTGTTTGCAACATGGTATCTAACTATTGTCTAAGTGAATGAAAATGCTTATATTTATTCAATTTCTAGTAATATTTTAATCAAATCAACTAGTTGTGTGTTTTTGTTGATTTTGTATGTACAATATAAGGGATTATCATGTTCCGATAAATACTCGTAACCGTATCCGATTCGATTCGTATTTGATCCGTATCTGTATTCGACATTATTCGTATTCGTATTCGTATTCGTATTCGTATCCGAATCCGAATCCGAATCCGAGAAAAATAATATGAAAACAAATATGGTAGAGCTATTATCCGTCCGTATCCGATCCGTTTTCACCCCTACGTGTATGTGTGCGTTGCTTTCTCGCACGCCCCCGTTCTCAATTTACTCGGGGGATACTTATAGCTTATAAAGATATTTTTCATAACTCCAATCGAATAATGCACACTTTACTGCATTAACCGTGGCTGCAGCTGAAGCATTGATTCTCGCCATGTTTCCGTCGTGGGCATAACAGTCCTAGATCGTGGCGTAATTATTGCTATTTACGCGTTATGGGGACGAACATAACCTTCCGATCATGCTCGAGGGGTTCCCCAACTCTGCCCGATGCTTCCGAGCTCACATGTGTCATGGTCCTAATTTTTCCATGTGAATGCCATGGTGGGCAATTAAGTATTTTCCCTCCCCAAGATTTTTTTCCCCACTCTTTTTCCTCTCTCCCTCCCACTCATCTCTCTCTCCCCTCCTTTCCCGGCCAGGCCACCCCCCACTTTTAGCGCCTCTCCACTCCCTCACAGCGCCTCCTCTCAGGCTGGCGGCCCGGCGCCTCCACCCCTGCGCTTGGCGTCCCTCATGTGCGTAATCCTGCGCCTTTTCCCCACTGGCCGGCCTCCCCACTGCCGTTTCTTCCCTCTCACTGGCCTGCGTCAGTAGGCCTCCCTCTCCCTCTGATGCCTTCCCAGTAGGCTCCCATCTCCCTACAACTGCTTGCTAGGTGAGCTCCACTCTCTTACTCTCTCCTCTCTCTCCTCTACCTCTCCTTGGCTTGGTTCCATCTAGGGTTTGGGTGCATGGTAGGTGTTTGATGAAATGGCTATAAGCACTAGTAGGAGAGGATGTTGTGGGTGTATGGTTGTGTGATTGATAGTGATGGATGTGAGTATGAATTGCTAGTTAGATGTTAGTATGAATTAAGATTTCCCTATTCATGTTTGTGTGTTCTTACTTGTGTATGGGTATGGGTGTATACTAGAGTGTTTGTTAAAGTACCAATTAGGATCAATGTACATCCAGTTGCGGTGTGCTAAACTCTTGTGCCCTTCTCAATCCTCTGAATAGTAGAGGCACGTTGGAGTTGTTGTGGTATAGCATAGCATGGGGGTAAGGACACTTTATGCTTGAGATGTAGTCTTCTTGTTTTGCCATTAAAGTGTTAATGTCGAAGGTTATGTTAAAACCATGGAGTCAAGCTTTTAGTCTTTGGATAGCAAACTCCATTGGTATTGTTAAGTGGGTTCCGCCGTTCTTGTTGTGTTCTTTGTTTTCTCCCCGATAGCAGAAGCATTGCTTGGACACGCTAGTTGAAATTGCATCTTCTAACAATTTGGTTGGCCTCTAGCTCAATCAAATGATTCGGAGGATTTTAGTCGTATTTCATTTCTTCTGGTTGAGTGCTTGCATATTGTCTTAAATTGTCATTCGTCACATATGCCTGGCATACATCTCATTTATCGCATTGTTGTCGTTATGTGAAACGATTCCGCGGAGGTGAAGTGGCGCGATCGAGGTGATCAGCGGTGAGCGGTTGTCGAGGATCGTGAAGCAGGCAAGCACCTAAGCATCTTGAACCCTTATATGATTCTATTTTTGAGAATAAATTGCTAAATTGAGTTCGTTTTGCATTAGGAGTTAATTGTGGGATAGGACTAGATCCCATTTCTTTGCACATACACCCATTGATAATTGTTAATCATTTCCTTGAAGCTAACACGGGTAATATAGCCGGAGTCGGCGCTTAGTCTTGCTTAGAGGTCGGGGTTCGGGCCAAGTGTGGAGGGTTGTCACTTGCGGTTATTGTTATTATACACACGCTACATTGTGTTGGCTTGGGATTGGGAAAAGGTTTTGAAAAAATGAATTGTGGACCGGCAGTGAGTTGGTTCATTTAGGTATGGAACTCAAATGTGTAGCCCGTCTGAGTCGATTAAGGACCCGGTCGATGGTTGCCCTTTGATTAGACACACCGGTTGATCGCATGCCCAGGTATAGTGCGGTAAGCCACTCTTTCTCTCATCACGGAATCGATGGGCCAGTAACTTCACTGTAGTTGGGCGTGGTTGAGGCGAGGCTTAGGCGACTCTCGGCGCCAAGCCGGGCTTAGGAAATTTGCTTTCGAGAGGGTGCTAGGTTCGGGCCCACGAGGAGGGCGCCGGCGATTAGGTATGATTGGGAGGGTTGACACTAGGCCCTTGTGGTAAGTGTCGTGCGATCAATGCTTCCTGTGAAGTTAATTAAGCGATTAGAATTAGCGCTCTACGGATATGAGCAAGCTCTTTCATCCCTTGCGATCGCGTAGTAAACAACTTAAACTTGTGGTTAGTTGGGCTTGAGCTTTAAAATGGTTATGTATTGCTCTACATTAATTGTTGTTAATTCGAGTCTCACACTAGAAGTAAGTCACGGTCTTTATTGCTTTAAACTTGTAATTGGTTAGATTGTCGCAATTATACTACAAATGTTAATGCTTTTCGCACTTTTACCTTAAGCTTTCTCCTCGCTACAACTAAATGCATAATCCTTTGGAGTCGGTCATATATGGACCAGGGTAAGACTTGCAGTACCTTTTGTACTCATGCTTACGCCCGTGGTTTCGGTGAGGATCGAGGATGGCGAGTGTGAGTTGCCCCTCTTGCCTCTCGGTGAGCAGGCGGGGCACCGAAGTAGAGGCTTAAGCGCGATATCGCTGCCTTTCGGAAGTGTTGATGTGGAGGACACTTCGGAGTAGTCTTATTTTGCTTTGTGTTGCGATTTGATTCACTTTTGTTGTATAGTTAGCCTTCTACTTTATGCCTGCGTCGTCGTTTTAGTCTATATCGTTGTCAGTGGATTCTCTCTGCTTGTGATTGTATGGTTTTGTGGTGGTTGTTGCTTTACTTTTGAATATATATATATCTTGCATTTGTGTTTTCTTGTCTGCTTGAGTGGATGTCAGTAGAATCTAGAAAGGTCATGCCAAAATTTTCCGTTTTTAGATCTGGGTCTTTTTCCCGTTTTGCCTAGTTTGGAGTCTTGGCGTGGTTGTTCGATCTTGGTTTGGTGGTTGTCGGGTTTGTCTTTATGCGTTTGTGTTAAAACTTTGCGTGTTGGTTCGAAAGTTTGGGTTCGTTGCCCCTTTATGCAAATTGAATTGATACTCGTATTGTTTCAGATGTCGGTGATCTGGGCGTGTTTAAGTGCATCTGCAGAATCTGAGGGTTGTTGTCGAGTCGTTTGGGCGTTCGTAAGGAGTTGTCTCCATTGGGCTTGGGTATTAGCATCGGGATCACTGTGGTGATTGGTTGCTAGGATCAAAATCCGATGAACAGGCTATTCATCCAACAACTTCGAGGGCGTCTGAAGCGGCTCACGACAAGTTGGTATCGAGCAAGGTGCATAAAGGCAGACTTAAACTTAGCGACCACTTAGGTGATTTATTAGGACTTGCATGATGCATCGGTAGAGCTTAGTCTGCGATTACCGCCCTAGGTATATAGTTAGGAGGATTCACGTAAAATGGTGGCGTGGGAGAAAGCGATTACGTTGGAATCGTGCATCCATATTATGCATGTGAAGTTCATATCATGTCATGCATGCATATGTTTACTTATGTCATTTTGCATCATACTTTGTGCTTTTGTGTAAGATGGGCTTGTAGGGCTCAGTAGGCAGATCTTCTGATCTGACTAGGTCAAGTTAGGGTTTTGAAAATCTTGAAGTCTACTTTCTCTTGTGGAGTCTAACACCATGTTAAATGTCATCGTGGGTGGTGGCGAGAATGAGACAGTGGGGCTTCCACCTCTGAGGAGTGAGGTGGTCTTTGGCCGGCAATGACGGAGAAGTCTTTGTTCCGCCACCTCCTCCCAATGTGTTGGAACGTGCGGCGGGCCAAGGCGGCACGGGAAGGCGACAAAGCCGGATCCTGGAGATGCTAGTCGGGGGCCAAGGTCGACCACCAGTGATGGCAGTGATGGCGAGTCGGCCCACCGGCTATCGACTTCCTGCACGCGGACCAGGTCTTCTCACGGGCCACGATCCGTTGGGGCCGATGTGACTGCGCCACGATAAACGGAAATTTGCTCTTGCTCGGCGTAAGGAAAGCTCCGGAAAGGCTCGCGGCTTAGCGGCGGCTACGAGGAGCCTCTTTGGTGCTTGAGTAGGCCAATTTGCGGGTGATGCGACTGCTTAGGGCACCGATTTACTTGGCTGAGTTCCGTGGGGCGTTCCGGGCATACCACATCCGAAGGAGCCTCATGGACATGAAGAAGCGTGAGTTTCTCACCTCCGGCATTTCGGCAAGTCGGTGGTTGACTACTCGCGAGTTCAACTACAGCGTGATGCGAGGAAGGAGGTTGACAGCGACAGAAGAAGCAAAGTCGGTTTGTAGTGTTTGTGGCGAAGATGCAAGATAAATTTGTCGTCTGCGACTTTCTTGGCTACAATGACACAGTGAGCGCGATTCTTGTTGAGCTAAAGATGCGGGCTCATCGGAGAAGAAGAAGAAGAAGCGGGCGGCCGTACTCGATGTGGCGGCTCGCGGCGGGCTCGGGCGGTCTCGTATCGGCCCGCGGCGTCTGCTCAGCCGTCTCGTTAGGTGAGTCCATGGCCCAGCCGTCGGTTGCGCCCCGGCCCGACCACCACTCGCCACCGGCGGGCGGCGGCGGGTCGGTCCGGTCCGTGCTACAGTGCGAGGCCTTGAGGCCACTTCATCAAGGCTGCCCCTTCAGCGTCGCGGCACAGCTCGCGCTCGAGCGCAGCGCCACCGCCGTTACCTCGTCGGCGTGGCAGCGTCACCTTCGTCGGCAGAGCGGTTTCACGAGAGGCTCAGCGAGTGCTGGCTGATGCGTTTCTTGTTGAGGAGCATGAGGCTAGAGTGTTGTTTGATTCGAGGCCTCCCATTCCTTCATTATACGGGGTTTGCGAAGCGGCATCGAGATGAAGTCGATGGCAGTGTCACCTCTTTTTGTGATTGAGGCAGAGTCGAAGATCACGGTTAGGCGAGATGGTTCGAAAGCGTGTAGTTGATTCGAGGGATTCCATTCCATGATCGGCTTATTGCTTCTAGACCTTTGGGGATAGATGTCATCCTGAGGGATGAGTTGGGTGACACGACAATGGTATTTTGGATTCTTTGTAGTCGGTACCACTGTCACTCAGAAATCCAGAAGTAGGCAGGCTCGCTCTGCTTCTTAATGAGAACAAGGCCACATTGTGTTCACTCAATGGGGCGAAGTTGAAGGCTGGACTCGATTCGTGGTGTCTGAGTTTCTAGATGTGTTCCCAGGGAACTACGGGGATGCCACTGATCGGGATGTCGAGTTTGTCGTCGGCCCGGCCGAGGGGCCGCTCAGGTTTCCAGCGACCATCTTAGAATGCCACCCAATGAGCTAGCAGTGAGGCTTCGATTGAAGGGCTGATGGACAAAGGTTCATTAATCGTCAGGCTCCTCGCCTTGGGGCTGCTCGGCTTTGTTTGTGACCAAGAAGGGCGGTTCTCTGCGCCTCTGCGTTGATTACGAATCCCCCACTGAATCTGATCACCGTCAAGAACAAGTACCCATTGCCCGGATCGACCTCTGTTTGATCGGTGGCCCGGTGCACAAGTATTTTCCAAGATTGATGCGAGGCTCGGCTACCATCGATTAAGATCAGGGCGAGACATTAGAAAGCTGCGTTCTCCACGGTCGGGCTCACGAGTATACCGTGATGTCGTTCGGCCTCACGAGCGGGCGTGCTTTATGTATCACGATGAACTCCATATTCATGGAAGAGCTGGATTCGTTTGTAAGTCATCTTCATTAGCGACATTTTGATATATTCGGCCCGATGAAGAAGAGCCTGCGCCGAGACACCTTCGCATTGTTCTCGGAAGGCGACTTCAGGAGCATCGCTGTATGCGAGTTACGGCAAATGTGAGTTAGGTGAGAAGTGTCATTCTTAGGACCGTCGCTACAGCGTGGCGGTTGACGAGCAAAGTGCAGGATGTACTCAAATAGGAAGCTTGACCAGGCCCATCACGCGGACATCATGATTTTCTTGGTGGTAGGTATTATCGCGCTTCATCAAGACTTTTCAAAGGTGCAGCCGTAGTAGTGCTCGAAGGAGTTGAATTGATGGTAGTGGTGTGGCGCCTTCCGGACTGCAGCAGCGTCGACTACGGCTCTGTCCTCGCTCGTAGGATATCACAGATCCTTTTGAGGTGTATTGCGTCGTCGGGCATTGGGCTCATTTGTGTGCTCATGCAAGAAGGCCAGTGCGTTGCCTCGCATCTCGGCGATTGAAGCATCATGAGAGCGCTACCCCACCCCATGATTTGGAGCTTGCAGCTGATGGTGCATGCCTTGAAGATCTGGCGCCACTATCTTACGGGAACAAGTGCAATATCTACTTTGATCATAAAAGTCTCAAGTACATCTTCACCCAGGCGGAATCTGAACATGAGCGAGCGGAGATGGCCAGGCTGATCAAAGACTCTGATCTGGAGGTACACTACCACCGGGAAAAGCGAATGTAGTTGTGGCGCGTTAGTCATAAGCTGATACATTTGCTTTGTACTCTCAGATCCCAGAGTGTCTCTCTTTGTGCGAATTCCAAAGGCTCGGCTTGGAGATGGGCGGCGAGTTCATAGCCAATATTGAGTTGAAGTCTCGTTGCTCGTCGGTCGAGAGAGCCGATCGAAGGATGAAGAAGTTGCCCAAATGCAGGATAAATTGAAATTAGGACAATTCTTGAGTTTAGCTGGATGATCGAGGAACCTTGTGGTTCGACGCGTAGTTGTCACGATGACCAGGAGTTGAAGCGAAGGATTCTTGATGAGGCACATAACTCCTTGCTTACCATTCACCGGGGAGCAACAAGATGTATCGGGGACCTGAGACGCAGGTTTTAGTGGGCTCGCATGAGCGAAGTCGCTCGCTATGTGTCAGTCGGCGTCTGCAAGGGGTGAAGGCGAACACCTCAAGCGGTAGGTACCCTTGGCCTCTTCCTATTCGGTTTGGAAATGGGAGGATGTCACCATGGACTTCATTACCAGGCTGCCGACCACTTCCCTCGAGCCATGACTCGATTTGGGTGTCGTCGTCATTGTGAAATCGCCACTTCTTGGCGTTTGCACCAAGTATCGCGTCAGAAGTATGCGGACTTGTACATCTCCGGATCGTAAATGCATGGAGTGCCCAAGCGGATAGTTTGAGGCAGGGGCTCTCGGTTCACTTCTCAGTACGGAGAAGCCTACATGAAGCCTTGGAGCGCGAAATTGCTCCTGATTGACATACCACCCCTCAGGTGGCCAGTCGAGGCCGAGAAGTGTCCAGATCTCGAAGACATGTTGAGGCTTGTATCTTGTCCTCACGAGGAAAAAGTGGGAGGAGTGTCTTAAATGCGAGGTTCGTATAACTGACTACCAAACCGGTATCGAGATGTCCGTTCGAGGCACTCTGGTAGCGATTGTCGGCGCGGCCAGGCCAGTCGAGAAAGTGAAGCAGCTCCTTGATTGGGCTGAGTTGGTTATGGGGCGGAAGAAGGTCGGAGACTATCGAGGAAAATCCCGAGGATAAGCCTTGATCGCAGCGAAGATTCTGCGCTGATCGTGTGAGACCCTCTCGCCGACACTTTGGCGACTTCGCCTATTTGAAGAGTATCTCCTCTCGTGGCACCCGTCGATTCGGAGTTAAAGGAAAGCTGGCACCTCGCTACGTAGGGCGTTCAAGATCCTTGAAGCGCGGCGGGTAGCATATCGGCTAGAGCTTCCTCCTTAGCGCTCGGAATGGTCCACGGCGTGTTTCACGTCTCCCGGTGAAGAAGTGTCTCGTACTCCGTTCGAGTCTCTCGGGTAGAAGACCTCGGAGTCGCGCTGGCCGGATCTGTCTTCTGTGGAGGCGTCCTATCCGGAGTTACGGAAGAATCGGGCGCATAACCGAAGAGAAAACTCTCAAGTTCTATAAGGTTCGGTGGAGCAATCCTGCTTGAGGATGAAGCAACTTGGGGCGGGAAGACCATTTGGAAAATGAGTATCGAATTCTTCCAAACTATGTAAGTGTTTCAACTTTGTCTACTTGTAGTCTGGTCTATGTAAGTTCCTTTCCAACTATGTGCTCATTTGAATCTCGGTGAGATTCCCCTAAAGAGGAGGATTTGTCATGGTCCTAATTTTCCATGTGAATGCCATGGTGGGCAATTAAGTATTTTCCCTCCCCAGATTTTTCCCCCACTCTTTTCCTCTCTCCCTCCCTCATCTCTCTCTCTCCCTTTCCCAGCCCAGAGCCCTTTTGGCGCCTCTCCACTCCCTCACCAGAGCGCCTCCTCACTGGGCGGCCTTCGGCGCCTCCTGCCCCTGCGCCGGCGTCCCTCCACGCGCCGCGTCCCTGCGCCTTTTCCCCCACCAGGCCTCCCCCTGCCAGTTTCTTCACTCCCACAGGCCTGCGTCGCCAGGCCTCCTCTCCCCTCACAGTCGCCCCCAGTAGGCTCCATCTCCCCTACTGCTTTGCTAGGTGAGCTCCCCCCCTCTCTTGCTCTCTCCACCTCTCTCCTCCCTCTACCTCTCCTTGGCTTGGTTCCATCTAGGGTTTGGGTGCATGGTAGGTGTTTGATGAAATGGCTATAAGCACTAGTAGGAGGGATGTTGTGGGTGTATGGTTGTGTGATTGATAGTGATGGATGTGAGTATGAATTGCTAGTTAGATGTTAGTATGAATTAAATTTCCCCTATTCATGTTTGTGTGTTCTTACTTGTGTATGGGTATGGGTGTATGCTAGGTGTTTGTTAAAATGCCAATTAGGATCAATGTACATCGATTGCGGTGTGCTAAACTCTTGTGCCCTTCTCAATCCTCTGAATAGTAGAGGCACGTTGGAGTGTTGTGGTATAGCATAGCATGGGGGTAAGGACACTTTATGCTTGAGATGTAGTCTTCTTGTTTTGCCATTAAAGTGTTGCGTATCGAAAGGTTATGTTAAAACCATGGGTCAAGCTTTTAGTCTTTGGATAGCAAACTCCATTGGTATTGTTAAGTAGGGTTCTGCCGTTCTTGTTGTGTTCTTTGTTTTCTCCCCAATAGCATTTATTAGCTGGACTGCTAGTTGAAATTGCATCTTCACAACAATTTGGTTGGCCTCTGCTCAATCAAATGATTCGGAGTTTTGAGTCGTATTTCATTTCTTCTGGTTGAGTGCTTGCATATTGTCTTAAATTGTCATTTCGTCACATATGCACGGCATACATCTCATTTTATACGCATTGTTGTCGTGTAGCGACGATTAAGCGGAGGTGAAGTGGCGCGTCGAGGAGTGTCCTTGATGATGCGGTTATCCTTTGAGGATCGGCGAAGCCTTGAGGCAAGCACCTAAGCATCTTGAACCCTTATATGATTCTATTTTGAGAATAAATTGCTAAATTGTGAGTTCGTTTGCATTAGGAGTTAATTGTAGGATAGGACTAGATCCCATTTCTTGCTATACACCCATTGATAATTGTTAATCATTTCATGAAGCTAACACGGGTAATATAAGCCGAGTGGTAGCTTAGTCTTGTAGGAGGTCGGGGTTCGGGACCAAGTGGCGGAGGGTTGTCACTTGCGGTTGTTATTATTATACACACGCTACATTGTGTTGGCTTGGGATTGGGAAAGGTTTTGAAAAGAAAATGAATTGTGGGCCAGGCGGGAGTTGGTTCATTTGGGTATGGAGACTCAAATGTGTAGCCAGTCGAGTCGATTAGGAGACCGAGGTCGATGGTTGCCCTTTGATTGAGCACACCGGTTGGTCGCATGCCCCGATTATGTGCAGGTAAGCCACTCTTTCTCTCATACGGAATCGATGGACCGTAACTTCTGTAGGTTGGGCGTGGTTGAGGCGAGGCTTAGGCCAGGCTCTCGGCATGGCCAAAGCGGGCAAGGAGGCTGCTTTCGAGGAGTGCTAGGTTTTAGACCCACGGGGAGGAGCGCTTGTGATTGGGTATGATTGGGAGGAGTTGACACTAGGCCCTTGTGCCAGTAAGTGTCGATGCGATCAATGCTTCCACTGCGAAGTTAATTAAGCGATTCGATTGGTGCGCGCTCTCGGATATGAGCAAGCTCTTTCATCATACGATCCACGTAGTAAACAACTTAAACTTGTAGTTGTAGTTGGGCTTGAGCTTTAAAATGGTTATGTATTGCTCTACATTAATTGTTGTTAATTTAGTCTCACACTAGAAGTAAGTCACGGTCTTTAGCACTTTAAACTTGTAATTAGTTAGATTATACTTAATTATACTACAAATGTTAATGCTTTTCGCACTTTTACCTTAAGCTTTCTCCTCGCTACAACTAAATGCATAATCCTTTGGAGTCGGTCATATATGGACCCAGGTAAGACTTGCAGTACCTTTTGTACTCATGCTTACGCCCGTGGTTTTAGGGTGAGATCGGGATGGCGAGTGTGAGTTCTGCCCATCTGCCTCTCGGTGAGCAGTGAGCGCAGAGTAGAGCTTAAGCGATGTCTCGCTGCCTTTCGGAAGTGTTCGAGTGGCGAGGACACTTCGGAGTAGTCTTATTTTGCTTTGTGTTGCGATTTGATTCACTTTGTTGTATAGTTAGCCTTCTACTTTATGCCTGCGTAAATGCGTTTTAGTCTATGTCGTTGTCAGTGGATTCTCTTTGCTTGTGATTGTATGGGTGTGGTGGTTGTTGCTTTACTTTTGAATATATATATATCTTGCAAGCTGTGTTTTCTTGTCTGCTGAGTGGATGTGTAGAATCTAGAAAAGGTCATGCCAAAATTTTAGTTTTTAGATGCAGGTCTTTTCCGTTTTGCCTAGTTTGGAGTCTTGGCGTGGTTGTTCGATCTTGGTTTGGTGGTTGTCGGGTTTGTCTTTATGCCGTTTGTGTTAAAACTTGCGTGTTGGTTCGAAAGTTTGGGTTCGTTTGCCCCCTTTATGCAAATTGAATTGATATCGTATTGTTTCGGTATGCGGTGATCCTGGCGTGTTTGAATATCGCAGGGGGAATCTGAGGTTGTTGTCGAGTCGTTTGGACGTTCGTAAGGTTGTCTCCATTGGGCTTGGGTATTAGCATCAGGATCACCTGCTGGTGATTGGTTGCTAGGATCCAAAATCCGATGGGAGCAACTGTTCATCCAACAACTCGAGGACGATCTGGGCGGCTCCCTGACAACATGTTTGCAGGCGAACCTGGACCGAGCATGAGTGCTCGTGGCCTAGCATGGGTGCTCGTGCCCAAGCATTGGGCCTAGTCTGATCGGGTGGACTAGCCGGCTGTACTATTCGAGGGACCTCCTTGGGGACATCATCCAAGGGCATGTATGGTCGGTCGAAATTGACTGTCAGGGTATAACAGTCCATACGGAGATTATACAATCCCCGACATATATATATTACAATTACCTAGAATAATTAATGATTTGCCCTCATTTACTTATGCTATTGATCATTTGCACCGTAATATCTCACTAGTATGCGGGTTCTAGGGCCACATGTTAGTGAGACATTGAATTGATTTAGGTGGCGTGCAAATTTACTTTGAGAAACAATTGAGAATTACTATTACTATTATTTGTTTTTATTGTCTTTTCAATCTACTTTTTGTATTCAATTAGAAATACCGCCTTATGCAAAATAGCCATATTAGTCATTCATTTAGAATAAGCCTTGCATGTAGTTATAATAGACTTGCATTCTGTACATAACTTGTTGAGTGCTATGTACTCACGCTTGCCACAATAAATCCATCAGTTGAAGAGGAGTCCACACCTGCATTGGAGGAGAAGTTCTACGAGGAAGCGAGTGTCTAGGGGTCAGACCTTGTCAGATGTCTGTGGCATGTTGATGGGATTCATTGATGTTTTATTTCTGCTGCTATTTAATTATTTTGAGTTAGAGCCTTTGAGGCCTAATAAGTGTAAGATTGATCTTAAGGTCTGATGAGGACATCACTACCATGGATACGGCCATACTTACAAACCCAATGGAAACCAACAATGTCATACAAGGGCCAATTACTCGAGCTCGGGCACGACAATTCAATTACCAGGTGAATGCGTTCCTCGGGTTGCATACAAATAATTTAATGAATGGAATGCTATTTAATCCTCGTGATGATTTTATTGTCCTTAGGAACCAAGGAGAAGGACTCCCAAATGTCAAGCATGAAGCCAATTCTTCCGGTGCACAAGTTATACTCGGATTCGGCCTCCGGGACAGCACCAACTTAAAATGACCATAACTTTTGATCCACAAGGGTGTTTGAGGTCTATGAGTACTGGTTTGAAAGGTTTCGACGTCCTATTTCCAACGGATCCGACCCCATCCCCAAATTCCGTCCGAGTCGACGGGAATCTGCAAAACAATTGGCGTCACTTTTCCAAATTGAGAAGACTTGGGCTTTGGGCCTTGTAATAGAGTTGCAGTTGGTATCCTACTGCTTTGGACGTGATTCCCACGCCCCTAGCTTTTATAAATAGCCAGACATCGGCTCCTTAGGGTTTTGGGTTTTATTTGATTAGTTTAGCCAAGTGCAAACTTGATCCTGCGAGTTGTCTTTGGGCTGACCACACCTTGTCAAGATCGTCAATAAGACTCCACTTTGTTTCGCTTCCAGTTTTATCCACAATTTCAGATTGCTTATCCTATTGTTCTTGCTTGTTCTTCGGTTGCTTGCAGGAATAGAACCTCGTGTTCAGGTTGATCGTGCCTACGGCAAGATCAATAACCCGCTGGAGTTGGTTTAGCGATTGCTAAGGCGCATCATCGTCGTACGGTGTAGTCGGATCGTCAAAGTCGACTCCAACAAAACGATCATGTGTTTCTCATCGAAAGATCGGGACACCCATAGTGCCATCACGGCGCCATCAAGGTCGTTCAACTATCTCTTATTCAATAAATGAGTCTTTATTATGTTTCCGTCGTGTATGATTGCGATATTATACCTATGTTGCAATTGTGTGCACTAGAGTGATTATAGACTAGTGCAAAATA
This sequence comes from Rhipidocladum racemiflorum, assembly GCA_036346355.1. Classification (NCBI taxonomy): domain Eukaryota; kingdom Viridiplantae; phylum Streptophyta; class Magnoliopsida; order Poales; family Poaceae; genus Rhipidocladum; species Rhipidocladum racemiflorum. The sequence goes on from CM070580.1 coordinate 69,958,850, forward strand.
CACAGAGGGTTCAAATTTGCATATCTGGGCTCCAACAGAAGAGCTGGTAGAGGTTGCGGTTGCCTAGGTTGGCGGCATTGCTGTGTGAGTAGAGCACGGTGGTGGACGCCTTCGGATGGTGCACGTAGACCACACACCCCCATCATCACCATCCTGCTCTCCACCTCGGCGGCAAGCACCTTTGACTCTATCGGCGTTGGCGCCACCACTTCCCCATCGCCCCAACCAAGCCCAGTGGCTTTGTGTTCCTCAACCAGGCCACCACACCCAGCAGGTGGTTGTTAGGCCCATGTGGCCCACTGTAGGATTAAGGATAACCGACTAGATGGGTTTCATACAACTGCATGCTATTTGTTTACAAGTATTATTTAGGGCCTGTTTGGGAGAGCTCCACTTCATAAAAATCAGCTCCACCATAGAGTAGCTCCACCATAGAGTTGAAAAGGGAAGGGATGTGTTTGGCTTGCAAATTAGATCCAGCTTCAAGAATAGATGGTTTTGGTGTGGATACCCATTTATACCCTTGGATGTTGAATGGAGGTTTTGTGAATTTAATTTGCTCCTCATATGTCTAACCAGTGACAAAGGTAGGTAATTACCTAGAAACTTTACGAGTGGGTACGAAACGATGTTTCTTGGAGTACCCCTTGAGGAGCTCCACAAAAACCATGGAGTAGCCCCCTAGGTTCGCATTTTTTCTAGAGCCAGAGTTCGCGGAGCTGGGGTGTTTGGCTACATGAATTTGGAGTGGAGCTGAAAATTGAGTAGTAGAGCTCTCCCAAACACCCCCTTAATGGGAATAGCTAAATACCTGATTGTCATTATACCACCTTGATTAATTGAGATGCCTTGCATCCATTGTTACCCTAGGTTTGGTCATTTAATAGTTGGACATAATTGTAGTACAAATATTAGGTTATCGTAATTATGCTTAGACATCCTTAGTTGTACGATAGTTTCATGTCACATGTCGAATGTTAACAAATTTGACTTAATGTGATATGGAATTGTGGCCGGTAGTCACTGTTGTAAAATTTGTTGTACCATGGTAGGGTGTGCCATTGGTCTTGGTTATACAAAATTATTTTCATTCAGGGAAGTGATCGTGCAGTAAAGGGGGTGCTGTTAGCACATTTGGGATGTGGTTGTCTTGCATGAGACTAATTAAGGACTTAATCTTGCGCGCCATTGAACTGGGCCTAACCGTACAATTACATATCTGGTATGGAACAAACCTAGCTAATTAATTTGCAATGTCTAAATTTGAGTACTGTTGTGGTTGTGTGGGTTCCAGAATGGACGGGTAAACTCACATGGCGCAAGAGGGGGCCTTGAGGGGTGAAACCTCAGCGGGTAGTAATGGGTTTAGACAGAGCATTGTAAAGGTCTTGTCGTGATCTCTCTACCGCACACCAAATGAAGTGTGATACTTGCACGTGGCACTAAAGAGATGATCATGTCTTATGGGTAAAGCTGTACAACCTTTGCAGAGTGTGTCAAACTATTCGAATAGCTATGTCCGCAGTCATAGACGTGCCTAGGAATTTCACACGAGGTATAGAGTTTTTTATAAACTATGGGAAGGTGGAATTGTTGGGAAGTGAATGGGGGAGTTCACTGTTGTTTTTTATGTCTAAAGTTAATATTGTTGAGTTCAATGGTTGATGATAGTTTCAGATGGTAATGGGTGATGCCTCACCAATCTTATGTTGATGTCTACCATTGGTTTACCAGTTATTTATTATCTTTTATCAATCATGCTTTGAATCTATTTATTGTATTTACATTCGAGTTATTGCAATTTGCAAAATAACCATATGACTATTCTTTGTCAAGCCGTACATTATTTGCATCATTCCCTACGATTTGCTAAGTACTTTTTGTACTCATGGCTTTATGCCTTTGTTGATCAGTTGCTGAGGAAGAATAGGGAAATACAGAGTTCTATGAGGAGTACTATGAGAACTAGGATGGTGTTTCCCCAGACGATTGCCTGTGGCATGTTGTATGGCCCGAGTTATTTTATTTTGGCTACAAGAGTTTATTTGTTTCTTAAGCCCTTAAAGCACAGCTATGTAAACTTTGACCATAAGATCTGTTGTTATTATTTGCTACTTTCTTAGTTAATTCATTGAATGGATTGATATTTCAATTTTGTTGCTACTGTGTGCATGCGTGATCCTGGACTAGTGTAGTATACACAGAGGGTTTCAAATTCGTAAATCCGAATCCCGACACCCCACCAGACATCAGATGCAACCGAACTGAAAGAGAATTGATCGATCGAGGATTGGAAGCACACTTGAAGCAAGCAGCTATGCCAAAAAAACCCTAGCGCCCTGGTGGTGGATGGCGATGGGCTGACTGCTGCTCTTGGAAGCTAGGGCGATTCAAGGATGTGTGGCCTGACGGATGAGAGGAGGCCGCACGAGGAATCTCAAAGTTTGGGATGGGAGGCGGTGGCATGATGAGTCGAAGCTGGGGAGGGGGAGAATGCGGGACAAGAGCAGGTGCCCAGGAGGGGAGGAAGGGGACAGGGTTCAAAATCTCACCAAAATTCAGCGAAAATTTGGATTTCGGGTCCCTCCGAGTTTTATAATCCCAGCGAATTTAAAAACCCTAAACAAAATTTAAAGTGCTACAGTACATTAATATATCGCCGAGATTTCGGTGATTTGGACAGAAATTTCGGTAAAATGGACCGAAATTTGTATAAAAGTTGACCGGATTTGACCGTAATTGACCGAGTTTGACCGGATTGGGTTCTTCACGTCATTTCCCATGTGTGACAGTCGGTAGATCATAATTTTCTCAAAGTTGAAAAAACCCTAAGAAATTGGAAGTATGATAGTACCTGGAAATTTCATCGAGATTTCAGAATTTTGGACCGAAATTTCGGATTTTTCAGTGAAATTTCGGATTTCTCGGTTAAAAAAAATGGATTTGAATTTTGGTTTTTGAATTTCGTCCAGATTTTGTCCGAAAATTTCGAATCTCGTCAAAATTTCGGATTTCGGCCAGGCTTGAGATGGAGTCCGAAAACGAAATTTGAATCCTTGCAAGGGGATCAGTCGGGCATCAACAGAGCCGAGAAGGATAGGCTAGGAGGGGATCGAATGGTGGACTGTTCGACGGGATCTACAGACCTGAGCCTAGCTTGGTATTTTACTCTCTTTTTTCTAACACTCTTGATTAATGTTTATTATTTGCTCTTATTGATGTCTTGATCTTTTATTGCATAGATAATTAGACAATCTAGACTATCTAGTTGTATTATGTGTAGAGATGAATTTTATAATTTATTCGTACATTTACAATAATGAAGAAACAAACTTTACATAACTATTTCAGAAGCAATTCAAGTAGTACTATCCTAGCCGATAAGAGTGTTACTCAATCAAAGAGGTTTCGACTAGAATTTAATCCTACTAAAATTATTGCCTATCCGTCACATTGCATAACTAAAGACAGTTATGCCATTGAAATTTGAAATCAGATAAGGCAGGCATATTGATGGAATGAAATTTAGATTGCACAATAGTAAAAGACTATGTTCGTGTCAATTTAGCTTAGTCCTATCCTGCCTTCGCCATTGGTTGTGTGTAACATCCCCAATTTTGGCTCTCTGTTAAAGTCTAATTTAAATTAATCTAGATTCAAAATTTGGATTTTCCTCGGTGTTTAATTTAAACTGGCATCCTTATCCATTCGAAATGGGAGTTCAATCTTCCTTCATCCGAAAAATTGAATTTCCGAATTCCAGTCCGCACCCGAAATTCCGCCCAAGTTCGAAAATGCTCCAAAAATCCCGAAACCTATTGCAATAGGTTCCAATTATTTCAAAAACATTTTGGGATTTTCCCCAAGATTTTTGGAGACCCTCCAGTCAAATTCCCTTTATTCGTCCCGGAATATTCTAAATTCCAAATCTCATTCAAATTTCATGAAACCAATTTTATTGGGTTTCAAATATTCGTTAATACCTTTAGGAATTTTTAGACTATTTCTGCTAATTTTTCTTTCGCGCGTAACTTGTCACTTACTCCGGCCAATCGGGAAGCGCCATGTGTGCATGTACTATTCATCTTCAACCTCCTGTCGATTGGAAGAACCAGAGAAGGTTACTCTCTTTCGTTTCATGGCACCTCTCATTCAAATCCTCATAACTCCCGCATTATTGCCGCAAATAAAGCAAGACCGGATCCGTTGGAATGGTAACGGCAAGGAGTTTCCATCCCCCATGATCATTAGTCTATAATCTCGCCGGAATCGGTCGCATTAGCCGAAAACCGAAATCGGCTTAAATGTTCATAAATCGGTCGTTTCAACTCCAAATCACGCACTTCCACCTCCATTAGCTTCGTGTTGGAGTCCTCTTTCCAGCACTATCATCCTTCTTTGGCCTCTCCCCTCAATCATCCGGGAGACTGCAAAAACCAACGCCGAACCACGTTCTTCGTTCTCGCCGGCATATCTGAAAGTGCATCTAGGCCCCTAAAATTATTTTGGTGATTAATGATGACACAATTAAAGAGATCTAATGTTTTAACTAAGATTGATGTAGATATCGAGAACATATCGAGTTTGGAATGAGATTGGACGCCCCTACATTTATTCAGATTCGAAAAGACGGCATCAAGACATGAATGGTAAATTTCTATTTTTATTTGAGTCTTAAGGATAGCCGTACTATTAAGAGGATACGACGGGAAATCGCTTTTAGGATGTGCATGTGCTCAAAGTCATCTCTTGCATTTAAACTAGCACTCAAACTCTTGCATTTTCCAAAAATAGTGTTTTTCAACCAAGCTGCTCAACCCTGGTTGTCCAGACATTTAGTCCGGAGTATCCGGACTCAGTCCGGAGTCTCCGGACAAATAGTCCGGAGTGTTCGTGATAACCCACTCGGCCAAAATCGTGCTTTAAGCCAACCCGGAGTATCCAGGTTAAATATCTGGAGTCTTCGGACTTTTTTGAAAAAGAGGGTAACGGCTAGTTTTCCAAAAGAGTATTTAAAGCCTCCTCCCTCTCCCAACGGCTAGGATCTCCATTGAGCTTATTCATTGCAGTATTCAAGCCATTCCTAACACACTCAAAGCATTCAACATGGCCCCAACTTCCTCCCTCCATTGTTTTGGTTGTTTGATCCACTTTTGGTGAGGAGAGGAAGTAGACAAGTGCTAAGTGCATTCATTCCAAGTCTTGAGCACTAGTTCATCCTCCAAGCGATCTTCCGTGGTGTTATTGCTCTTGGAGGTTGAAGGTCTCCTAGACGGCTAGGAGTCACCGGGAGCAACCAAGACGTGTGGTGTGCCCCGGTTGTTTGTGAAGGCGAGTCTCGCCTCCGAAAGGAAAGAGACAAGAAGTGAAGCCGGCGAGTGCATTTGTGCAACACCGGGAGGAAAGTGGGTTGAAAAAGACCCAGGCTTAAGTGTGACCGAGCCACCTCAACGGAGACGTAGGATTCCTTTCAAGAATCCGAACTTCGGTGAAAAATCGTGTCTCTCACTCCTTATTTCTATTCTAGCTTAACTTGTGTTGATTTGATATTGTGGAGCCTTGATCTACCTTGTTATATTGCCTTGCTCTAGATCCGCACTTGCTTAAAGTACTTGATTGCTTTTGGTACCTTTTCATTCAAGTAACTTGTTGCTAGATAGAGTATATTTTGTTTCCTACTCGAGCTGTCTCATCCGGAGTATCCGGATAAAATACCCGGATAGTCCGGACCATCCGGAGTATCCAAACAAAACATCCGGAGTCTCCGAGTTGACCTGCTCGGGCAGATTTAATTCCGCTGTAAAATTTTAATTCGCCTATTCACCCCCCTCTAGGCGACATCTTCGGTCCGCTCAATATCTCTCGCTCCGGTGAGTCAAACTCGATTCCGTTTGTTCCTAGAGGTGCGTATGGTTGCCGTGCTTATAACCCCTCAATCAATTCAGATTTCGTCGAGTTTAGACTCTGAATTTTTGAGTTGAACCTCGTCGACCGAACCGCCGTTCGTCGTCAAATTCATCTTCTCCGGTGAGCTATTCTTCAATTCCTTGCAACCATGAACTCCTCTAGATGTCCTCTAGATAGTGCCATCTTCAATTTGCAATTTTATTCAACATTTTCATGGAATATTGGTTTTTTCCCGTGCCTCTGTTGGTTTGGCCTGCCTCTGCCGCTGTGGCCGGCCGCCGCCGTCTTGTCGTCGCCCCTCTGGCACCCGCCGCCGACCGGCTCGCCCTCTAGCACCGGCGCCCTAAGGAGCTTGTGCTCCTCTATTTTCCATGGCTAGGGACTTGGGGAAGAAGGTCCCAGATAATGACAATGGGCCCCACATGTAATAGAGTCAAATAAAACATTAATTCAGCCAAAAAGAAAAGATTCCAGAATATTCCCTCGTTTTCCTTTTTCGAATATTTTCAAATTTCGGATGCTCATAACTTTTCCGTCCTAACTCCGATTGACCCCGTTCAAATTCCTAAATTCATCTAAATTCAAGATCTACCTGCTAGTATAACTTTTATAATTTTTGGCAACTGATTAAAATGACCCATGGGGGGATTATATCAAAATTTCAATTTAAATTATGATTTAAGATTTATTGTAAAGTTTTTGGTACTATTTTTATAAAATAAAAAGAAAAAGGGTTTGGACTTGGGCGGAATGGAATGTCGGGCGGGTGCAGATGGAGCACTAGCTTTCACTGTGCAAGTACCGTCCCAAGTCAATTAAGGACCGACGCTTATGACTGTCCATTCTAAGCATTACCGTGCCACCACATGTCTATAATGGGTACGACCTGGCTAAATAATTTGTAGAAACCTAACTTAGACTCACCAGTTGGTGGAATGTGGGCGCTAGATGGAGGCGAGTCATATTTTCCCACACGGCGCAAGAGGGTGCTTCTGTACTGGGTAGATGGAACACTAACAGCGGTGAAACCTCAGCGGGTGTAGTCGGGTTAGGCGTATACATTGTAAAGGCCTTGTCATGGCAACAAGAGATGATCATGTCTTGTGGGTAAAGTTGCACACTTCTGCAGAGTTAAAACTATTCGAATAGCTGTGCCTACGGTCAAAGGCAAAGTGAAGATTGCTTTCATACTGGTAAACTTTGGTTTTGATTTTAAAAATAAAGGATGTTTTGGGGTTTGAGAGTGGTTAGAACTCTCGGATGTTTAATTGGCGGATTGAGCCAACCAGGTAGATGGAACCTGTTTTTAATTCATGACAGATGGAGTCATGTGTGGATTACCTTAATCTTTTAAACGTGGCGGATAGAGCCTTTATACTTGTGATGGTGGAAAGAACCTTCACTAGACTATTAAATAATTCAATTGCTAAAATAATTGTTAAAATATGCTTCATGAACACTATTATTAAGTACGGTTTGATAAAACTTGGCTTTATGCGAATGAACCCTATTAAGCCATCCTTGGAAAGCCCTACATGTGCATACTTTCCCAGACTTGCTGAGTACTTTTGTACTCACGTGCTACACAAAATGTTGTCATTAGAAAACTATCAGGATGCCGTTGAAGACGGAGAGTTCTACGCGGAGGAGTTTGAAGAAGACCGCCAGGACAACTGATCGCGTTTCTAGTCGTCGCCTGTGGTGTTATTTGGGTTTCGTCGCTTGCTGTTTTTACTTCCGCTGTCATGAACTCTGGTCAGGTGACCATGTGTTGTAATAAATAGCCATATGCTAATACTTTATATTTATGTTACAATATCGTTCTGTTCGGTAATGATTTATCACTGTGTGAGACCCCGGATCGGCTATCCAAAATCTCCTGTGTATTTCTGTACTAGTCCCAGATCAGTTGCTAGTACACACAGTCAGACAATGTTACATCATTGCCGAACAAAACGAAATTGGAACATATTCATAAAGTATTAGCCACATGGCTATTTATTACATCAGGTGGTCACATGACCAGAGTTCACGACAGCGGAAATAAAAACAGCAAGCGATAAAACCCATGAAACTCCACAGGCGACGGCAAGAAACGCGCCTAGACGTCCTGGCGATCCTCTTCAAATTCTTCGACGAAGTATTCACCGTCTTCAACGGCGTCTTGGTAGTTTTCTGATGATGACATAAGTGTAGCATGTGAGTACAAAAGTACTCAGCAAGTATGGAAAAGTATGCACATGTGGGGCTTTCCAAGGAAGGCTTCTTATGGTTCTTTTGCGTAAAGCTGAGTTCATCAAACCATATTTAATAGTAATTTTCACAAAGCAGATTTCAACAATTATTTTAACAATTGAATTAATTAATATTTTAGTGAAGGTTCTATCCACCATCACTAATATAAGGGCTCTATCCGCCATACTTTAAAAGATTAAGGCAATCCACGCATGACTCCATCCGTCATGAACTAAAACAGGTTCTATCTCCCTGGTTGGCTCAATCCGCCAATTAAATATCCAAGAGTTCTAACCACTCCCGAATCCCAAAACAGTGATTTTTAAAACCAAAACCAAAGTCTACCAGTATGAAAGCATTCTTCACTTTGCCCTTGACCGTAGGCACGGCTATTCAAATAGTTTTAACTCTGCAGAGGTGTACAACTTTACCCACACGACATGATCATCTCTTGTTGCCATACAATTAACACATTTCCTTTGGTTTGTCGGCAGAGAGACCATGACAAGGCCTTTACAATGTATACGCCTAACCCGACCCGTCCACTAAGGTTTCACCGCTGTTAGGGTTCCCTCTACCCAGTACAGAAGCCCCCTCTTGCGCCGTGTGGGAAAATACAACTCGCCTCCGTCTGGCGCCCACATTCCACCAACTGGCGAGTCTAAGTCAGGTTTCTACAAATTATTTGGCCAGGTCGTACCATTATAGACATGTGGTAGTACGGTTATGTTCAGAATGACCAATCATAAGCGTTGGTCCTTAATTGACTTGGGGCGGTACTTGCACATGAGAAACTAGTGCTCAATCCGCACTCACCCGACATTCCATTCCACTCAAGTCCAAATCCTTTTCCTTTTTATTTTTATTTTAGAAAAACAGTACCAAATGTCTTATCATAAGTCTTAGATCACATTTGGAATCAGTAATTTTGTATAATCCCACCCAAGGGTCATTTTTGACAATTTGCGTACTAAGCATTCTACTGCGCTAAACAACAGGCGTCATGATATAGGGTAGATATGACATAGCAGAGGTCCTAGGGTTACAAATAAGCAGGGGTAACAACAATCAAGGTGGTGATATCAATTCGGAATAATTAACAACCTATATTTGACATACGATGATAAAAATAGCGGTGCAGGTGAGAAAACAGTACAAATCATTTGCAAACAGAGGATCAAGATGCGTCAAGGGACTTGCCTTCAGTCGCGGCGGGGATGTCAAACTCTTGAAGTCCGGCGGCGGGGTCGACGGACTCGGCGGGATCGTCGGCTACACGCAAAGCGGTACCACAATAAATAAAATAAAATTCAAAAATTATAAAACTTATACTGGCAGGTAGATAATGAATTTAGATGAATTTAGGAACTTGAATGGAGTCAATCGGAGTTCGGACGGAAAAGTTATGAGCTCCCGAAGTTTGGAAAATCCGAAAAATGTGAAATCGAGGAATATTCCTCGGAATCTTTTATTTTTCCTGATTTTTTGAAAATGTATGACTCTATTACAAGTGGGACCCAAGTGTCATTGACTCTTGTCTTCTTCCCCATTGGCTCCGTGGCCATGAAAAGAGGACATGGGGCCCCCATGGGCGCCGGCGGCGGCGATCGTGGCAAGCATGGCAAGATGGCGCGGCGGCCGGGCCGGCTGAGCGATGGGGCGCGGGGAACCAGCGGCGAGGTTGGCTGGCCGAGAGGAGGCCGAGGTGGCGGCGGCGAGCGGCAGGGCAGCCATGAGGCAAGACGGCGAGGCGCCTTGGGGGCGTGACCTGACCTTGCCAGTTATCGTTATTCATACCCTGCCCCCCGAGTGCAAACTCGGGTCGCTGTCCAAATCGTGCTGCAGGGGGTCTTGGTACCTGATCATAATCGTGGTTCCTAACAACCAATGTATCGGGTATGGGCGCAAAAGGTTCAACGTACGATACTACCCTATGCGGCATTGGATTTCTAGTCGCGTTCCCTTGGAACTGTGGAACCTGATCTGTGTCAATCGGCCGAGGAGCCGATAGAGTGATCCCGCTAGCAGGGGACACATTTGACGTACTTGGCATATTTATTTTTGCCCCATTGGTGTGTCCGTGATAGTGTGCCACTCCGCCCTTATGGGAGCTAGGTCTTAACACGGTTGGTTGAATCGGCATCATGTGAGGTGTTGGAGCCGATACATTTACCGTGCTGGCATTGGGTGGTATAGAGTATGCTGGATATGTTGGGAGAGGTTGTAATGGATCTAACAGGCTTCCGGACACAGTCAGTTCCTGAGCAATTGTTTTGACGCTATTTTCGATCATCGGCTTCAATGTAGATACTAGAGCCGATGATTGATTGATCAGTGCATGATGTATAGATTGCTCAATCATACTTGATAGATCAGCCTGAGCGGGTGCGTATCGGCTTACCGGGTCAGACGGTGAATCGCCGATAGGGTTGATCGTCGGGAGTGCGGTTTTTTGAGTAACATCACCTCTACGTGTTTTCTGGAAGCATTGCAACATCATCTCTTCTAGTGCCGCCTTCCGGTCTTCAACTTCCTTCCGTTGCTCAGGGGTTAAATCGGCCAATTTAGGCGCGATTATAGCATCAGTGTTGATGTCGGCGGTGGCTGTGGGCTTCTCGCTTGACGACATAGTCGATTTTCCTCGTGGTCCCACCAGGCGTGCCAAAATATGTTTGCGCAAAAAACGTGAAGTATGGTTTCTTGCCTCAAACACACAAGACAAACGCCGGGTTTGAGAGCGTGCCAGTCAATTTGACCTGAAATTGACAAGGTAGCGAAAAACGTGAATCTAAGCAGCCGATAGCGATAACTATCGGCATGACACCGATCGGTTAAGGACCGATAAGGAGATAACTAGACTAGCCGATTAAGACTAACCCGAGGGTAAATGTAGATCGACTTTGAAAGGCGATGCGCAACAAGCAAAGTAGATCAAACCTGGAATCAAGTCGACAAGAACAACAAATTGGCGATGCGCAACTCTTTATTGATCTCGACGGCTTACAGAGGAAAAATTGCTACGAAACTAGGAAAACGTATAACAAAGTGTATTGGTTGGTTGATGTGTTGATTGATTTTTTCCGTCTCTTCTCCCCTTGTCCCTTTTATATTGCTAGTAGTAAGACTAGTAGTAGTAAGACTCGATCGGAAACATAAAACAGCTCAAGCGACTGTTCCTAGGAATCGCGCACCGGCTCGTCTTCTTCCTCCATTAATCGCCTCCCTTCGCCTTCGCGCAGCGTGTGATTCTTCCCCTCCACCGCAGCTTCCTCCTCCCAATTCTCAACCAAACTGGATGCCATCTCCACGGCTTCACGCCTCCAGAACAGAACCGCGGTGGCGGCGGACAAGGCGTGCAAGAGCAGCGGCCAAGGTGGGCTCTTTCGCCGCAAACTGGAGGTGGCGGTCGCGGTCGCCGTCGCCGTCGTGGCGTAGCGAGGTGAGCCTCCTCTTGGTGTGTGATCATTTAGTACTGCTCGTGTTCTGTTCTAGGCTGAGGTGCTTTGTTGCAAGCAGGCTAGCTTAGCTAGCCAGCCTTTGTGCAAAAAAAAAAAAAGAATCGATAGTATATTATAGTATTGCGTTGCGTTGCTTTGGTCTGTAGGGATTGGCCGAGGTTAATTTGTGTCTTGATACGAACAGAATGATGGGTACTTTAGTCTAGTGTTCTCAAAGACTTGTTTACTACTAGTATTGGATTGGCTAGCGGTTTACATTGATCTTATGCTTCTGAATTTGGATGTTTGGTTTCTGAACGTTCAGTGTTGATTTCTGGGTTTAAATTCTTATACTAGTGTTTGGATGTTTGGTTATGGTTGGGCTTGTGGAGCCGTTCTGAATTTGGTCTGTCCCTGTTTCATTCTGAATTTAGATCTTCTAGTAAGAGCCTGTATTTGGGTTTAAATTCTTATACTAGTGTTTGGATGTTTGGTTATGGTTATGCTTGGACACCAACAATACAAAAAAAAAAACTTATAACAACTTCCTTACGGTGAAAAACAAGGTATACTATGAGAGGGATGTGGCTAACAAGCTGATTATAGCTGGATTGAACTAGACTATTTGCTAAAGTGAGATATCCCTTCTTCTTTGAACTAGAATAATTAAGCAGATCTTTTCCGCTATCCACTCACTTGCAAGCTACTTGTACAGCGACCCACCAGACTCGAACTAGAATAAGCAGATCAGATCGGACAAAATTAATTACTCTATATATCTTCCAACAACAGGAATCGCTTTGATATATCATAATAGTAAAATTGATATGTTTTTTTAAATGCGGATGTTTGAAATTTTAGTAACTGTGTCATGCTTTAATGATGGTTCAGTGTAGTACACAAACTGATGGAGGGAAGACTCAAAGCCGGTCTATGTGCTGGCTAGAAGAGATAATCATCTAAGGACAACAATGAAAAACCCACCGGATTGCTACATTCATAAGGGTATTTTTAAACAACTTGATTGTGATAACATTAAGAATAGGTAGGGGTGAAAACGGAGCCGATTCGGTCGGATAGTGATATTTCCATATCTGCTCACATTTTTTTCACCCCGATGTGGATACGGATACGGATAATTTAAAAACGGATCGGATTTGAATCGATATCGGATAATAATAAAACGGATAGTAATCGGAGCCAGATCGAAAACGGAAACGAAACCGAATATTTATTCGGATAATATGTAAACGCCAAAACACAAGTTTCAACACAGAATATTAGGATTTAGAGTACCGAGTATATAATCCACAAACGTAATAAACCATCAAACAATTGGGTAAGCTAATTGATAAACTTCATATGACCCTCATGCTAGTGCTACTTTAACGGGTTTGTTTAAAGAAGGAACTTTTCCCAGTAAAATGAGTGAATATGAATCAAATTACCAGAACACATAGTGTAACTTTGAAAGGGATGGCATCGGCTACTCGGCTAGTTACTATCAGACAATTGGGTAGAGGAGAAATTGAGAAAGTGGGTAGAGGAAGGGAAGAGGAACCGTACCGCTGAGCCCAAATCAGACCAAGAGAGGCGGCGAGGAGGACGGGAGGAAGTGGGTGCCGCGACGACGGTGGGCCGAGGAGGACGCGGGGGGGGGGGGGAGCTACTCAGGTGGGGCCTCCTCGGCGACGCCTACGACCGCTGCGGCGAGGTGGTGTAGAGGAGGTGCGCCGGCTGGGCCGAGAGGTGGCGCCGTGGCGGTGAGACCTCCTCCTCCACCTGGAAGCGCAATGAGGGAGCCGAGGCAGCGGCCACGGCCTCGGTCGGGCTGCGTAGTGGGGGAGTCGAAGCGGGCTCAGCTGGGTGGCGTTGTGGGGGAGCCAAGGTGGGCTCCGCTAGGTGGTGCAGCAGGGAGACGAGGCGGCACAGCCATGCGAGAGGACGGGCGACAATGGCAACGAGCGACGACCACGACGGCATGACAACGGCCAGGTATGCTCCCCTGTCCCTCCATCTCCCTCTCCACGGGCTCAACAGCGTGCCGCGCACGTTGCCATAGGTTTTGCCGCGTGCTGCGCCAAGGATGGGTTCGCCGTGTTGCTCTCTTCGGCTCATGGGTTGCCGCTCCCTCCTCGGTGGCTTGTGGACTTGCCGTGCTCGTGCCTGCTCATGGGTTGCCGCTCCCTCCTCGGTGGCTTGTGGACTTGCCGCGCTGGCACGAGCACGGCCATTTTGGCCATATCGCCCACTATGCCCATTTTCTTGCTCCGATGAACAGTGTCGAGTCGGCACGGCACGATCCAACCCGTGCCATGCTAGATTTTACTAGTTACATGCCCGTGCGTTGCTACGAAAAACAAAATTGATAACGAAAAATAAAGATTAAAAAATAAAAAAAAATTATTTCACAAAATCAAACACTTCGTTTCTTGCGAAAGCTGGTTAATTAAAGCAACGCTTCGTTTCTTGTGTAGGGCAATTAAGAAGGGCAATTAAGTAGGGCAATTAAGAAGGGCAATTAAGTAGGGCAATTAAGCAGGACAATTAAGCGGCAATTAATGACGTGAGAAAAACAGACCACTGCCACCAAGTGCTGCTTTAGAATAGTAGAGATGCCGGAATGGCTCGCCGTGCCTTCGGGCGGCACACATGGGCACGCCCCAGCCCACATCTAGGTTTGGGAGATGTGAGCAGTTTAGGGGAGCAAATATGTAAACCATAATCGAAAACAAATCAGCCCACGAAACAAGCCCGCAGACGGCCACCGACCTCATCCCTTCCTCCCCAATCCAAAACCTCCCACCGTACAGGCAGGCAAGCGAGCACAGTGGCAGCGACACTATCCCCCAGCCTCCCATGGCCACGGTGCCCATCGGCTTCCACCTCCCCTTCCCGTCCACCTCTCGTCAGCCACCCAGAACCCTAGCCCCGCTGCCCCCGCGCCGCCCCGCTCCCCTCCTCGCCGCCGCGCGCCGCTTCCGCCCGCCCACCGCCGACGACGAGCCTCCCGAGGCCGCGGAGGACTCGTCCCATGGCCTCAACCGGTACGACCAGCTCGCGCGCCACGTCGAGCGAGCCCGCCGCAGGCAGCAGGCCGAGCAGCCGGAGATCACCCCCGACCACCCGCTGTTCTCGACCCCTTCCTCGGCCGGCGGCGGCAGCTACGACCCCGACGATGAGTTCTTCGACGAGATCGACCGCGCCATCGCCGAGAAGCGGGAGGATTTCACGAGGCGCGGGCTTATTAAGCCGTCCCCTCCGCAGCCATTGCAGCCCGAGGAGGACGGCCTCGCCGACGAGCTCTCCCCCGAGGAGGTCATCGACCTCGACGAAATTCGTAGGTTGCAGGGACTCAGTGTGGTGTGCGCTGCGGACGATGAGGACGAGGAGGCGAAGGGGGGCGAAGAGGAGGAGAACGGCGACGAGGGGTTGCCGCTCCACGGCGAAGGTGAAGGCTTTGATGTGGCCGACGAGCTCGGCCTCGAGGGGGCGAGGATGCGGCAGCCGGCCTTCCACATTACTCTGGCTGAGCTCCTCGACGAGAGCAAGCTCGTCCCGGTGGCGGTGACGGGCGACCAGGACGTCGCGCTCGCGGGGGTGCAGCGCGACGCCAGCCTTGTTGCCGCGGGGGACCTCTTCGTGTGCGCGGGAGTGGACGGGCTCGCTGGACTTACCGAGGCTGACAAGCGCGGGGCGGTTGCCATTGTGGCCGACCAGGCTGTCGACATCGAGGGCACCCTGGCTTGCCGCGCGCTGGTTATTGTGGATGACATTGCCTCTGCGCTCCGCGTGCTCCCTGCCTGTCTCTACAGGCAGCCCTCGAAGGACATGGCCGTGATCCGCATTACCGGCACAGACGGCGTCACCACCACGGCTCACCTTGTCAAAGCAATGTACGAGGCCATGGGTGTTAGGACTGGCATGGTAGGAGCTCTCGGGTCCTATGCATTTGGCAGCAACAAGCTGGATGCACAACCTGATGCGGCCGGTGACCCCATTGCTGTGCAGAGGCTGATGGCGACAATGCTGCACAACGGTGCTGAGGCGGTCGTGTTGGAAACGGCCACTGATGGGTTGCCGCCATCTGGTGTTGACAGCGAGATTGATTATGATATCGCCGTGCTGACTAATGTTAGGCATGCCGATGGGGAGGCTGGCATGACCTATGAGGAGTACATGAGCGGCATGGCCTCTCTGTTTTCCAGAATGGTGGACTCTGAACGCCATCGTAAGGTGGTGAACATAGATGATCCAAGCGCCCCATTCTTTGCTGCACAAGGGGGGCATGATGTCCCTGTGGTGACCTATTCGTTTGAGAACAAGAAGGCTGATGTGCACACTCTCAAGAACCAGCTCTCCCTGTTTGAGACAGAGGTCCTAGTACAGACGCCGCATGGGATCCTTGAGATCTCCTCAGGGCTGCTTGGGAGGGACAACATCTACAATATCCTTGCAACTGTGGCAGTTGGTGTTGCAGTGGGTGCACCTTTGGAGGACATAGTGAAGGGCATTGAAGAGGTGGATGCAATCCCTGGCCGATGTGAGCTAATTGACGAGGAGCAAGCGTTTGGGGTGATTGTTGATCGTGCAAGGACACCGGAAGCTCTGTCGAGGCTTCTTGACGGTGTAAAAGAACTAGGCCCACGCCGAATTGTCACGGGTATGATAAGTTCACTCACAGCTTTCATTAACGACGCACACTGCCTACACATAGTAGTATTGGGTCTTGAATTGTCGATTTGCTGTACATGTTATTTTGTGTTCTCCACTCTGGTTGTGGTATTAAATATTGAACCACCTGCTATGCTGTTCTATGTAGTTGTTGGATGTTGCGGTGAGAAAGAAAGGGGGAAGAGGCCGGTGATGACAAAGATTGCAGCTGAGAAAAGTGATGTTGTTATGTTGACATCCGACAATCCAGCAACTGAAGATCCCTGTATGGTTCTTAGTATTTGATTATGAGATCACAATGTGATTTTAAATGGACGAGTGAGCTGAATCGTTGTTCAATTCTGAGCAGTGGATATCCTAGATGATATGTTGGCGGGCGTAGGGTGGACCATGGAAGAATACTTGAAGTATGGTGCAAATGATTACTACCCACCCCTGCCAAACGGCCATAGGCTCTTCCTACATGATATTAGAAGAGTTGCAGTGCGAGCTGCTGTTGCGATGGGCGAACAAGGAGATGTAGTTGTAAGTTTTCTCTGAAGCTCATCACGATCATGAAGCCTTTGCTGTAGCCCTTACCATATAATCCTATTGGGAAGAATGGTTGAAGCATGTTACACTCGAGTCTCCATGCATACGATGTTGTATAGAAATGCTTACAGCAGCTGGTCTTAACCCTGTCAGATTCCAAGTGTAAAGGATTTCACAAATCTAATTCCAATCTTGTTATACGTCTGCTTCCATCTGCTTGATGACTAATAGAAAAACTTATAATAGTGCTTCTATGCTTTTCTTTCTAGTACAAACTTATAAATGCATTTCGTCTCGATACAAGTTGCACCGATCTTGAAACAAGTGAAGGTATAAGTAATCACTATCCACCCTTCATTCATGTTTTTAACATTTGTGCAACTTTTAAGAAGAGATGCATAGAAGCACATCTCGTAAAAGTTTGTTGTGCTATATTCATATGTATTTGCATTCTCTTCCAATGTGATTGCTAGTTAACAAGTAATGAGTTGCATTAATGTTGTGACATAGAAGGCTTGACTCTGAGTCATAACATGTATTGTATGGACCATCTGCAACATATTGGTTCATCTTGATCTTGATTCTTGACAGGTATGCTTCTTTCTTCAGGTTATCACTGGGAAAGGGAGTGATACTTATCAGATTGAAGGCGATAAAAAGGAGTTCTTCGATGACAGGGAAGAGTGCCGAGAAGCATTACAATACGTTGATCAATTACACCGAGCTGGAATAGACACCTCTGAGTTTCCATGGCGGTACGCTTCCTTTTAAACCAATGGTTCTCACGGCTTGTTCCCTCATGAGTTTGGGCTTGCTGTCTAATACCCTGGTCCGTTAATGTGAAGGCTTATGTAGCCCATATGAAACGGTGGTGAGATTAGTCTCACGTTGCTTACATAAAGTGAGTTGTAGTATATAATGTCTGTTGTGTCCAAACATGGCACCTTCGGGTTAAACCTTTTACACAAAGCGAGGACGAAAGTGTAAGTAGTGTGTTATGCATGCTAGGCTTGCCCCATAGTGGGCTGGGCTTTGAGCGAAGTTTGAATCAAGGTGTTACATGCTGCTATAAGGTGGAGGTAGAGCCCTTCCAAACACTTTGCTTTGCCTTTGGTTTTTCAAGTCTTATAGAAAAAGCCCAGACTCCACGGAATATAATCCAAAGAAATCACAGACTCAGTTTTCGGAACTTCAGTTACTGTTATATACCCGCACTTCGTGGTATTTAGTATAACCTACCCTGCCCGCATGCATAAATTACTCATCTTCAGTTATACTGATTTTCTCGTTTGCACTTGTCGTCTCACATGAAGGCCACGAATTACTTATCTTGTTTCTCTCTGCTTGCCACAGGTTACCAGAAAGCCACTGATTATGATCCATTCAAGATAGCCAATCTTCTTTGCTTGCTCAAGGAGCAGCATCAGACTCCCAATCTTGCTAGCATGTGCTGTTCAAAGATTGGCTAGCCGTGTCTTGCAAAAAATTTAATCCAGTGGGCGCTAATGGTTCTGACCTCTGTTGCTAACTGCTAACAAACAACTAAGTACTAACCCATCAGCGGTACTGGACCGGTTCATGTAAGTGAATGAGGTCGCTATGATGCTGGATTGTTGAGGGTTTCTGCTGTGCTGTCAAAACAGTTTGCCACACGGTAGCAACTATAAGGTCTTTCTGGTGTAAAACAGTATGGACCAGTGAATAGCTACCTATAGCATATGCATTATAGCTGACTCTAAACACGAATCTACGGGTTAATGTTATACTATATTAGCTATAAACACTATGGCTAGCAATAGCTCTGCTATGTGATGTAGTTTGTAGCTAGTGATAGCTTCGCTATCATACATAGATGCCTATGGACCAAAACATTGGGTTTGTTTTGAAATCAAATATTGGTAAAAAGCCTAAATGCATCTTTTATAAGTTTGAATTATGAAAAACTTAGTAAAAGGGATCATCGCGCTTTTTCAATAATCCTCTTAGTGATTAAGTACTTGTTGTTAAGAATATTCTGATATAGTTATCATTTATGATCTTTTGAGTATGTGTTAGTATATTTATTGATTTCGGATTTGACTCATATTCTTATTATAAAAATATTAGTACCTTCTAAAACATCATATTTTTATTATTTGTTTGGACGTGACTTATATTATATAAATATTTTAATTTTTTTATACTGAAAATGCCATGAATGAGAGCTTCAGCGATAGCTGATATAGCTTTTTTGAGACCTTGCCCCAAAACTGCAAAAGTCGCTATTTAAAACCTTGGCCTAAACAATGGCAGTGAATTTAATATCTTTTGCAAGTTTCTGTTGTCACTTCATCTAGATGAAATATGATGTCTTTCTAGTTGACAGTCCATCTGAACTCTTGCAGTAATTAAAAACTCAACCCAACATTCTCCCCCTTGAAGAATGACTTGTTAATTTCCCAACATAAAAGACATATGCAATGCAATTCCTTTTTGTCAAAACATGAAACAAGCAAGTACAATGAAAGATGATGGAATCTTGTTTTAAGAGATAAGCTCGTAATTAGCAGTACGATGTAGCGATTTAAGATGGAATTAAATATAGCTGGTTATATTTTAATTAATTATGTGTCTCAAGATTTCATCCAATTTCATAAACAGTTACAAGAAACAAGATTAATACTCAAAAGAAAGAGCCAGCTTTACATGTATTCTTAGGTAACAGCTTTCGCGACAAACAGAATTTGAAAATAGGATATTTACTCAAAACGAATGGAAGCATGAACATCACACGATGCCTCAAATTCTACAAATTGCACAAATTTGTGATACATACTATGGTGTAGAAAAGTTAATATACTCATGCATATGCAGATATGCTACCGTGTAAACAGCAGTTATATAGAGCATCTCCAGATACAACTAAAAACAAGTTTTTTACGCAGCAACAGTGGGGGTGGAAGTTTGAAGAATCGAGATGCATCAAGAGAAGGATTGAGTTAGAGCAAACTAACACCTAAATGTTTTTTTTGTTTTATGTAATTCTAAAAATTAATAAAATAATAATCAAACTGAAATCATCAATCTAGAATATCAAATCTAAGATTATAAAATAAAACTAAATTAAACAAGCAAACTAGAAAATAATTGTACGAAAACTTAAAGAAAAAAAATTAGTAGATTGGAATCCACACTCATTGATTTATTTCTCAAATTACAAATACAAAACATACACAATGATCCATTTAAATAAAAACATAACCCTTAAATAATTTCTCAAAATTTCTCTTAATTTTCCTTTTTTTTCCCTGTTTTTTCTCTCTCTTTTTACCTTCTATTTTCTTGCCTTCTGTTTTCTTGCGCAGCAATCACCAGGAACTTCCTTCTGGCTTTCCTACCGAACGTGACTTTCACTGTTGCCGCTCGGAGCCTTTTTCTTCTTCGTCGCCGCCCGCTTGAGTAATTGATCTGCTCTTTTCTCTCTGTCTCTATAGTCTACTGCTTTCTTTCTTGCGTTGCTAGCAGAGTTATCAATACCTGGATGATCTGATATGACCTAGTGAAAGGACCAGAGATGTAGCCTAGGGGGTTGTTGAATAGGCAAATTAAAAAATTTAAGCGGAAGCAAATTATCCTGAGATAGTCAACCCGGACTGTCCGAACTAATGTCCGGATACTCCGACCTAGACGGACTATCCGGACTGGAAGACCGGATACTCCGGATTGTCTGCTCGGGATGGGATTTCAAATCCCTCCAACTTCTTGATAATTGTTTGCACCAAAATTCGATATGTATTGGAATCGGTCTAAGACGGGGAAGATATGGAAAAGAAATCGGTAAACGAATCGGAGAAGGAAACCGTTTCTAAAAGGGAAGGAAATCAGATAAGAGGCCGATACGGATGAAAGCACCGTATCTATGCACAACTCGGATCGGTCAGGCGTGTTATAAAAGGAGGAGGGCGTCAAGCAAAGAAATAATCAATTCCAACAACACCTACTTTTACAAGCCTTTTCTTTTACATTGCTTTAGCTTCATAGATTTCTCTGCAAGTCGACGGAATCAATATAGCTGCGCATCGCCGATTGTTGATTTTTGCCGATTTCACCCAGGTTTGATTTGCTTCGTTTTGTTGCGCATCGCCTTCCCGAAGCCGATTTTACCTTATATCCGGATCAACTGTAACCGGTTGATCTAGTTATCTCCTAATCGGTTCTTGCCGACTAGCGAAAAGCCGATAGATCCTTGATTCATCGGCTTTGATCAAATCACAAATTCTACCTTGTCAATTTCAGGTCAAATTGACTGGCACGCTCTTCAAACCCGGTGTTTGTCTTGTGTGTTCGAAGCCGAAAACCCTCCTTCACGTTTTTTGCGCGAACAATAATCTAAATGAATACAAAGTAGTTGAACGCTACTAGGAACCTTAATCAAGCACTAATCTAGAGCCAAACACAACAAGGGAGTAGATCGGAGCTCCCAAAGTACCAACAATCAAAATACTCTTACCAAGAGAAGAAGAACACTGAGACAACGGTTTTTACCCGAAGTTCGGATTCTTGAAAGGAATCCTATGTCTCCGTTGAGGTGACACCAAGCCGGGGTCTCTTTCAACCCCAATCCTCTAGGTGTTGCACCAAGCACTCACCTACTTCTTCTTTGAATCCTTTCCTTGCGGAGGTGGATCCGACCTTCACAAACTTCTGAGGCTCTCCACAAGCTTGATTGGAGGCTCTCGGCGACTCCACGTAGTCTAGGATCCCTTCAAACTCCAAGGGTAATAAACACCCCGTGAAATCGTCTTGGAGGATGAACTCGTGCTCAAGAATGAAAAATACAAGAGTAAAGCACTCAAATCCCCTTCTCACTTTCAATCAATCCAAATCAATCTCAAGATTCAAGTGGAGAAGGGGCTAGAGCTCAAGAAGTGTGAGTGAGAGCTTGAGATCTGAAAAAAATGGTTGGAATAGAGCTGTTAGACTCAGTTGGAGTCGAGTGAAGGCTTATATATCAAGCTTCAAAATCCAACCATTGTGAGAGGCTGCACACAACCCGGAGTATCTGGACTTGAACCCGGATAGTCCGGATTGGTGAAATCCTAACCCTAGCCGAGAGCCTTAACCCGGAGTGTCTGGACTCAAGTCCTGGATACTCCGGACTTAATCCGGACCAAGTGTCCGGATACTCCGAGTTGACTGGCTCGGCCAACTGTGAGACAAACTGGGAAATGGAAGAGTATTTGAGGTTTTTGCCATGCAATTTTCATATACTTGAGCACGAAGCTATCCTACGAGCAATTTCCCGTCGTATCCTCCTTAATAGTATTGCCATCCTTAGACTCAAATAAATAAGAGTATTACAACTAGAGTCTTGGTGCCATCTTCACAAATTTGAAAATACTTGGGGGTGTCTCATCGCTTTCTTATCTTGTTAAATCCTGGATTCCTGCACAACATCTTAAACTATTAGTCCTCTCTAATTGTGTTTTCATTAATCACCAAAACTATTATAAGGGCCTATATGCACTTTCAATCTCCCCCTTTTTGGTGAATTGATGACGACACAATTAAAGGTTTAAAAGTTAGCAAGAATTTGACTGTCAGAGCTGAATGCAAAACATATAGTGAAGCTCTATCAAAGTATATTTCGAGAAAACTTTTGCAAGAGCTCCTCCTATATCCTTGCATCCGAGGAACAACAACACAAGAGATATAACAAGAATAACATTTGCATGATAATAAAAAGTAGCACGATCATAACCACGAGTAGCAACAATAACAAGATAAGTAAAGCAGTAGCAACACACAAAGCACTAAGCACACACACTCCCCCTTTGGCATCAAGACACCAAAAGAGGGGCAACACGAAGAGAATCACTCGTCGTCGCTAGGCTGGAACTCTTCTTCCTCGCTAGCATCACCATCACCACTGCCATTGTCGCTTCCACTAGGCTCATCACCAGGAGATGGAAGATCAAAGAGTTGACGAGTGACCGAGTCCACACCATGCCCAGTCGAAGACTCCTCAGACTTTGAAGGAATGTCTTCGCCTTGCTGGCGACGATAAGTACGAAACTCACGACGATGCTCACGGATCTCCTGACGAGTCTCCTTAACTTGAGTGGAGATGTCCTGGCATAAACATAAGAGACTCTTTAGCATCCTTTTGAGCAGGTCACCACGAGAGCTAGAAGGATCAGGCCCAGTTGAACTGGTCGGAGCTGCGGACGAGGAAGCTCTAGAAGACTGACGCCTGGTCCTCACACCAGCAGGAACGACAGGTGCTGAAGGTGCTGGAGAAGCTGAAGGAGCTCGCACTTTGTAGGAGAGGTGCTCCACATCCTTAACGAACCCAAGTCCTGTGACATGCTCGATCAAGGCCATAATGAAGGGTGCGTATCCACAGCTACTAACATTACTCAAAAAATTATGCCTGATTGCCTCCCATAGAAAATCCACCACATCAAAGCCATGAGTGCGCTCCACCAAATGAAATAGCAAGTTCCGTCCATAGGAGTTGATCGAGGAAGCATCACCTTCTTTGGGCCAAAGCGTGGTCCAAAGCATCCGATAAAGAACAACAGGCACATCCTTCAGACCCTTAATAGTGCTGACATAGAAATGCTGAGAAGTATCGTACAGTGCCTCGATCTGGTCTGGGGACAATGCCTTCTTGTCATGCAACTTGGCATCTCCAGGACGTGAAGTGAGGTTCAGAACACGAGCAAAAGTCCTCTTGGTCGCCACGTACCATATCTCATTAGTCATCCACCAAATGGCATCCTGGTTCTTGTCAAAGAATAAAGTGGAGTAGAACTGCATGATTACCTCATCATTCCATGGATGTCTAAAGCTCATGATGTCCTTCACCTGTTGATGCTCACAAATTTGGATGACTTCATCAAATACTCGGTTGTGAAGGCCTGCCATGTAGATCCAATCAATTGTCTTCATCTTCACAACCGAATGCTCCAAAGGTAAAAGGACTGTTTCATAATAATCAGACTGGAACTTGTTCCAAAAACGCTTGTCCACGTACTCATCTTGATGGAAATCAAGTGGATCCTTGTTTCTTTGCTCAACGATTGCTTTCCCTTTACCAGATCCACTGCGGTAGTCAACAGTACGAAGACGGCTCATCGCTCCTGGATACCGCCAGGCGGACTTGCACTTCTGAAGAGGACCAATCAGATCCTTAGACTCCTGAAATTGCTTCTTCCTTTGCTCCCGGAGTCTGGCATGAGCATCGGCAGGATGCTCATCGGGATCGGGCCGAACAGGAGGAGCTGCAGGAGGAGGAGGATTTGCACTACTATGGGAGACTTTCCTGACAGTTCGCCTTTGTCTCTTCGAAGAGGAGCCATGTCTAGAGGAGGGAACAGGGACAATGTCATCTGATGGATGCTTGCCGGAACCTGAACCACCCTAGGTGGGATCCATCTGAACAGGACCAACAAAAGGAATTAAGAATGATTCGAGAGCAAACGAAGATAGCATTTTAAGAAAGTTGGCCGAGATGGACAACCCGAATACTCCAGGGTGTTTTATCCAGAGTATCCGCATAATCCGGATAATCCGGGTAAAACATCTGGACACTCCGGGTAAAACATCCGGACACTCTGGGGTTCCCAGATATGCGCCCCATCTTCCCAAAGATGCAAATCTCCCAACAAAAGTGAAGCCATTCACAACAAGGACAATCAATATGATCAAGAGGAAGGGTCACAAAGGTCTATTGCATAGATTCGTGACCCAAATAGATGTCAAAACAAAACTAGGGCAACATACCTCAAGAACAAGAGAGAGAAAGGAATGAGGATGAAGCCCTAACCTTGAGGCACGCTCCGGATACTCCGAAGGAATGGGATCACGTCGCAGAGAGGAGGAGACCCAAGGGCGCCGCCGGTGCAAATGATGGGAGAGAGAGAGAGAGAGTGACACGGGTGAAAAAGAAATGTGTGGGGGAATAAATGGGGTCCCCACGCATTAACTTAAGGAAGTTACAGCCCGCGCGCAACCCGGATAGTCCGAACATTAGTCCGGATACTCCGGATAATCCGGAGACTCCGGACACTCCGGGTTAGTTCTCTCGGAAAGCACAAGGAATTTCAAAGGAAGGATCAAGATACCAACTAGAAGAGAATGGAAAGAGGCCCTAGAAATCCTATATACTTTGTGACTAGCAAACACTCAATCAAACAGGCTATAGCCACAAAGCACGAAGGCATGATCCGAAGATCGAAGATGCAAGTTAACACAAAAAAGATCAAAGAAGTTTTGAAAGACAAATTTTCAAACACCACGCAATAGGTGAGCACTTCTCAAGCCACGTAACGAGAATCTAGGATATTCAGACCACTTCTTAAAGCACATAATCTCTTTTCATCTAATGGCTTGGTGAAAATATCGGCTAGTTGATCATTTGTGCTCACATGTTGAATATCAATATCGCCTTTGGTAGAGTGATCTCTTAGAAAGTGGTGGCGAATATCGATATGCTTTGTGCGGGAATGTTGGATGGGTGTCGACGGTTTGCGCCGTCGGCAATGAGATTTGTGATTCGCGGGGATTCGTGCGAGATCAAAGCTAGATGGTAACACAGGATGCGAGGACGATTTTTAGACAGGTTCGGGCTCTCTCGATGGAGATAATACCCTAGTCCTGTTTTCTTGTTGGTCTGAGTTTCTCTTCTCTTTTTTCTCCTCTCCTTCACAGAGTTGTCCCCTCCTGCCTTATATACCGGAAGGGGGGCACGTTACAAAGGGCACCACCTGGCCTTCCACCAGGTGGACTCATGAATAACCTATTTGGTTTTATTCACTGGACTCGACTGCCACCAAGGGATTTGGTTGCTACTTTCCCGACCCACACCTGCAGATTCGTCAGAGTTAGGTGGCCACAGGCTGCGGGCGCCAGACTACAGATCTTGCTTTGTGCAGGGCTGTCCTGGCGCAAAGCGAGATTCGCTGGGTGTGTAGCGTGTTGTTGCCTTGGAGAGGAAGTTGGGCCCTGGCTTCATCCTCTTCGTGATGTTGCCAATCTTGCGGCCCAGCGTATGCTTTTAGTCGGGCCGACTATAGGCTTCCTTATGGGACCCTGGTCTTGGACATCCCACAATAGCCCCCAAGTGCTTTAAGATCGGAATACCTTGCCCTGTCATGTCAAGAACATCTTTGCAGGTAAGGAGATCATAAAGGACTTGTGAGTATTCAGGATTACTATCAGCCTTTCTGGCTCGCGTCTGAGTAGTGCATACATCCATTCGTTATCACAACTAACCCTCTTGGGGTGTTCCCAAAGTTGGTCGGCTCGTGGCCGAGTGCTACCCGCACCCGTTTACGGTGTGCGGCAATTGGCTCGTGAGGCTCAATTGACCCTCTTGGGGCATACTAGAGCTGGTCGGCTCATGGCCGAGTGGTACCCGCGCCCAGTTGCGGTGCGCGGCAATTGGCTCATAAGGCACAATTGACCCTCTTGGGGCATACCTGGAGTTGATCGGCTCATGGCCGAGTGGTACCCGGGCCCGCTTGCGGTGTGCGGCAATTGGCTCATAAGGCACAATTGACCCTCTTGGGGGCATACCTAGAGTTGGTCGGCTCATGGCCGAGTGGCTCGTGGCCGAGTGGTACCCGCTCCTGCTTGCGGTGCGCGGCAATTGGCTCATAAGGCACAATTGACCCTCTTGGGGCATACCCTGGTCATTCAGAGTAATACCCGTGCCCGTTTACGGTGCACGGCTTTCGACTCTCATGGAGCGCATTCTCAAGACCGTTTTGGTTAGATCCTCCCGCGGTACCCAATCACGCCAAACGGCAAAGACCGGCAATTGACCCCAAATTATGGGGTGTACCGCTAGAGGATGTTTGGAAAGTGCCCGGTTCCAATCTTCCGTGGTCGCAACTGGCGTTCAGGCCCTTCGTGGGGCGCACTCTATCCCAAACCTCGAACCAAACTTGACACCTAGTCGCGACTTGCGCGACACAACAAATGGCCCGACGTGGGGCATGCCCTAGATCTGGCCCATCATTACGTACGGGAGCCGTTATCATCTTCCCGCCGCGAGGCAAAAACCTAGCCCCACTTCATATAAACGAAGAAACCCTCGTTGAGGGAAATACACCTTTGCCCCTCCACCAACACAGCTGCGGAATCTCCGAAACTTCTTGGGCGACCTTGGTAGCTTAGGGTTTTCGGTTTCGCGCCCAAAACTTTTCCCCAGAAATCGCTTCTCCTTCCGCTAAAATGTCTTCTTCTTCATCGCCGGAAGCGAGCACGGATCTGGCGGCCGCAGGATGGGAGGCCTCTGTGTCTACGGGGGCTCACCTGGAGGAGCTGGTCGCCGGTGGGGTGCTTCCTCCTCTTGAATTGATTTCCACCCGGCCCGCAACAGGTGAACCCTACCCCACTCCTTAGGGCAGCGAAATCGTGGTCTTCGAGTCCTTCTTTTGGCGGGGATTTAGTGTTCCTGGGAGCGCCTTCTTTCGGGGGCTTCTTCACTTTTATGAGATTGAACTGATCAATCTGAACCCTAACTCCATTCTTCAAATCACCATATTTGTTCAGCTCTGCGAGGCGTATCTTGGGATCCGTCCTCACTTTGACTTGTTTCGTTCCCTTTTCCTGCTCAAACCTCATCCAAATCGAAATGCTCCCAGTGCCATCGGGGGAGCCAGATTTCAGCTGCGGGAGGGCCTGAAGAAACATTACTTCTCCATTCCCTTCAAAACCTCCCTCAAGGGTTGGAAGCGGGAATGGTTCTACTGTGCCAACGCTGATCCTTTTCTTGCTCCCTTCACCGGCCGTGCTCCTTCAGTCCTTCGATGCTGGAGCGATCCCCCACAGGGCAACGGATTGAACCAGGTCACCGAACTTCTGGCGCTGATTGATGATCTAAAAAGCCAGGGCTTGACCGGCGTCGGGATCGCCATCAGCTTTGCCAAGCGCCGGGTGCAACCTTTGAAGGAGCGAGTCCATTTGGGGTTCCAGTATGGTGGGACTCAGGATCCCACCCGGGAGACGAACGCGCCACTTCCGAGAGATGTCTTGGCGATGCGGGTGATCGAATTCTTTGCCCCGGGCGCCGAGATATCCAACAGAGGTTGCCCGAGCAAGTTTTCGGCACAGAGGGCTCCTCCCCAGGTGAGCATTCCATATTTCTGAGAAATTGCTTCCTAGTTTTTGGCTAATTTGCGATTCTGACGGTATGTGGTCGTTCACCTTTCAGGAGCGCAAAGCATTCATTTCCGATGCTCCAACTGTCGGCCTGTCTCGGCTGAGGAATATTCAGACAAAGCGGCCGGCTGATTCTTCAGCTGAGGAGCAGGGAGCTTCTAAGAGGGAAAAACTATCAGCAGAGGAGGCTCCTGCTTCCTCCCCGGCTGGGCCATCGACTGCTGTCAGGACCGGGGAGCAAGGTTCAGGATCTCCATATTTCGGGCAGGCTCCAGCCCCGACGGTCGGAGTTGACATGGGCTCCCCCCCGAGTGGTGCTGGCGTCCACAAAAGGCCTGGAATGAAATTCAAGAAGTCCAAAAGGTACTCTACCTATTGACTCTTGTTTTTGTTTCTTCGCAGCTGTCCCGACACACCCTCTTTGGTGAATCAGGGCTCCCTCCACGGACGTTCCAGTGGAGACGTCTTCTGAGAGGGGACCTCCACAGCCGACTTCTCCAGTAAGGACTGCTTCACCCGTTGTCTCACTGGCGAGGGATGGAACGCCGTCTCCTCCGCCGACAGATCCGACTGCTGGGCCGTCTGGGGGCCCCGATCGTGACAAACCTGCTGGTCCATCATCTCCTGGAGTGGAGGAGATTCATCGAGAACCCCCATCGCTTGGTCCTCTTCCACAGCCTCCGACTCGGACAATGTGGTGGGGAGGAGATTCCAGTTGGGACGGAATGGAGGAGGATGAGAAAGCGGAGGTAGCAGCTCGAACGGAGCTTTATGAACTCACAGTGAAGTGTAGCCGGCTGGTTCGGGTAAGTCTTCCGATCTCCCCTTCTTCAGCGTATCTTTTGAGTGCTAACCCCTTACCAGTATTCTGCTATGACGCCCAGGATTTGGGGACCCGCTCCGAGAAGAGGTCCAACTTCTTTAAGAAGGTACTGCCCAAGCTGAAGGATCACTAGAAGTATGAGGACGAGCTGAATGAGCTCAGTCGGGAAAGGTGGAAGGACGTTCATGAGTGTAGGATCGAAGTATACGAATATAGCAATCAGAGGGGGGGGTGAATGATTGTGCGGAAGCTAAAACTAAATTCTTGATCTATTAAAAGTTCACCCCAAAACAGAAACAAATAATTGCCTCGTTTTCGACAAAAACAGAATGATAGAGGTTCGGTAAAACGCGAATTCCCGGAGATCCAACCGTCGAATCGATCTGAAATTTGGACACAAGAAACTAGATTCCAGTACGAACCGAATCCAAAAAGAATCAGCTCAATCGGACTTACGGATCAAAAGTTATAAGCTTCGCAAGCTTGCTGTTTCAGAACTTGACGAGAATCAATCTAATCAAAACTTCAAGATTAAACAAGATCTTCAAAAGATTAATCAACTAGACTTTGAGAAACTCTAAATCAATACCCTAGAACGGTTTTTGATGGATCAAATCAAGATGAAACTCAACGATCAAAAACCAATCTAGAATTAGAACAAGCATGCAAACAAGAACCAAAACAGAAAACAACATGGCAGCGTGGTTCTTGTAGCATAAAAATCTTGGAAGAATTGATCTTTATTTCTTGTCTAAAATACTCTCATCAAAAGAGTACAAACCCTAAAACCAAACTCAAAGCTTGATGCGCTCAGCTCTACTTGGTTCGATGCTCTTCAACAGGAGACAACCCCTCCTATTTAAAGCACCAACCCACAAGGAGTTCTGAATACGATTCCTATTCCCTAGAAGGAATCTGTATCCAACACAACTCTACTTGGCCCAACCTGGCCGAGTACAACTCTTGCACGCGTATGGCAACCCTACCATACTCACGTGACTAACACTTTGCACGCGTATGGTCACCTGCCATACTCACGTGACTAACACTTTGCACGCGAATGACCTCCTACCATTCTCACGTGACTAACCATTCTTCATGTGCACCATTCTCTTAGCCCGAACGTCCCGCATGACATCCTTGACCACCAAGACCTCAGTTCCTCCTGAACCTAGTCCCGAACCTCAGTTCCTCCATGAACCTAGTTCCGGTCCCGTCATCGACCACGTTCGTCTTCGAGCAATACCTACACATGATCAAACCACAAAACAATTCCGAGCACAAGTCCACGACTTGACTCACATCAATCCATGCAAATACTCACACGAGCATTGCATAAAGTTCACTTCAAGCATCATGAAATTCTCACAAATTTCATAATCTCAAAAACAAATCAAACACAATTCCAATTTTGCTCAAAACCCTAATCGAGCAAAAACGCATTCACGACGGACAAGGAAATATGGTCCGGCGTACACATGAAAAATCACTCAAAAAAACATTCACAACGGACAGACAAAATCGGTCCGTTGTACAAGTGAAAGTTTCGGTTCCAAGAAGAAATCATTCTGGCGAAAACACGTTCACGACGGACAAACAAAATCGGTCCGTCGTACATGCGAAATCAAACCTCAAAAAGCCATTCACGACTGACCAAAGAAGTTTGTCCGCCGTACATGCAAAACTTACTGGTTTCTTGGAAGATTGAGTTCGACTCATGAGCTCAAAAATACGTTCACGACAGACCCAAAAACTTTGTCCGTTGTACATGCACAACTTACTGGTTTTTGAGGAAAATTGAGTTTGGCTCAATGAGTTCAAAAGCATGTCCACGACAGACCAACAAAGTTTGTCCGTCGTAGATGGGAAACTTACTGTTTCTTGAGATCTTGGTCCGGCGCAAAAGCGAAACTTACTGCTTCTTGTCAAATTGACAAAACACATGAACAAACATATTTGCAAATTCAATTCTAAGCCAATTTTTCAGCACATGATTTCACAATGAGCTTGAAGCCCAATGCCTGGCCCTTCGAGAGGGGAAGGCGGAACTTCAGTGGTCACTTCAGGGTACAAGTCTCTTTCGGGCTTGGCGCGGACGCTTTCTTGAGTGGTTGGAGACGTGACTGACTTCCTGTGTTTCAGAGCGTGACTCGATAATTGCCGAGCTCCGGGCGCAATTGGAAGCTTCAAGAAACGCCGATCTTCAAACTAGGACTAGCCTGGAGAAGACTTGGCAAGAACTGGAGGGTAGGCCTTCTGACCCCCCTTCATCTTGCTTAAGCCGGGTGCGCTATCTGGTAACAGCTTGGCTTTTGTGCAGAATATAAGGAGAAGGCGTCAGCAGCCGAATGAGGACGCGCCGAGCTCCGTGACGCCTGCGAGCCGGTCCTGCGCCTTCTGCGTGTTGAGGGAGCTGGACCGGACCAGGGGGACGATGCCATTCTGCTTCTTTTGGGAGGAGCCGGCAAGGTCAAGTCGTACGCGAAGGAGTCAGCGATCATGAGTGCGAATCAAGCACTGGCTGTGGTCAAATCTCTCTATCCGCGGGTTGACCTTGAAGCCGTTAAAGAGGGCTTCACTTGCGACGAAGATAAGGCCAATGTGCTCCTTAAAGAGGTCTCCAGTACATCGCAAGCTTTATTAGAAAACCTAGAGTTCTGAGCTTGATGTAATTCTCACATCGAACGCTGACCCTTGTCTGAGACATTGTTTGATATTTCCATATGATTTGTCTCATTTGCATTTTGTTGGGCCAAGTGACTGCTCTAACGCTCTTCCCAGCTAGGCAAGCACACGGGTTAGCGCTTATCCGAGTCGTATACGTCCAAGAAAACTGGTCCAGCCCCCGAGCGCTGGGACTCAGTTCACGGCTTTCTCATCCCAGACACGCTTTTCCGAGTGGCTGAGGCTCTGCGTTGCGGACGACTGTTCCAGCCCCCGAGCGCCGGGACTCGGCTCATGGCCTTCTCATCCCAGACACACTTTTCCGAGTGGCTGAGGCTTGCCGTTGCGGACGATTGTTCCAGCCCACGAGCGCCGGGACTCGGCTCATGGCCTTCTCATCCCAGACATGCTTTTCCGAGTGGCTGAGGCTCGCCGCTGTTCTAGATGACTGTGGGTCCATATAGCCCCCGTCTTACTGCTTAATTGAACCAAGTGAGCGGGAAGACAGATTTGACACGTGTCTCGCAAAATATCTTTTGACTCTGTTCAAGATGTTGATCTTCTTTGGTATTTGCGCAGCCGTTTTGTATTCTGTGCTTCATTGATTACGGGGCGCTGCGCTTGAATGTCCATGACGCTTCGATTTCTAGAGCTGGGGTTGGCTTATAAATAGGACGTTACCGCTGATAAAGCGATCATCCCTTTCCTAAGCCTCTTCCCTCTTCTCTGAGATATTCCTCGACAGTCTCTGATGTCATCTTTTGGGGACAACGACTCCGACGAGTACGCAGAGTTGTGGGAGGACTTTGAGTTCGCCAAGATGGAGCTGGCAGAGGAGAAGGCGGCAGCGAAAGATGTTGCCGCCGTCGCTGCTCTCGTTGAGGCCGTGCCGGCGCTGGGGGAGGTGACGGATGTGCTCAAGGAAATCCTTGGGCGCGAGCGTCGCCATGCCGCAACTGTGGAGGCCCTTCTTCGGGTCGTTCCCTCACTCTGGGTGGTTGCGGATTTAATCCGCGA
Source organism: Rhipidocladum racemiflorum (assembly GCA_036346355.1). Taxonomy (NCBI): domain Eukaryota; kingdom Viridiplantae; phylum Streptophyta; class Magnoliopsida; order Poales; family Poaceae; genus Rhipidocladum; species Rhipidocladum racemiflorum. The sequence continues at coordinate 69,991,289 of CM070580.1, forward strand.
AGTCCTGGGCGCGCGCGCCGCGGCTAGCTCCCTGCACCTGGCTCCCCGCCCCCCTTTTTTTTAACGCGAGAAAAAAGAAAAAAGAAAAAAGATTAGCAATGTAAATTACTAATATTGTGGAATAAAATATATATTACGAAGTAATCTCGTGTCGTTTCCATTTTTCTGGGCTTAAATGTCCTTTTCTTTTGTCGCTTGTCTTAGTCAGTCGCTCCAGCCCCCGCAGCGAGGCGCTGGAGGGCCGAATTCATGACGACTAGCGACTAGGACTTCCGTGTCCAACGATTCTGGAACTGCGAATCATTGCTCCCGAGCGAGTAACACCCTTTTCTAACTGTCTCTCCTATTTCGTGCTCTAATACAAACGTTCGGATTATGCCGCTTGCCGCGGTTTCACCGCGAACGTGCATTCTCGCGTAGTTTGCGCTGGCACGATTCGGATTAGACATTATGTTAGTGGGGGCGGCAACCACTCGGAAGTGATTCAGACACAGTGTAGCTAAGACCAATCGAAAAATGACACAGTTTGCAGCTTTATTTTAAGAATGAGAGCTTAATACATAGCTTAAGCATAGAAGCGACGTAGCTGCTCGGCGTTCCAAGTGTTCACCAAGACTGCGCCGTCTTCGCGCCTGAGTCGATAGCTCCCGGACGGACTACCTCCTCCACAATGTAAGGTCCTTCCCAGATCGGGGAGAGCTTATGCTCACTTTTTTGGCTCCTCCTGAGGACCAAATCTCCCTTTGAGAAGATACGACTTCGAACATTGCGAGAATGGTAGCGCCGAAGGCCCTGGAGGTATTTGGCCGATTGGATTGCTGCAACATTTCTGGCTTCCTCGAGTTGGTCAAGCTCCACCAATCGGCTTCCCTCCGACTCGGCTTCTTTGTAGTTCCGGACCCTTAGGGATCCGAATTCCAGCTCTATCGGTAAAACTGCCTCCGACCTGTACATCAGGAAAAAGGGAGATTGCCCAGTTGCTCTGCTAGGAGTTGTTTTGAGCCCCTAGAGCACTGATGGCAATTCTCTTACCCATCGCGCTGCGTATGGTTTGAGGCGATCGAAAATCCGAGCTTTCAGTCCCTAAAGGACTAAACCATTAGCCCGCTCGACTTGCCCATTGCTTCGCGGATGACCCACTGACGCGAAGCAGATTTTTATTCCCATGTCGTCGCACCACTCTTGAAATTCTTCACCACGGAATTGTGTACCATTATCCGTAATGATGCGGTTCGGTACGCCAAATCTGACTACAATATCTTGGAAGAATTCCTTGGCCTTAACCGCCGTGATCGTGGCGACTGGTTTGGCTTCGATCCACTTGGTGAATTTGTCGATGGCCACGAAGAGGTAGGAGAAGCCACCTTGGGCCTTCTTGAGGGGTCCAACTAAGTCGAGCCCCCAGACTACGAAGGGCCAGGAGATAGGGATGGTTTGCAGTTCCTGCGCTGGCAAATGCGTCTGCCGGGCGTAGAACTGGCAGCCTTCACACGTGCGGACGATTTCTTTGGCGTCTGTTACCACCGTGGGCCAAAAGAAACCTTGCCGGTATGCCTTGCCAACCAAAGCACTCGATGCGGCATGATGGCCACACACTCCCGAGTGGATTTTCTTGAGTAGCTCCCTTCCCACTTGCTCTGAAACGCACCGCCTGAGGACACCGGAGGCGCTCTTTCGAAAGAGCTCTTCCCTGATCACCTCATAGGGCTTGGCTTGTCGTGAGATGCGCTCTGCCAGGGTGGAATTTTCGGGAAGCTTGTCCTTCAAGAGATAATCCAAATACGGGGTCGACCAGTCGAGATTAATGACTAAGACTTCCGCCTCGGGGCTATTGCTCAACTCCTGTTGCTTGATGGTCGTTGGCTCATGAAGCTCCTGAACAAACACGCCACTCGGGACTTGCGCCCGAGTGGCTCCCATCTTCGCCAACTCATCTGCTACTTCATTGTTGCAGCGCAGGACGTGGACCAGCTCCAATCCGTCGAACTTGTTCTCTAGTTCCCAGACCCGCTGACAATACGCCGTTATGGTCTGATCAACACATGACCATTCTTTCTGCACTTGGCTCACCACCAGCTGTGAGTCCCTGCGAACTGTCAATCATCGGATTCCGAGCGATATGGTGATGCGGAGGCCGTGGATGAGTGCTTCGTACTCCGCAGCATTGTTTGAGGCCGAGAAATGAATCCGGAGGATGTACTTGAGCTGATCCCCCTTCGGCGAAATGAGTAGAATTCCACCCCCAGCACCGGCGAGCATTAGAGATCCGTCGAAGTACATTGTCCAATACTTCAGCTCTCGCTCGGCGAGGGGGGCCTAGGGCTTAGTCCACTCAGCTATGAAGTTAGCCAGGACTTGGGACTTGATGGCGGTACGCGGTTTGAATGAGATATCGAAAGCTCCAAGCTCGGCCGCTCATTTTGAAATTCTCCCAGTAGCTTCCCGGTTATGGAGAATATCTCCTACCGGGAAGGAGGTCACTACTGAAATCCGGTGTCCTTGAAAGTAATGCTTTAATTTCCGGGATGCAATCAGCACAGCATACAGCAACTTCTGGACTTGAGGATATCGCACCTTAGATTCGCCCAATACTTCACTAATGAAGTAGACCGGGCGCTGGACGCCGTAACGGTGCCCTGACTCCTCCCGCTCCACAACTATCGCGGTGCTGACTACATGAGTCGTTGCCGCTACGTAGAGTAGGAGAAGCTCTCCAGGGGTCGGCGAGACCAGGATCGGAGGAGTGGAAAGGAATACCTTAAGTTCCTCGAAAGCCTGTTGTGCCTCGACGGTCCACTCAAAACGATCCTGCTTCTTAAGGAGCTTAAAGAATGGCATCCCGCATAAGTTTTCTACTCTTTATTGGATAAGTAATGAAGTTGAGTTTTGAGTTACACCTTCCACCCCGCATAAGTTTTCTACTACTTGTCTCTTCTTGTTTCCCTCTCGTCTCTATACCTTGGAGTACTCGACAGATGGTAAACACTCGCGGAAACGTTAAGGGCAATGGAAGCGGTTCCTGCCCTGCAGGAAACCCCACTGATGTAGGACAGGCACCCCAGCCAGCACCACCAGTTGACATACAGAACTTCGGAGCATTCCTTGTTGCGTAGACTCAGTTGATGCACGCTATGATGCAACAGATGCAGCAAGTTACTGCCCAAGCCGCTGCCAATCAAGCTAATCAGGGAGAGCGACAGAACTCCAGGCTTTCAGAGTTCATGAGGACTCATCCGCCCATGTTCTCTGGGAATGCCAACCCATTAGATGCAGACGACTGGCTGAGATCAATCGAGAGGAAGCTGCACATTACCCAGTGTGTGGGGAATGAGAAAGTACTTTATGCCTCTCATTAGCTAGAAGGAACTGCAGCCGAATTGTGGGAGAATTTTTGTGCTACCCATGAGCACCCTCAGGAGATCACTTGGGAAGAGTTTACTGATGCTTTTCGTCAGTACCATGTGCCTGAAGGGATTATGGATCTGAAGGAGTTTCGAGCTCTAAAGCAAGGCAACTAGTTAGTGGCTGATTATCTGAATAAGTTCACCCAGTTGGCTCAATACGCACCTGAAGATGTAGCGACAGACAAGGCCAGACAGTCCCATTTCATGAAGGGTCTAAACTCAGGACTGCAGGTGGGACTAACAACCCACACTTTTCCTGATTTTCAGGAGCTGGTGAACAAAGCACTGATCTTGGAGGACAAGCGCAAAGAGTTATACGATAACCGGAAGCACAGAATGGCACAGCAGGAAGCACGTCAAGGAACCCAACATTTGAGGGTTGCCCCGAACCAGTTTTTCATGTTTCAGCCAAAGAATGTGGCAAAGACACCGTCGCCAGCACCGAGACCCGCTAGTCAGAGCTACTAGACACCTGCACCAGCCGGTAATGCCGCTACAGGGAGTCATTAGAGCACTTTGAAATGTTACTACAGCTGCAACGAGCCGGGGCACTTCTCCAATAATTGCTCTAAGCGAGGAGGAGGTGTGACGCCTGTTCGCCTCAACCTTGGGACCCCGACTGCAAGGACGCCCCCACCTGAAGGGAATCGTGGAGCTGCTCAAGCTGGAGCCGCACCCCAAGCTACGGTGAGAGGTCGGATTAACCACGTCACCGTGGTTACAATTCAGAACACTTCGAATGTCGTACTGGGTAAGTTATTGGTTAACTCAGTACCTGCAACATTTTTGTTAGATTCTAGAGCTTCGCATTCTTTTATGTCTCAAATTTTGCTGTTAAAAATGGGTTAAGAATGTTGAACCTTAGACATGTGTTGCTAGTTCAATCACCTGGATCAGAACTCCGATCTAATATAGGATGTTCTGGGGTAAAGATACAAATAAATGGGGTAGAGTTCCTAGCAAACTTAGTAGTGTTGGATACCCAGACCCTAGATGTTATATTGGGAATGGATTGGTTGTCCAAGCATAAGGCTATTGTAACAGCCCAAAAAGGGTAATTATGATAAAATTATATTCAAATAAATAAAATGAGTTTTTTTGGAGTTTCGGTGGCTTTTAAAACTTTTGCAATTCAGAAAAAATTATATTATTGGTTACTAGTGCTGATAATTAAATTAACTCTTGGATTTTGTTTCAATATTAACAGTGGCCAAAAGTATTTTAATTTAGTCTCAAATATTTCAAAATTTCTTAAGTTGATAAGTCACGCATATCATGATCATGTCATTCGTAATTGCAATAAAACCTTCACTTGTTTAAAATTTTACAAGTAATGAGTCATTAATTTGAAGGGAGGTTAATTTCATGAAACCTTAAAAATCATTTCCAATTACACCAACCCTTCCCTTGCCCACGGTCAATGACTTGTGGGCCCTACTTGTAAGTGAGAGGGAGTGAACTACACCTAACCCATTACTTTTCTCACTCATTTCATCTTTACCCACTTACCTAACCAGTCTATGACAAGTGGACCCAATTGTAAGTGAGGAAGAAAAATTCTGCACACACCTACTCCATTTTACTCACCATACCTACTCCTTACCCACCTTTTTACCTCTCTATGACATGTGGGTCCTACCTTGCCAAGGAACTTGTGGACTGCACACACCTAATCTGTATTTTCTTACTCTTTTCACCTCTACCCACTCCCCCACCCACTCTATGACATGTGGGACCTTGCCCCACATGTAAGGGATGAAGTGGTAGCCATATATAAGAGTTCTTCACCTCTTTTTCTCCTCCCATCACCTCATTTCCTGCCCCCCACAACCAGAAAAACAGCAAGGAGAGCATTGCAAGAACACCTCCCCATCCTCCATTCTCCTCCACACCTTTCCTCCAAAAGTCAAGATCAAGCTTGTGCATGCTATACCATTGTATTCCCCTCATCCCAAGCTTCAATTCCATCCAAATGGATTCTTGATGCACCAAGTATTGGGTGAGTTCTAATCGATTTCCTTCTCTCCATGTTCTGAAATTTTTGTCACTTGAGACTCATTTCATTTCTTCTCCATGGGTTACATCATCAAACCTTGAATCGGGTTGTGCATGTTGCGTTGTAAGCTTGAGGAGGAGGACTTGATGCTGCTACAAGCCCAAGAGGAGGAGGCATTGTTCTACAAGCAAGGAGAAGGGGTTGATACCGGGAAAAGTACCGACGATCACCTTTGCGACGTCATTCTTGATCTATTCATCAAACCAACCCTCCACCGAGTGCAAGGACATCCTTGTAGTGGTAAGGTTCTAACCTACTTCATTTTCTTGAAGTGTAGGAGCACAATGTGCAATAGCCATTCAAAGACCTACATGAAAATCGTGTTGTATTACACAGTTCGGCACATATCGAAACTTTTGGCCCCAAATCGGAATATCCGATGTGGCTAAAACTCCAGAAAATGCTTCAATCCTAACCCTGTCTACGCTGGAAAATTTCACACATCGGAACATTTGATGTTCATATCGGAACTTCCGATGTGTCCAGAGGAGCACCTTTTTGGATCCCAACTGAAAAATTTTCTAAGTCCGGATCGGAACATCCGATGGTACTTCAGAACTTCCGACCCAACCAACTTCAACTGACCATAACTTTTGCATCGTAAGTCCAAATTGGGTGAAACCAATTCCTATACGTTCGTAGGAACATCCCATTTCATTCCCAATAGAAAAAACAAGACTTAGGTTATATATATGAGGATCTCTCATATGATCTTTAACAAGCTACATTGTCAACCCCCAACCAAACTATATTGTTTTGGTGATAACTCTTGACACACAAGTCCAAACTTCACAAACTCAAATTGTATGTTCATATTATGACTATTAATCTAAAATCATGAGCATTTCATACATGATTGAGCATACTTCAATAAGTGTTCATCGTTTGAGTTCTTGATTGGTGTTTGTTTGAATTGGATCTTTCTCGATAGGTGTTGACGCTTTGGAGACTACTCCCGAGTACGACTACGCGTACGACCTCATGAACGAGCAGCAAGGCACTACTTATTCCTTGAGCATACTTGATCCCATTAATTGCAAATTACGTTTGAAGTTATTTTACCAATTGCATGCTTACTTTCAATTACAATTATGTTTTGGGTAGAATGATTAGATATTGCCATATTGCCATGCTATCCCCTTGCCATGTTCCTTTCGTATTCCATTGTCGCCCTAGGTGGTTGGTTTAATTATTATATATGGGTTCGTATGAATTGCTTAGCCATGCTTAGAACACCATTAGAAAACGCGATAGATGGACTTATTCCATCGATCGCAATGATCAAGAATGATTACGATGAGGTTGATTTGAATTGTGGATAATGAGTAGAAGGATTGGCTAAGGACCTTAGGGATTGAATCCTGGTGACGTCTCTTTGAGTAACTATCATGCGAACCACACGCCGTTTATGGGGTCGGCTTAACCAAGTACTTATGTATGACCAGGGGTGTTTAAACCATGTGCACTACGGAATTTCTTGAACCCGTTAGAGTGTCAAGGAATGTCCACCGGAGTTCCTTGAGCCCGTTAGAGTATCAAGGAACGTCCTCAGAGTCCCTCGAACTTTGTGAGAGTTGGGGATGTCTAACAACGGGTGTACTCCTTGGTCCACACACACGGAGCACTAAGCACGCGGGATCAAGGGCCACAATCACCCGGGTGGTTTAGATGCACTACCATGCATACTGGAAAATGGTTTTGTCACGTTTACCTCGGCCGGCACATCAAAGGAAATGTCCTCATAGCTTGGCTTACGAGTGTGGCATGTCGTGTGGGTAAAGTCGTACCTCTGCAGAGTTAAACTATTCGAATAGCCGCGTCCATGGTCAAGGACGATCGCTTAAGTTGTCAGTCACTGGGCGAGTTTTAAGGACCAGGTAAGAATGGGATGGATGTGAAAGATTGACACGAGTATTGTAGTACTCGTGTGTGTATGTGAACACGAGCGTTGGACTCGTGGTTCAGAGAATGCTTGAAGGCATGAAATGAATATATGATGCTTATGCTTATGATGATGTTATATTATATATTAGACTTTGAAAAGGTTTACGAAATGCAAAATTTCAATCTATACATGTCTATGTTTTTATTCCAATTATTGCTTTATGCTGAAATTACCCTTGTTCCTTCTCTTGATGTAGCAACCACATGTAGCTAGAACTTCACATTTGCATTTATATTATTGTGCGAGTACACTCTTTGTACTCAATCGGATTGTCCACTTGCTGCAGGTGAGGATGAGGTGCTGCCTGGAGGTTTTTACCGAGTAGACTTCGGCGACACTAACGTCTAGATGCGTGTTCTTGCCTCCAGTTGGTTGCCTGAGGGTTTGGGGCATACCATGCTGGCCTTTTATTATTGTTTTATGTTTTCCGCTGCCATGTTTATGTAATAATTCTAAATATGTCATTTTGGACAGCAGTCCTACTTTCGGTATGTAATGATGTTTCTGTTTTCGTTATTGTGTATGCGCTGTGATACAAACTATCATGCATTGTCGCACGTGTTGGCGAACAGTCCTGGGCCAACACGGGCATATATGCGGAACGCCCGAGGTTCCCTTGATTTACTTGAGTTGTATCGTGCAATTAAGTGAATCAGTGGAGTCCCGGGGACGGTTCCCCACAGCTATGCTAGACTATGGACGAAGAGTCATATCAGTCGAAAGCCCAGATGGCAAGAAAGTGGAATTTCAAGCAACTGCCGTACGAGATGAACAATTGATGGTCAACGGTGTGGAGGCAGTCAACATTGAAGATGTAACAGTAGTGAATGAGTACCCGGATATTTTCCCTGAAGATTTACCCGGTATGCCACCAGATAGAGATATTGAGTTTGTGATCGAGCTAGCACCAGGTACAGCCCCAATAGCCAAGAGACCTTATCGGATGTCAACCGATGAGTTGGTGGAAATGAAGAAGCAGATCGAGGAACTGATGGAGAAAGGATTTATCAGACCCAGTTCATCACCATGGGGAGCACCAGTTCTGTTCGTCAAGAAGAAGGAGGGAAGTTTTCAGATGTGCATTGATTACCGTGCACTTAATGATGTGATGGTAAAGAACAAGTATCCGCTACCCAGGATCGATGACTTGTTTGATCAGTTGAGAGGAGCCGGAGTTTTTCTCGAAGATTGACCTGAGATCGGGATATCATCAGCTGAAGATTTGATCAGAAGATATTCCAAAGACTGCATTCTCGTCAAGATATGGACATTAGGAGTTTACAGTTATGTCCTTTAGTCTGACGAATGCACCTGCTTATTTCATGAACCTGATGAATAAAGTTTTCATGGAATACTTGGATAAGTTTGTTGTCGTGTTCATTGATGACATTCTGGTTTACTCCAAGACGAGAGAAGAACATGCTGAACACCTGAGGCGAGTTCTTGAGAAGTCGCGAGAGCAGTAATTATTTGCTAAGTTTAGCAAATGTGACTTTTGGAGGAGCAAAGCGGAATTTTTTTGGACATGTAATGACTGCAGAAGGAGTCGCAGTTGACCCGAGCAAGGTAGAAGTAGAGTTGCACTGGGAGCAACCGAAGACGGTTACCCAGATCCGCAGTTTTCTGGGAATGGCGGGCTACTACCGTCGATTCATTGAAGGATTCTCAGTGATTGCTAGGCCCCTTACGCAATTGTTGAAGAAGGAGATGAAGTTTGCATGGACGCCAGAGTGCGAGAAGAGCTTCCAAGAGTTGAAGAAGCGACTAATATCCGCACCGGTATTGGAATTGTCGGGTGTGCATCAGAGTTTTGACATTTACTGTGATGCATCGTGCCAAGGACTTGAATGCGTGTTGATGCAGAACCGGAAGGTAGTCGCTTATGCATCAAGGCAGTTAAGGCTGCATGAGGAGAATTACCCGACGCACGACCTAGAGCTAGCATCCGTAGTGTATGCTCTGAAGTTGTGGCGTCATTACCTGATTGGAAATAGATATGAAGTTTATACGGACCATAAGAGCCTTAAATATATCTTCACTCAGTCGGACCTGAACATGAGGCAAAGGAGATGGTTGGAATTGATCAAGGATTATATTGTCAGAATCCATTACCATCCTGGCAAGGCTAATGTAGTAGCCGTTGCCTTGAGTCGGAAGAGCCACACTATGAACATGTTAGTAGAAGAGAGTCAAGCTGAGCTCAGAAGATGATGCTGGAAGTTGTACCAGAAGGATTTCTGGCAGCCTTAGAAGTGAAGCCTACCTTAGAAGACCAGACCTGAGGAGGACAGAAGGATAATGATAAAATCCGCAGAATAAAGTCCAAGATGGAAGATGGCAAGGCTAAGGACTTCAAGCTGGATGAGCAGGGTACATTGTGGATTAAAGACCGCATCTATGTGCCGAACAAGAAGGAGCTAAAATAGCTGATTCTGGAGGAAGCTCATGACTCCAAGTATTCAATTCACCCGGGAAGTGCCAAGATGTATCAAGACTTGAAGGAAAGATTTTGGTGGCCGAGCATGAAGCATGAAGTTGCCGAGCATGTTGCATTGTGCGATATATGTCAAAGGGTCAAAGCAATGCACCAGAGGCCAGCTGGATTACTGCAGCCATTGAAGATACCTGAATGGAAGTGGGAGGAAATCGGTATGGACTTCATTACCGGTTTGCCTAAAACTCAGAGTGGGTATGATTCCATATGGGTTATCGTGGATCGATTGACCAAAGTAGCTCATTTCATCCCCGTAAAGACCACTTATTCAAGAGATAAACTAGTGGAGTTGTATATGTCAAGCATTGTCTGTTTGCATGGAGTGCCGAAGAAGATAGTGTCAGACAGATGTACCCAATTTACCTCGAGGTTCTGGAATAAGTTGCATGAAGCCATGGGGACCCGTTTGAACTTCAGTACGGTATATCATCCATAGACGGATGGACAGACATAAAGAGTTAATCAGATTCTGGAAGACATGCTGCGAGCTTGTGCTCTAGCATATGCTACCTCATGGGATAAGTGTCTTCCGTATGCCGAATTCAGCTACAATAATAGTTATCAAGCCAGTCTGCCAATGTCACCATTTGAGACATTGTATGGTCGACCCTGTTGAACGCCATTAAATTGGAATGAGATAGGTGAGCGTCATGTCTTTGGGCCGGACATTCTCCAAGAGGCTGAAGAGCAGATTGCCATGATCCGAGAAAGATTGAAGATAGTTCAGTTGAGACAAAAGAGTTACGCCAACAATCGTCGCCGAGATTTGAGCTTTGAACTGGAAGATTACGTATACCTCAGAGTTACACCTCTCAAGGGAGTTAAAAGGTTACATGCCAAAGGGAAACTAGCACCGCATTATGTTGGGCCATTTAAGATTGTAAGCCGCAGAGGGGTTGCATACCAATTGGAGTTGCCGTAGTCGTTAGCGGGAGTGCATGATGTATTCCATGTGTCTCAACTGAAGAAGTGCCTTCGAGTGCCAGAAGAGCAAACACCTTTGGAGTCGATCGAGCTGCAAGAAGATTTGACGTACAGGAAGCACCCTGTAAAACTTCTGGACACCATGGATCGAGATACAAGAAAAAAGTCAACCGGTTTTTGCGGAGTCCAGTGGAGTAACCACTCCGAGAGTGAAGTGAATTGGGAACGCGAAGAGGATTTGAGGAAAGAGTTCCCAGACCTATTCCTTAGTTAGCCCTAAATCTAGGGGTCGAGATTCCGTTAAGGGGGGGAGCTTTGTAACATCTCAAATTTGTGCTTCTATTTACTTTATTGAGTTATTTGAATTTTTGAAATTTTTGGATTTAATTTGAATTTATTCCCTTTTGAGATAATTAAAAAATTAAAAAATTTAAATAAAATTTTGTTAGAAATATTTTATTTGAGTCCAAAATGTCTGAAAGTATTTTCCAGAATTGTTTTGGAATTTTTCGAGCGTTTTGCTATTTTTTCCGATTTATTTGAATTTCTAGAAATTATTTTAAATATTAAATCGCTGGAAAATCCTACCGGGTATTACTATTCCTCCAACCAGAGTCAGACTTGAGTCCGACTCGAGCCCGACCGAACCAGACCGAACCACGTTCGCGCCGACTGTCGGATCGAGATCCAACGGCTAGGAATGAGCCATGTGCGCACGCATGTTGAACCATTGGATGGGGATCCGATGGCCGTGCTTGTGCTCTCGTATGCGCGTGATGCGAACCGTTGGATCGAGCCATATGGACAGCGTGGATTGCACCACGTCGCCCGAACGTATCTGAGCCGGACTCCGCCGCCCCATACCGGCCTCGCCGCGGAATCCACGCGTATCTCGACGTTCGAGCCGGTATTTAATGCTTGGGTGCGTTCCCGAGGATCGCCTTCGCCTTGCGCTTCTGTTGCCCTAGCCGCCGCTGCCAGCAGAGCGCCGTCGTGCTTGCGGTTGCTCGCCGTAGTTCTTTAGGGTTAGCTTTGGGTCTTTACTTCATTCCACCGTCGTCTGCCGTCCTCCGCCGCGTTGGTGCCCAGTTCATGCCACGTGGCCGGGAGCCGAACCGGCGTGGTCAGCCGAGCCACGCCCGGTCGTCGCTGACGTCACCGTTGCGTCAGCGTGGGGCCCGCGTGTCAGCGGCTCGGTCACCCGCACGATGACGTCATCCGTGACGTAGTGCTGACGTCATAGTGGGGCCCGCGTGTCAGCCATTCCCTCGGCCATGCCATGCTGACATCAGCGATGACGTCATCAAGCCGGGCCCACATGTCAGCGAGACATGCGTCCGTGGACCGGGTCTACGGTGGACCAACAACCGAACCGTGGACTAGGCCTGTAGACCGCTGACGTCATGATGACGCAATAATTCGATTTTTCTTTAGAAAAATAATTCGGTGGAAAATCATCTTCACCGCTGATGCAATGATGACGTCATATTTTGGATTTTTCAATAGAAAATAAATGAATTAATTCGATTTATTCTTTTAATTGATTTTTCATACTTCAAACGGCTATAACTTTTGCGTTTTAACTCTGATTGAGGCGATACCAATTCCTAAATTTTTGTAAAATTGAGCTCTATTTAATGGTAAATTTTATTTAATTTTTGGACATGAATTTTCTCTCTGTTTTTGTTTATTTGGTGTTTATTTATCCGATTCGCGTAGACGTTGAACTGCTCGAATGCTTCGAAGGAGAGGTTTTGACCCAGGAGCAGGTTCAAGACCAGGAATCAGTACTTTTTGAAGGCAAGTTATGCTTTGACCATATTGATCCCACTTTTAAAACTATATTGATTTAAATTATTGCATGCTAGTTTAATTAAAATGCTGTTAAATAATTCTGGGAATAGTTATGTGACCTAATTGAGTATACCACCTTGTCGATAATAGTTGTATGCCATGAATCATTGGTCATCCTAGGATGTGGAATATTAGTTGGACACTATTAATTTGCGAACATGGGTTAATTAGATCGTAATTAGTCTGCTTAGCCCTGCAATCGTGTTATTGACATAATTTTGAATGTCGGGAATTAATCTTGACCTAATGAGAGATGGAACATGATTTTAGAAATTGCTACATGTGTTTTTGTTGATGTTGATGGCACATGGTGCATGGTAATCAACCGGGGTAATAAAATGATTTAGACCGGGGCAAGTGGCAAGATTGTTCTGGTGGGCCGAGGGTGGCACCGAGAAGGTCGTCTTGGTTTTTGCTAATTGGGTAGTCTTGCCCTGGTTACCCTAAGGACTTAACCATGCAAGAATTTAAACTGAGTCCAGCATACAGCCACAAGTCTGGAATGGGACGGACCTAGCTGAGTAAACTGTGATGTGTAGTCTCTGGTACTGTCGTGGTGGTGTGAGGCCGAGTTTATGGTAGGCTCACATGGCGCAAGAGGGGGGCCCTGAGAGTGGTAACCAGTCCCATCAGTGTTGAAACCTTAGCGGGCAGTACCGGGTCTAGAAGTAACTTTGGAAAGGCTTTGTTACGGTCACTCGCCTTTGTGGTGTTTGACGGTATCTTGTGGGTTAAGTGTATAACATGTGCAGAGTGTACAACATATTCGAATAGCCATATCCATGGTATTGGACAGTGCTCGGGGATTACAGTCAAAGACTAGACTTTCATGAAAATAAATGTGGAGTTTGGAAACACTTGGGTTGGGAATTGTGAACTGGACTTAGGATTGTGAAATGTTTTACTTGTGCAATTATTGTGAAAGTTATTATCTACTTTATTGTTTTACTGCTCTGCAATCTATTACTGTATTCATAAATGCTTTGTTACTACAAATAAACCTGTTAGCCATCCTTTGTAACATGCCATGCATGTGAATATTAGAGTTGCATTCTGCGCATGACTTGCTGAGTACCAAGTACTCACCCCTTGCAAAAATACAACATCAGTTGAAGAAGAAGCGACGCCAGCTTTGGAGGAAGAACTTCAGGAGGAACCGTCTACTTAGGTAGCGAGTCCAGTCAGTTGCCTGTGGTAAACTGAGTGGTGCCACGAAGTTGATTTTATTCCACTGCAATTGTTTATTTCATTAAGTCTTTGCCCTGCGAGGCGTATCTTTGTAACTTGACAATAAGGTCGAGTAACAGTTTGGCTATTTAATTAAAGTACTTTACTATTTCACTGAGTATGATTGTGATATGTACCGATGTTGAGATTGTGTGCACTAGCGTGATCCTGGACTAGTGCTGAATACACAGAGAGTCCATATTTGCATATTCGGGTCTCGACACCTTATTTCCGGGAGTTTTGGAGCTCAGACAGCCAGTCCACATGTCTTCCCTCCCCTTTTTCCGGAAAAGTCCCTCTAGTTCTTTAAATCACAAATACCTCCTTCCGAGTTACGAAGAGATCCTTTATCATTTTTTGTGAGCGCAAAAAATATTTTTTCAGATTGCGTTTAGGTCCCTTGTTCGTTATTTTACAGAAAGAAGCTCCCGTTAAATACGAATCGCGAGTGAGCCCTTTTCTAATTTTTCAGGATAGCGGTCAGGGCCAAAACTATAACAAATAGGTCCTCGCTTCTTACATCTAGGTCCTTTCTCCGTTTTTTTTAGAAAAAATATTTTCGTGAACAGAAATACATGTGTATCTCTATCTTTAAACTTTTTTCCCCAACTCGATCTCTAATATTTTTCGGAGCGTGTATTATTGATCCATTTTTCGTTCGTGCGGCGTGTGTGTCGGGACCCCGAATTTGCAAATCCGGACCCTCTGTGTATTCAACACTAGTCCAGGAACGCGCTAGTGCACACAGTCTTAACATCGGTAAATATCACAATCATACCACTCGATACTAATAAAGTACTTTTATTTAAATAACCAAACTGGTTACTCAACCTTATGGTCAAGTTACAATATACGCCTCACAGGGCGAATCTTATTAAGAGAGAAATAGTAGCAGCGGAAAATAAGATAACTTCGTGGCGCCATCCAGTATACCACAGGCAACTGACTGGGCTCGCTTCCCTAAGTAGACGGATCCTCTTGGAGTTCCTCCTCCAAAGCTGGTGTAGTCTCCTCTTCAACTGGTGTTGTATGGTGGCAAGGGTGAGTACTTGGTACTCAGCAAGTCATGCACAGAATGAAAGCTAATATACTATATGCATGGCTTGGTACAAAGGAATAGCTCAAGGTATATTTGCAGTAAACAACATTTGACAAGTAGTATAAGTAGATTCGAAAGCAGTAGAAACAAGTAAAGCATAAATAACTTTTGAAGAAGTTTAGTAAACATTTTTCCCATCCTAAACCACATTTCTAACATCATTATTAATCCAACCCAACCTTTCAAATCCAAGTTATTTTTGAGAAAATCTAACCCTTGATTTGTAATTCGAGCGATGTCCAATACCGCGGACGCGCTATTCGAATAGATTCTACACTCTGCAGAGGTTATGCACTTTACCCACAAGATACAAACACCACACAAAGGCGAGTTCCTCAGAACAAAGTCTTTCGGAAACTTCTAACAATACAAGTGGTCCTCCGGTTATTGCACACTAACCCTTCCCTTAGCTAAGGCGAAGTCTAGGCCAATCAACCGTTAGATGGGTACTGGCCTCGGCCCGATGCGCTCCCCGCACAACTTACACAAAGGGTGTAGTTGACCTCCTGAGGTCCCACAGTGCGTTATTAGCAACTTAGTCAACTAGGTCCGTCCCATTACGGACATGTGGTTGCACGTTAGACCCAGTTCAAAGGCTTGCAAGGTTAAGTCCTTAGGGTGACCAGGGCAAGACTACAGAAGAACCAAATCAACATCCCCAATGCCACAACCGGCCCACCTGATTACTCTTGCCACATGCCGGCCGAAAACTATTTATCAAACCCAGTTGATTACCATGCACCACGTGCCATCAACATCACATGATACCTTTCCAAAACAGGTTCAATATATCATTAAGTCAATATTAGCATTTGATTGTCCAAAATCATGTCATGAACACGTAGCAGGTCTAAGCAGTATACTACAACGGTCTAAAACCCATGTTGGCAATCTAATAATGTCCAACTAGTAATCCACAACTAGGGTGACAAGGGGTTATGGCACATACTTAAATAATCAAGGTGTCATACAGCAAATTGGTATTTATCTAATCCCCCATATTTGAATAAAGTATTTTCTAATTGAACTAGCATGCAATAAGTTAAATCAAAATAGATTTCAAAATAGGATCAACATGGTCAAAGCACAACTTGCCTTCAAAAAGTACTTGCTCTTGGTCTTGAGTTGGATCCTGAGTCAATACTTCTCCTTAGAATCCTTCAGGCACTTCAACGTCTACTCGTAAAGCGTGCAAATAGCAAATACACGAATAAACAATAGGCAAAAAGTGTCCAAACATCCAAATAAAATCCATAAACAGAGAGAACATAATTTTATGAATTTTTAGAAACTGGAATCGTCAAATTCGGAGTTAAAGCATAAAAGTTATGATTATTTGAAGTTTAAATAATCAATTAAATAATTTTACAGAGAAAAACTTTAGTCCAAAAATTAAATAAAATTCATATTTAAATACATCTCAATTTTATACGAATTTAGAAATTTGAATCACTCAAATCGGAGTTGAAGCATAAAAGTTATAAGCGTTTGAAGTTTTGAAATTCAAATCAATTATTAAACCGAATTATTAAATCATTTTCTTTTAGGAAAATCATTTATTGCGTCAGCGAGGACACGTGGACCAATCGGGTGACGGCGTGGCCTCGGGTCCACGGACCGGCGCGCGATTCGGCTCGGTCCGCAGTGGGCTCGGCCCGCGGCTCGCGATCGACAGCGGTGGGCCTCGACCGACACGCGGGCCCAGCGTGTCGGCGTCACACTGCCAGCGTGGGCGGCTGACCTCGACGGTCAGGCTTCCCGACCGCGTGGCGCCAATCTCGGCCGTTGATTTGAAAATCAACGGCCAGATTAGATCGGCTAACGCGCTTGGAAAACAACTCCATCGATGCGGACCGTTCGATCTTGATCGGACGGTCAAGATCCAATCTATCGCTATGAACGTGGTTCAATCTAAGCCATTGGATCTAGATCTAACGGTTGAGATTAGATCTGGAGATTAACACGTGATTCTTTACCGTGGGTGACGTGGACGAATCTGGACCGTGCGATGAAGATCCGACGGTGGAGAAGCTTCGTGGGTCTGCGATGTCCACGGCGGAGCTCCGGCGGCCGGCGTTGAGAACGAAGACCACACCGACGGCGTTTCGGGCACGCTCCGGCGAAGTGGGTGGTCTCTTCGGGTGCGTCTCGAAGCGGGGACTCCGGATCTGGGCTCCTTCTCGGCGGAAGACGACGGATGGCGGCGGAAAGCGGCGCAAACCGCGGCGGACACCTCCTCCAACTACGGCGAGCTCGCCGCGAATAAGCGGCGACGGCTCGGCGTAGATGGCTCGGGACACGGTGCGCCGCGGAGGAGGGCAACCTCGGGCGTGACCGGGCTTTAAATAACCTCGGCGTTCGTGCGAGGCGAAACCTAATTCTCCACGGCGGGCGCGGCGTGAGTCGGCTTCGGACTTCGGGCGGAAACGGCGACGGTTGACCGAATCCGCGTGAAGCGCGATCAACGGCCACGATCGCACGGGCGCGGCCGGTCCGGTCGGTCTCGGCTTTCGAACCGATGCGATCCAATCAGGGCCGTTGGATCTCGTCCGACGGCCGGGATCAACTTGGCTAGAGTTGGGTTCGGCCAGGCTCATTTGGCTCAGTCGGACTTCGAGTGATTCGGGTGCGGCTCGGTCGGATGAACAGTGCAAACCCATTCGCATTTTCCAGCGATTTAATAATTAAAATAATTCCCAGAAATTCATTTATTTCATTAAAAATAGCAAAATACTCAGAAAAATTCCAGAAAAATTCTGGAAAATATTTTGGAACATTTTGGACTCAAATAAAATATTTTAAACAAAATTTTATTTGCAAAATTAAATTCTTTAATTATTTCAAAATGGAATAAATTCAAATAAATTCCAAATAAATCCAAATAAATTCCAGAAAATTCCAAAATTTCACCAAAGTGCCAAATCACACATGAATTTAAGAAAAGCAAAATTTTGGGGTGTTACAGTGTGCCGCGCTTACTGTTCTAGTTGTACATAGACCTAGACCAGCCAGTCAAGTTCACTAGACATTATAACTATATTAAGATCCGAAGGTTTGAGAGCTCCCTAGGGCGTTCACATCGTCTCCGTTTCCGGACCGTCCGATTGCACCGTTGCATGCCCGCTGTGGTCGTTGAATAACACCATAGGCGTACTCGGGGTCATGCTTTTCTAGGCGGTAGTTCCACCATTGAGAGGGTTGCTCCCCCCAGTTATCCCATGCGGGAAGGATGAGATGTGGGTGGTACATCTTCGGGTTCACCTAGTTGAAGTAGCCGCACCATTCATCCTTGGCCAAGGGGCACCGATAGAATCTCCAGTCGGCTAGATCGTCGTGGTAGGTATCAACCATTGCCTGCAGGCCGTGTTCGCAAACTTCGGGGCTTTCGGGTGACCCTTGAGGACGTTTCTCCTTTGACTTGAGCAATTTCGCAAGTTTCTTTTTGAAGTCCTGCATGCGACGAACTGGTTTAGAATTATTACTTTGTGAGTGAAATATGAGCATGTCGCATGAAACTCACCGATTGGTTAGTCCCTTGCCCACCGGCCCTGAACTCCAGTCGATCTATAACGGGGACATATCCCGATGGCCTCTCCCACCGGGTGAAGTTCTCGGGCGAAGTGGGGTAAGCGTCGTGGCAATTGTAGACAAATTTGTAGTCACGTCATTCCGGCTCGTCGATCCATTGGAAGAAGCAACACCGGTTCTTGTGCTAAAAAAACAAAGAAAGAAGCATGAAATGGTAGTGTTACCTTGTATCGTATGGACACCAGTAGGGTTACCACGTAGCGGCTACAACAATAGTGAGCGTGGGTGGTCGTATCTCTGTGCATAGATTGCATCATCTTCGTCGGAAGGTTGCAGTCGCATTTCGGCCGGGGCAACTCTGGCAGAACTAGGGCATCAACGCTACTGGCATCCAGGTATTTTGGGGGGGGGGTAAGTTCTGCTTGTTGAAGAGGCGACGATAGAACAACATCGTGCCCTAATTTGTGTATATTAGACTGACGTTTATTGCTGGTATGGCGGTAGTGGATGTCTATCCCTTGGCCGATTTTTATAGTGGTGGTGAGGGGCTTCTCTATAGAACTACAAAACTTGTCGCAATTGGAAAGCTTGTCGTCCTGGCATCCTTAATGAAAGCTGCACGACCTGTCACCATCTGTCAAAGCTAGTTGTCCTGTCACTCTTTATGAAAGCTGCACGACCTGTCACCATCTGTCAAAGCAGCTCGTCCTGTCACTCTTTATGGAAGCTGCACGACCTGTCACCATCAAACCAGGCCGTCCTATCTATCTGGCCTTTGTACTTTCCGGTCAGGAAAGTCCCATCCACGCATAACAACGGACGGTAATATCTGAATGCGTTGATGCATGCACCGAAAGCAAAGAATGCCCGCTTGAGTACTATCTTCCTAGGGAAACGCTGCGAAGGTTGCTCAAAAATATCGATATAAGTCACAGCATTCCTGTCCTTGATCACCTGAAGCAACCCTGGTAAATTTTGATAGGAGTCTTCGTACGTACCAAACCTTGCTTCCAATGCCTTCTACCTCGCTCTCCATGCCTTGGCATAGCTTATGGTATACTGGAATCTCTGCTCTATTGCAAGTATGATAGCACATGGCTCTAAATCCAAGTTGCCCACAATCTCCCCGTACATTGCATTCGTAACAAACCCTGAAGATATATTTCTATGCGATTATGTAGACTTCGTCAGCATACATGAGTGCGAGACGACTATAGAACACTTCTAAATGGTGTTCCACTTTGGCTGATAAGCATGGACACGCCATGGGCAACCCTCCATCTGTTATCTCACATCATACACCCGCTGATATGACTTCACAACCTTAAATGGTCTACGTAGTGACACTGCCTATGCTGTCGCTGCTTCCTGGACATTAGCCTTATTCTTATAAATTGCACCTTGCTGCACCTCATTCTGATCGTACCCCCATGTGGCTCCTTCACCCTCGTTCACCAGCAGCCTATCGAACTGAAACTCATCCCACTCCGCAGGGAAAGGCTCTTCATCCTCTTCGTCGTTACTTAAAGCCTCGTAGTCCTGGTTCTCTTCGTCCATCGATTGCACCAGCAATTCAATATATTCTCCCTTGTTTGCCACACTCGTTGGTTCCTACACCTCTGCTATTGGAACATCAATTTCCACATCTTGCACTGCCTCCTGACCCGAACTAACATCATGCCTCACTAAGTCTTCTCTAGCATGGTTGCTTTCTCCAACTTCCTTCAGGTCATCACCAACAACCTCCTGCTGGGTAGCATGGATGTCCTCTGCTTTCTGAAATGCTTATGCCAACAACACTAATGTCCATCCTTTCTTAGTCGTTATTCTTACATACGAACTCCATGACTTTGGCCCCTTCAGTTCCACTAACTCTCAGTACGTGCAATTCTGTCTTCGACACCCTACTCCGTGTAGTTTGAGATCATGCAATTCACGGTCCAAAGAGAACATTTGGTATAACCATCTTCTAACAGTGCTCCATGAACACTCCCCTGGATGTGACATGCTATCCACAACACTTGGAAACTAACTTAGTTCCACCCCTTGTGCACCCATATGCGGTACCCCTTCTCCGTAGTGTATTGTAAATTGCACTCGTTCATCCATACCTGTCAAGCATTTCACGAAATTCTTAATACCGTTGTATCTATGTACTACGATAACCTACTCCACACTACTTCAAACAACTGCTTGCTAAAACGTGTATATAAAAAACTATTGCAATTCAACACAGGTAGCTACTTACAAATATAATTAATCTGGTTGCTAAACCGTATATCTAAAAAAATGTATTGCTATTCTACACATTTAACTAATTTCCAAACTAATTAATCTGATCGCTAAATCGTGTATCTAAAAAACTATTGCAATTCAACACAGCTAGCTACGTACAAACCTAATTAATCTGGTCGCTAAATCGTATATCTAAAAAAAATATTGCTATTCTACATATTTAACTAATCTTCAAACTAATTAATATGATCATTAAATTGTGTGTCTAAGTCGCTGAGTCGCTAAATCGTTTGTGTAAATCGCTGAGTCGCTAAGTCGCTAAATTGTTTGTGTAAATCGCTGAGTCGCTAAATCGTTTGTCTAAATCGCTGAGTCGCTAAATCGTTGAGTTAAGTTGCTAAGTCGCTAAATCATGTGTTTCGCTAAGTCGCTAAATCGTTGAGTCGCTAAGTCGTTAAATCGTTGAGACGCTAAGTCGCTAAATCGTTTGTCTAAGTCTGTAATTAAATTCAAACGAACAAAAAATGTACCTGCAGACGACCGCGACAGCGACAGTTCCTTCTCCTTCTCCTCCTCCTCCCTTCTTCCCCTCTTCTTTCTTTCTCCCCCTCTTCTTTCTTTCTTCTTCTTTTCTTTTTTCGGCTGTTCTGCCGTTTGGTTCGGCCTGCGAGGCATAAAAACCGCTTTGTCACCATTTCGTTTGGCGACAATATCGGTCAGATTCCTTGTACATTCGACGTCTTGGGTCCACGTCTCAAAGTCGACGTTGCTGCTTATGAAACAGCTTACTTGATTCATAGGTATGAACTGACGATAGTTCCCCATGATCGTATCATATTCATGCGTAGCATGCCCTACGAAGGAACGACTGGTACCTAAGTTTGAAAAAAAAGAAGAAACGACTATACACAGAATGATAATTTCCTAATAACAATACACTAAACTGAATAGAAACTGTTCATTCTTTTCGATCCGATGGATCAGATTAACTGTGGGCCCCCGGATCGGCTATCCGGAGTCCTCTGTGTATTTCTGTACTAGTCCCAGATCAGTAGCTAGTACACACAGTCAAAAGTGATGAATCAACAACCATATCACGAATACAAATAACTAAATAAGAATAATACCAAATGAAAGCAAAGACCTTATGGTCAAGGTTTACCATTACGGCTGAGCAATTTGAACAACTTGAACAACCGCAGCGGAAGACGAAAACACCAAAGCGACCCATCCAAATGCCCACAGGCAATCGAGTGGGGAGCGCGCCCTAGTCGTTGGAATTCTTTGACAGCTTCTTTCACTTCTGAGATAGGATTAGAATGTAGCACGTGAGTACATAAAGTACTCAGCAAGTCGGGGAAATTATGCACAATGTAGGCTATCCAAAGATGGCTTAATATGGTTCTTTTGCATAAAGCCAAGTTTCATCAAATCATACTTGTTAATAATTTTCACAAAGTATTTTTGAGCAATTCTTTTTAATAATTGAATTATGTAATATTGTAGTGAAGGTTCTAACCACCACTCACTAATATACAGGCTCTATCCGCCATGACTCAACAAAATCGTGGTTCAATCCAATCACATGGCTCTGTCGCCATGGTTCACAAAATCGAGTTCTTTCCACCTACCTGGCTTTAACCTTGAAGCACACCCGAGAGTTCTAACCGCTCCCGGATCCCAAAACAAAATATTGTTTAGTTTGAAATCAAAACCCAAAGTCTACCAGTATGAAAGCATTCAGCAAGCTTTGCCTTTGACCGTAGGCACGGCTATTCGAATAGTTTTAACTCTGCAGAGGTGTACAACTTTACCCACAAGACATGATATTCCCTTGATGCCATGCAATTAGCACACTTCCTTGGGTGTGCCGGCAGGGATATCATGACAAGGCCTTTACAATGTATATGCCTAACCCGACCCACCCGCTGAGGTTTCACCGCTGTTAGGGTTCTTTCCACCTAGTACAGAAGCCCCCTCTTGCGCCGTGTGAGAAAAACAATAACAACAACAACAACAATGCCTCTTTCCGGCTCTCACACAACAACCGAGTGGTGAGTCTAAGTTAGGTTTCTACAAATTATTCAGCCAGGTCGTGCCCACTTTGACATGTGGTTGTACGGTAATGCTTAGAATGGAGACAGTCATAAGCGTCGGTACTTAATTGACTTGGGGCGTGTCACGGTCCTAGTCTTTTTCCAGGTGTTTGGGCATGGGGGCATTTGGGTAATTGTCTTGGAATTATTTTTTTTCCCACCTTTTTCCTCTCTTTCTCCACCGGTTCCTTCCCCTCACCCCACTTCTTCTTTTCTGGTTCCACCGCCCGAGCTCCACCTGGGCGACGCCCACGGCTCTTCGCCTCGGCCAGGCCCTGGCCTCCCTTGCTCCTCCACTCCTGGCCGTAGTCCCCTTCTCTCCCTCGAGCCACCGCGCCCCTCATCGCCGCTTCTCCTTGCGCTCGTGCACTGCCTCGCCTCGTCTGCCCAGTAAACTCTCTCCACCTCCTGTGCGGCCAGGTGACCCCCCCTCGCTCTTGCACTCCCTCCCTCCCTCTAACTCCCCATGGCCGAACCCTAGCCCAACCGGCCATGGCTTGGGTTTGTGAGCATTTGGGGATTTTGCCCCCAATTGATGCTTGTGTGCTTGGTGTGCATGATGATGTGTGCTGTGAGGTTGTGCTATGTGCATTGCACTGAGATTGTGCTTTTGGTCTAGTATAGGCTTATGGTTTCCTTTAGAGCTCATTTGCACTGAATTGTTGATGTGGATGACCTGCTCACTGATGCATGGGTTGCTGTTAGGCGTTGTGAGTAACCTGTATATGCTTGGAGTTGAGCCTCGGTGATAATGGCGTTGTCGAGATTCAATACACGATAGATGGGTTTTGGTTTAAACATAAGCAATGTCGAAGATTCGGAATGCTCATGAAGTAGTATCCTGTTAGTGTGGCTAATGAGTTCTTTGCCTAGCAAATGTTGAAGTCGATGCTATGTTATGGGGCGATGCCTTAAATGCTTATCGTCACGACAATAGTCCTAGGAAGGGTTGTTGCATGGTGGGTGAAGGTCTGACTTCCTTGTTTGTAGAAGGTTCTTTGCCTCTCATGGTCCTGTGATATTCGAGGCTTGAATCATTATAGACTTAGCTTAGTATCTATTTGCGGAGTAGTTCAAGTTTGGTAATGTTAACTCCAAAAGTAGAAACGATTCGATGGGTGTTATGAACTGTAAGTGAGATCACATGTAGCAAATCTGTTTTAGGGTGTGGATGATAAACAACTAGTTTCTCTAGGTGGGAAGATATGCCCATTTAGCTTCATTAGAACTTGGGAGCACATGATTTCGTTGAACCGTATGAAAGTCACGATCGATTTAGTGAGATATGTCCTAAAGTGTTGCAGTTATGCGTAATGTTGTTCTCTTCCAATTTTGGGCAAGTTAAGACAACGGGTGGTCGTTTTGGGCCAAAGGCATGTGTAGGTGTGGTTTTTGTGTTTAATTATAAACTAGAGTCACTAATTTGGTTGGAGTAGGGTCGGGCCTCTTATAATCTCGCTTGGCTGTGGTTGTGGAGTTGTAAACCGCGTGTTTCCGTTTTTGGGTTGTTGAATCTTGCATTTTACCTTCAATGTTCATTCCATTTCAATTACATTACTTGCATCTCATGTTCATATGCATTGTCATCGTGTAGAGAACGATCACTCGGAGGGTGACGTGACTGTGGTCGAGGGTGATCACGGTGAGCAGGTTGTCACTGAGACTCCGGCAGAAGCATCAGGCAAGCACCTAAGCATGTTCAACCCTTTATATATGTTTATTTTGGTGAATAAAATGCTTATTGAATGATTAGGTTTTTGCATTAGGAGTCAATGGTGGTAAGGGTAGTAGAACCTAATTGCTGCACACTCACTCCTTGACACTTGTTGAACCTTTCCTTTGGAGCTAGCTTATGGGTAAATACAATGTGTCCATGCTTAGTTTGCTTAGAGGTCGGGTTTGGGCCAAGTGGTGGACGGTTCCATCACTTGAGAGTACTAAATAATTCACATGTGAACTATGTTGGAAATGGGTTCAGTCATGTTACTTGGAGGCAAATATTAATAAATGGCAACCGGGCAGGAGAGTAGGATCAATTGGGTATGGAGACTCAATTGGCGTAGTCCCGCCTGTGTCAATTAAGGACCGATCCGTTTGTGTGCCATGTTGATCGAGCACCATTAGGTTGATCGCATGCACGACATGGAGGGTAAGCCACTCTTTCATCACATGCCGTTCGATGGATCATGCCCTCATGCGGTTGGACGTGGTTGAGGCGCAGGCTTGGCCACTCGAGACAGTGCCGGGCTTGGGCCGCCGAGGTGGGTGCTAGGTGCTCTGACCGCATGAAGATGGTTCAGCGAATGGGTATGGATGGGAGGGGTTGACATGAGGTACTTTGTGGCACATGTCGTGCGATCAATGCTTCCCTGCAGTGGTTAATTAAGCGATTCGAATTGCCGCCTCGGATATGAGCACGCCGCGTCCATCCGACACTCAACGTAGTAATAACTTAAATTCCTCGCTGCCGTTGTACTTGAGCTTTAAAATGGTTGTAAATGCTTTACTTTAGTGTTGTTACCTTCAACTTCATGTTAGAAGTAGTGCGGTCAATAACTCGCTTAAATTTGTAATGTCGGTTTAGTCATACTCATACTACAAATGTTAATGCTTTTCCGCACTATTACCTTCAACTTTATTCCTTTCGTACCCAAATGCATAACCCTTTGAGAGTCGGTCATATATGGACCAGGGTAAGTCTTGGCGAGTACATTCGACTCATGCTTCGCTTTTGTGGTTTTCAGTGAGGATCGGGAGGGCTGCGAGTTCTGTCCCCTCATCGCCTCTCGGTGTCTAAGCGACACCGAGTAGAGGTGCTACCGCGATGTCACTCACGCCGGAAGTGTTCAGGCGAACACTCCTGAGATGCCGTGATTTTTGCTAATATGTTGGTTAACTCCTCGCTTTTGTTGTATAGCTATTTGTGTATTCTGTCTGTGAGAGGCTTAAAGACTTGGTATTCCTCCTGTTGATCGTGGTTGTGTTGTGATGTCCTTATCATGCTTGCTTGTTGCTTTTATCCTTTCCATATTATCATGCTATATCAATCGCTTTTCTTGTCTGCTTTGAGTGGATGTCCTAGAATCTAGGAAGGTCATCTTGGGATTTTCGATTTTTGTGCTATCTTGGTTTAGGTTGCATCATCTTATTTATCTAGCATGCTAGTTGAGTTGTTTTAGTTGTGTGGTTGTCGGAGTTTGTCTTTGTGCTTTGGTTTAGTCGTTTGTTGTGCCGCGTTCGTGTCGGTTGTGGGGTTTTGAGTTCGTTGCCCCTTTATGCAAATTGAGTTGTGATAACGTGGAAACCGGTTATGTGGGGATCTGGCGAGTTCGAATCGCATGCAATGGGGAATACCGGGATGGTTGTCGAATTGTTAGGATGTTTCTTGGAGTTGTCTCGATTGGGCTTGGGTATTAGCATCAGGATCACCTCCGGTGATTGGTTGCTAGGATCCAAATCCGATGGGAACAACTGTTCATCCAACAACTCGAGGACGATCTGGGCGGCTCCTCACAGGGCGGTACTTGCACAAAAGAACCAAGGCTTGGTCCGCTTCCACCCGACATTCCATGCCGCCCAAGTCGAAATCATTTTTCATTTTATTTTTATTTTGTAAACCATTGGCAATACTCTTTGCCTATAACTTCCAATACAAATTTTCAAGAGATAATTGAAAGTCCCACCCATAGGTGAATATTGATCGACAGCGCGGCTAAGCATTTCTACCGTACTATTCTATTCCACCAATAGTTTATTTTATAAAATACAAATCTCGGTGTTTGATAAAAATTATGATAATCAGTTCTATCATCTCCAAAATTCATGAGACCACCAAGATTCCTCCATTATTATCATGGCACTATATAATCCAATCCAATTTAGTACTCCAACAAGTAAAATCTATACCATGTGCCATCATAACTCCAAAATCATGCTAAGCTACTGACATCATTGTATATGAAACAATCTCCTCAAAATATAAGTCTTCTTAGGGGTTACCCATCATCTATACATCGCTAAATCGTGTAATCTACTTGATCCACCGAGAATAATTCATAACCTCATCCCCGAGCATATTTCATGAAAGATTCTACAAATCCAAGATTTCATTGATTCATTGCCTATAGCTGTTTCCCTAAACAATGACACCAAGTTGGCTAAACAAATCACATACAATCCTCATTATTCATAATCTCACCTAGATGGTTATCGCAACACCATACTTCACAAAATCATCTACTAAACCACCGAGTACGATTCTCAATATTATTCACTAAATCCATCGAGTATATTTGATCATATCATTGACTGAATCATCAAGAATACTTCACGATATTGACTCTAATCATTTAGGCTACAATCCACCGATAGCACTTCATAACGTCATGTATTTAATCCTTCACATTATCACCTCTAAATCGTCTACTTTAATCCACCAAGAATACGTAATATTATCATTCAATAAACCACCAAACATTCTGGATCATTCACAATCTCCATAAATGATTATCATATAACATTCTTTTTAAGATCCACCGAAATATAATTCACCACTTATTCTATTTGATCCACAAGTATGCCTCCCAATATTATTTATTTAACTTTACCGACCATTATTCTTCATATCATACCTCTTCCCACACTTCCCAGTTCATACTAATCATACTGCGATTCGCTACCACATTCCAACTCCGCAATATTTAAACTACCACCATTCCCAGGTTACTTTCATAACGACTATTACCACATCATCACTAATAGTCATCTAACTCCAATTTGCATTCCATCACATTTGATTTATCTAAAATGTCTGTAAAATAGTCTTTTCCCTTAATTAAAGAATACCTTTCCAAAAACATTTATATTGGTGGAGTACTTATACTAGGGCGACAAAGGGTCATGGATAACGAGGTCAAGGAGGTATGAACAATAGGTATTAACGAATGGCCTAACGTCAACATCATTCTTTTATATAAATAGCAATGCAGTTTGTAAAACAGTGTAAAACATTTATAAATCACGGGATCAAAATGTGTCAAGGAGACTTGCCTCGGTCACAGCAAGAATGTTGAACACTTGAAGTCCGGCGGCGGGATCGGCGGTCGCGTCGGGGTCCCCGGCTACGCACAAATCGAGGCAATAAATAAATAAAAGAAAATGAATAAAATCCAAAAATTACAAAAGTAGTACTGGCAGGTAGATCTTGATTTTAGATGAATTTAGAAACTTGAACGGAGTCAATCGGAGTTCGGATGCAAAAGTTATAAGCGTTCGAAGTTGGAAATTGCTGGAAAATCAAGAAAATAGGAAAATGTACCGTTTGCTACAGTAACTCGCGAGAATTTGGTTCCAGAACTAAACCAAAACTTCAGAGCCCCCTTCTTCTTCCAAAAAACGGATTTTTGCCCCATTTTCGCATGGAATTGATCCAAACAAAAGCCTAGAATCAATAGATGATATCCTTAGCGACATCTAGGAGGAAGGAATTGAGCCAAACCTCGCCGGATTTGGAGAAATCAACGACGAACGGCGTTTCAGCCGGAACGACAAAAGCTCCAAATTCGTCGCCCACGGTTGAGAAATCCTAAAATGGATGATTGGGCTAGAAGCTAGACTCATCCACGGTCACGAGGAACCAAGTGGCATGAAGAATGGCTCACCGGAGACGAAGCTATGAGCACGAACACGAAGAACACCGAAAAAGTGCTACACACCTCCGGTTTTCTCGATCTCACGGGCAAATGGATGGAGTAGAGGGAAAGGGGAGCACACTCCCGGAACCGGGATACTTATACGAAGAGGATGGAGGTGGTGGTGCGGCGTTTGGACGAGAAACGGATGAGTTATTAGCATTTGAACGGTTTTCGGTTTTTCTTGATTGCGGCCGTTTCCGGCGAGATTGATGGCGCACCGAGGTGGGGAATGGCAAGAGCTCGCCGTTGCAGATCCAACGCAACCGACCGTTCGTGTTTTGGAGTTAATTTGGTGGAGTTATGAGCATTGGAAGATTGCCCTAGCCATTATTGCACTTGAGAGCTCTCTGTTACGTTGAGTTGGCTGGAGGTTGAAGAAAGGTGACTATTCACTTGACACGTGGCAAGCCTCCATTGGTCCTCCTTTACGTAAACAAGTCGCCCTAGAGAAAAATAAGAAAAAATGGTCTAAAAATTCCTAGAACCATTTTAGAATATTTGGGATCCAATAAAATTGGTTCCGCTGAATTTGGATGATTTTTGTGGAATTGAATATTCGAGCGCGGATCGCAGGCATTAAACAAAAGCCGCGCGAGATAAAATAGGAACGGAGGTCCAAAAATCGGGGGAATGATTCCTAAAATCATTTTGGAATATTTAGAACACAATTGAAGTGGTTTAGGGATTTTTGGAGCATTTTTAGACTCGGGTGAAATTTCGGGTACCGGCGGAAACTGGAAAATCGATTTTGCGACCGGAGGGAAAATAAATCCCGATTTTGGAGAGGAACGGATGCCAGATTAATATAAACACCAAACAAACTCCAACTTTTGAATTTACTTTATTTAAATTAGGTTTTTCTCCAGAAAAAGAAAACTAGGGTGTTACATTAACTAGAGTTTACTTGTAGAAATGCTCTTAACAAATCAACGGTTAGATGCGATTTCTACTGCACATTATATACTACCAGTATAATGCACCGTAGAATTTCTCTCTCATACAGATGCATCATCCTTTATTCGTGTACATCCCCCTCTTTAATAGGCCATCGACCGGGAACAAAACACGGGTGCCACCGTCCGTCGGTGAATCACTTGCCCTGCGGTGAATCACTTGCGCCGGACGACGGACGGAAAGACAGCATGCTGGGAGAGTCGACTCTGACAATGACTTCTTCTTCCCCTGCGGACTCTTCGCTCGAGTTATCTTCTTCTATCGCCTTCCATTGCCGCCGCCGGCGTGCTGCTGCCTCGGTAACCGGCGGAGCCGGAGCAGGAGCAGCTTTTCTGTTGGAACCTTCGGACTGCACGGACAGCAGGGGCCGTGTGTTGGACGGCCTCGAAGGCACTCCTGGATAGGACGAGCTGTGCTTCTGGCCTGCTCCTTGCATGCGATGAAGCCTCTGCCGACTCTGGGTAGAGTACATGTCGTCGATCTGCGCTCGAACGATCGATTCCACAGATGCCAAACAGTCTGTGAGTTGAGTTGATCCAACCCTCCACCAAGTAAATACTGGAGTAAATAATTAGCTATGAGTGTGAGATCAGCAACATACCATGCTGCCGTACATGCTCAGTTGCAAAGCTCTAGCGAAGAAGCTATTCGGTTGGGTTCTGACTTCAGTTGAGCTGGCGTTCTGAGGCTGCCCTCTGGATTTCCGGAAGCTTTCTGGCCAGCTGACCAAATCACAATGCTCTTTGCTCAGTGTTCGTGGAGCTTCAAGGGTTTGAGACAGCAGTGATGCACTTCTTTGCAGATGGGCCTGTGTCTCTGGCGTCCCGATTTCGAAGAAGATAACCCTAGCTCTAGCCTCCACCTGATAGCTGGATGCCGAATAGCAGTAGTCTACATGGTTCATAGCTGCAAACAAGAGGGCACTTGAGTAATCAACTTACAAACATACGATATTATATACTGGATCTGAGGACAGCTTAATAACCTGATGACTGCAGACCAAGTAAGTTCAAATCGGTGTTTGACGGCAGTAGCACTCCTGGAGGTGTGATCAAATTTTGGTTCTCGGTCTTCAAAAATCCTTCCAGTAAGATGCCAACGCAATTCTGCTCGAGTTCAATGTCTTCTCCCTTAATGTAGATGTTCATAGTAGATCTTTCAGCAATGAGAACCCTGATCTCATGCATTGCCATTTTCTCAAAAATCTGGGGAAGCAAAAGCCTGACAACCACTAGAGCACTTTCCTGTAATTTCAATGTATGAATGATCAAAGTACAATCAGATATGTTACAACAATACATAAATTAGTTGACACAAGGGCCTACAAGGCAGCTTGGGAACTCTTTTTTCCGTTGCTGTAATAAGCAAGGAAAACTAGGAAAAGGAAATCAGAATATTATGTTATGATATACTAGTAGAATTGTGCAAATATGGACCTTCAGTTAGTTGTTGTACCTATCCTATTCCCCTTATTTCCCCCTAAATTCAATGGACAGAAGAAACTGCACTTTGAGAAATTGGGGATGAACACAAAAGCTACCAGGAAGGCATACAGAATGAAACATCCTCCTTTGCTTGTATACTCGAACAAGTTGCCTGTAGTTTCTGCTAAACTTACCTTGCAGACAAATCTTAGATACAAAATGTGGCCAAACAATTAGAGCCTCCAGAAATTTAAATATGTACTCTGGTAGTAAAACCATTGTAGCGGACTCTCTTGTTAATAAAAATAAAAATATTTCTCCATCTGTGTGGATGCTAACACATGGTAGTAGACTGACAATGTTAAATTGCCACTTCATAACTAGACAATTGTTGATAACTTGGTATATCACTCTGAATATTTTGTAGGTATTGCCTGTAGTGTTCTTTGCCTCTACGGTGATATTGAGAAACACAAAAAACATCTGCTTCACTCCCCACATAGAATTAAGAAGGAAACAACACAAACAAACTATGCAGTTGAAGAAAATGTTCACAAGTCAATGAATGTAATAAGCACACAAGTAAGCAGCATTATGAAAATATACCTGCCACAGAAAAGCTTCGATAGAAGGATCTGACTGATACAACTGCTCTATCTTTTCAGTTTCAATGAAGAAACAATGTACCATAGAATCTGTAATCATGTCACAAATATAACGCTTCCCAATTAGCACCTCATATAGACCCAAGGTGCTTCCATGTGATAAAATTGGATCCAATGAATGCCTGCTGCTTAATCTCTGACTTGTCCACTGTCGAAAAAAGGGGGCAAGGGGAGGTATGTGCTCATTATAGAACCAACTAGAACAGTAAAGTATATACTCCAACCAAAATGTAATAAAGTGGTCGTGAGGCAGAAAGAGACCTTTACTACTCCAATCGAAACAAGCCATATACCAGTTGGCCTTGAGCCTTCCTTATAAAGCATTGTGCCATGTCCTTTTACTGTTTCTTTTGTATTACTTAATAAAGGATCACGCACAGCATCAGGAAGCGCACCAACTAAAGGATGAGTGTTTAAACGATCTCTGACTCTTGGCATTTTCACCAGTGGTGGATTCCTCTTAAGCTTCTTCAAGTCTGTCTGCCAAGCGGGTTAACTTACCAGAATTAGCATATTTGTTGTGATTTGTGAAATGGAAACCCAAAGTCAATTCTTTTCTCACTTGGGAATAACAAATAACTAGTAAAAATTTCCAGCTACCTGCAAAGCATCATCTAGATGGTCCATTTCCTTTTCTTCTAGCAGCCCAGTCTTCTGGAGGTTTTGAATATACTCACTCAAGTGTGTCAATACCGAATATGTTACTTGTCGAGTCTTTAGCACATGAAGCACCTGAAAAATGCGGAAACAGTTTCGAAATCTAGATAACAATGAACTCCCAGGATCATGGTGTTAAAAGTGTAGCATATAGACCCATCTAGTGTTGCCCGATGTATCTTGTATATACTTGTATTTGCCATTGGCTAATGCATACACACAACATGTGATAGCTCGACATGGTCTCAGAACAAGGCTAACCTTGCTCGTCCGTCGCTGATCTCCGGCCGGCGAGGGCTCCAACGAGTGCCTTCTTCTTCTTCCTTCTCCCCGTCATGCTACACCCCGAGCTGTTGGGCGAGTTTAGGGCCAGCGTCACACATCTCCTCATGCTACTAGTGCTCCAGTGATACTACTCCTTCAGTCACTGCTGCCTCAGTGAGTGCGACTGCACCTGTTCAGCCCCAGCCTAGTGGGTCTGGGCCAGCTACCCTGGCTCCTGCACTATGTACCTCTCTTCCTTGGGTTTTGTACTCAGGGGCTACTTTTCACATGACTTCAGATGCTTCTCAACTTGCATTGTGTCAGCCGGTTGCAGATGGCGCCTGTGTTCCGACAGCTGATGGCACGTCCTATTTGGTTACTCATCAGGGAACTCTTTCCACTTCCCAATTCACTGTTTTGGATGTGTCTCTTGTGCCTCAGCTATCTATGATACGAGCTAATTTCAGATGAGCTCGTTCGTATGCTCGGGTTCCCGGTCGCAGACCGGAACGCAAGCTACTCGACGAAGAACCCGCCGTCACAGCCCGCGCCTTAGATAGTTTGGTTGTTGTCGAAGCCACCGCCTAGGTATGAGTTTGTGCGACAAATCAAGCATGTTCTTTTCTTATTGCTTCCCACTACTTATACTCGGATACAGCTTCTCCGAATTAGTTCTAGACTCACGTAGCAGACTCTACGATAGACTCACGTAACAAACACCCATGTAACAACTTCAAACTGATTCCTTAAAATAGACGCACGCCAACCTAACTCTAATCTATATGCATGTTACTGTTTCTGCGTGCCCGGACTCTCCGGCTGCTCGCTGATTGCCCGAGATATGCGCAGTTCGCCTGGCTCCGCGTCTTGTACTGCATCCTTTGCCGAACTCCATCTTCGTACGTATACGCGGTCGTATACCGAGTCGTTTGTATCATTACTCCCCCCTGGAAAGCCAGCTTGTCCGCAAGCAATAGGGAAACGAACGCCGTAAGACGAGAGCGTCCATCCACGTAGCCTCATCTGCGGACTCGCCGGACCAGTGTACAAGAAACTGGCGAGCTCCATTGACGAATTGCTGGGCCAGTATTTGATGGGGCTTCGGCTGAGTTGGTGCCGTGGTGATGGTAACGTCGGGCGGCAGGGTACCCGGCTGAGCAGGCGGACCACCTTTGAAGGCCTTTAGCAGCGAGATGTGGAAGACATTATGCAGGCGTGCCGAGTGGGGTAGTCGTAGCTGATACGCCACGGCACCAATCCGCTGCTCCACTTGAAAGGGGCCAAAGAAACGGGGTCACAATTTTGCCAGCGCAGTGGGCCTCAAGGAAATTTGGCGATGCTTCTGGAGTTTAAGCCACACCCACGAGCCTACTGAAAACTCCACTTCACGATGTCTACTATCATAATGTTGTTTCATACGATTCTGAGCTTGGAGAAGATGTTCTCGTGCCTGTGCTAACAACGCGTCCCGATCCACCAAAATGCAGTCCACAAGGTTGATGACGGTAGAGCCTTGCTGGTATGGCGTAAGGGCTAGGGGAGAGCGCCCATACACTAGTTCAAAGGGAGTCATCCGGAGTGATGAATGGAACGAAGTGTTGTAACAAAACTCCGCCCATGGCACCCACTGAGCCCAGCACGCCGGGTTGGATCCCGTGAGGCATCGCAGGTACATCTCAATAGTGCAATTCACGACCTCCGTCTGCCCGTCCGTCTGAGGGTGGTAGGACGTCGACATCAACAAGGTGGTACCGCTCCGTTTCAACAAATCCCGCCAAAAAGCACTGAGAAAAATAGGGTCGCAATCTGAGACGATCGACTTGGGTGTTCCGTGCAGGTGCACCACGTGGTCGAAAAAGAGCTTGGCGACCGTTGGTGCCGTGGCCGGCCGAGACATTGGGATAAAGTGGGCATATTTGGACAACCAGTCCACCACGACCCAGAGAGCCGATTTGCCTTGGGACTTCGGCAAGTCCGTGATGAAGTCCATCGAAACGTCCGCCCAAATCTGTTGAGGCACCGGAAGGGATTGAAGAAGCCCCGCAGGGGACGCCGTGCTGGATTTGTTCTGTTGGCAGATGGTGCAGCGGCCTACATAGTTTCAACCGTGGCGCATTGATGCTCCCAATAATAAGTGCCATGCAAACGCAGCAATGTCTTCCGGACCGTCCACCACGACCAAGAGAGCCGATTTGCCTTGGGACTTCGGCAAGTCCGTGATGAAGTCCATCGAAACGTCCGCCCAAATCTGTTGAGGCACCTGAAGGGATTGAAGAAGCCCCGCAGGGGACGCCGTGCTGGATTTGTTCTGTTGGCAGATGGTGCAACGGCCTACATAGGTTTCAACCGTGGCGCGTTGATGCTCCCAATAATAAGTGCCCTGCAAATGCAACGATGTCTTCTGGACCCCTTCGTGTGTGAGATCATGCACAGATGCAATGATTTGATCCACCAAAGGTGATGTGCTTGGTACAAAGAGCCGACCCGTCCTGTAGACTAGCCCGTCCCGTACACACCGTTCTTCACGCGACTTGGTAGGGGGCGTGTGTAGCAGTGTCCGAGTTGGTCTTGTCGGCGTGCTCCATGGCTAAGCGTTGGACGGCAGGGTCATGCCGTATGAGGTCAAGCCACTGAGCTCGGGTCACTTCCTGGGGTTGGGAGATGGCCGCGCAATGGGACTCGCCTTCTTGCTCCTGGAATGTGCGGGAAAGTGCATCGGTCGCGGCATTGTGACGCCCCTGTTTGTACTCTGACCTGAAAGTCAAAGCCCATTAGCTTACTGAGCCAGTGTTGCTGGGGAGGGGTGATGAGTGCCTGGTCGAGGAGGAACTTGAGGCTTCTGTGATCTGTGCGCACCACGAAAGGGTGCCCCCAAAGGTACGGTTTCCAGTGACGCACTGCCTTTGACAGGCCAATGAGCTCACACTCATACGCTGCCAATTTCCGATGCCGGTCCGCCAACTTGCGAC
This sequence comes from Rhipidocladum racemiflorum, assembly GCA_036346355.1. NCBI lineage: Eukaryota > Viridiplantae > Streptophyta > Magnoliopsida > Poales > Poaceae > Rhipidocladum > Rhipidocladum racemiflorum. Next base: position 70,026,777 of record CM070580.1, read on the forward strand.
TGAAATAAGCAATGGGGTGTCCTTTCTGTTGCAACACCGCCCCAATGCCGGTCCCCGACGCGTCGCACTCCACAATAAATGGAGCCGTGAAGTCCGGCATCTGGAGCACCGGTGCCGACACCAACACCTCCTTTAGACGCTGGAAGGTGGTCTCTGCCAAGTCCGACCAAGCGAAACTATTGCGTCGAAGCAGCGCCGTGAGTGGGTCCGCTATGCTGGCGTAGTCCCGGATGAAGCGTCGATAATAGCCAGTGAGGCCAAGGAATCCGCGCAGCGCCGAGACTGAAGAAGGTCGGGGCCACTGTGTCACCGCTTGAAGCTTCTCCGGATCTGCCGACACTCCATTTGGAGAAATAATATGCCCCAGATACCTCACACGCCCTTGGGCAAAGGTACATTTTGATTTTTTGAGGTAGAGGTGGTGAAGTCGAAGCCGGCTGAGCACCAGGCGAAGGTGCTCAAGATGCTCCTCTTTCGTGTGGCTGTATATCAGTATGTCATCAAAAAAAACAAGGACAAATTTGCGGAGGAATTCCTGCAAAACTTCATTCATTAATGCTTGGAAGGTTGATGGAACGTTGGCGAGGCCAAAAGACATCACCAGAAACTCGTAGTGCCCATGGTGCGTTCGGAACGCGGTTTTTTTGACGTCGCCGGTCCACATTCGTACTTGGTGATAACCGGATCGGAGGTCCAGCTTGGTGAAGAAGTGTGCACCACCCAATTCATCGAAGAGTTCCTCCACCACTGGAATGGGAAACTTATCCTTGATCGTCCGAGAGTTGAGCTCGCGGTAGTCAACACAGAACCTCCACGTCCCATCTGCCTTCTTGACCAAGAGGACGGGTGAAGAGAAAGGCGAGCGACTAGGACTGATAATACTCTGCTGCAGCATTGCTTCACATTGTCGTTCAATCTCGTCTTTTTGGTGGTAAGGATACCTATAGGGTCTGACGACCACCGGATCAGTTTTGTAGGAAACAGTACAGTTCTTCCAAAATTCCTACCAAATCTAACCATTCCTACAATCTACCATTTCCCAGACACTCAGCCCTTCAATGCTGTGCAAGTACATGCAAAGAGTCTAAAGACCAAACTAGTCCCATTTCAGTTCAGCTCATCAGCTTCTGGAAATTGAGTCAAATGATAGACGAACAATGTAACCACAAACCTGAGGGAATGTAACACGAACATCGTCCAAAACTTTTCTAGCTTCCTCCCCCTCAGCATTACTTTCATCAATAACAATTCTTGCAATCTCACTATCACCTGAAGAAAGAACAAAATACATTTCATAAAGAAAGGACACTGGCGAAGTGGATTAGGACCATATATGCAAATTAAACTCCATGCATCTACAAAGCAGTGTGAAAGGAGAAAATAGAAGGATACAAAATTGTTGCGAGAAAGATGTCTTCAGACAGGATTTTCATAATAATTGCAAACTAGAGTAGTATACTTCCTCAGGTTCAACATTAATAAGCTAAAATCGATTGGACCATCCACAACTTGCTATGCAAAGGGTTTTGCACTGAAGTAAGGCTATGTCATCCCATCAGGACCTGGGCAGTTTGAGCACTAAATGGCATAACTGATTGATTCTACAGAGAAAAAAAACTGCTTAAAGTAAATACCACTTTCTCTTCCCATTTATGAACTACAACGATGCACACCTACACCAAGAATATGTTGCCACAAATAACATCTCATATGCACCAAGAATTGAGACATACACTTCTATACCTTTTTCTAGAATTTGCATCCCAAAGAAATGATGGATAAGTAGCAAAGAACAACATTTATAGAATTCGTACAAGATTTTACCAAGAAAACTATGTAGTTGCCTCCTCGCTATTCTATGAGCACGAAGAAATGCAGCACAGATGTAGCATCCTGACTCCAATCTTTCGACTGTAAAGTATGTGATTAGCCTTCGTGGCAACCTGCTCAACTGAAGGAACCTATAGTAATTCGGGAAACAGACATTGGATCGCAAACCCTTCCAATCGCATAATGGTTGGCTGGAAACAAGATCCATAGCTTCATCAACTGATCTCATTAAAATATTTGCAGTAGCTTGAGTTATCCGTCCCTCTTCTAGCATTCCCCAGTAAGCGGCTTGCACACCTGATCAAAAATATTTACAAAATAAATAATCTTCTTCATTAACTAATTGCATTTAGTATGAAACTCCACATTTTCAGAAGCATATCTAGAGAAGACAGAATCATGGATGAAATATTAAGTAAATATTTTAAGAGAAAAAAAAAGAGCAATGCAAAGAAGATGATGTCAAAAATGAAAAGATAGGCAACACCAACAGAGACCCTAACATAACAAAATGATAGAGGTTTCTCAGAAAAAAATGAAGTAGTGGAGGCCAATCACCTCCAATTCATGTATAAAACAAATAAATAAGTACCAAAAGTATTACCTAGCCAGAAAATTAAAGGGCCTAAGGTTCAGGTACAAACATAGAGAAAATTTGCCTGCTCGCATTCTGGGGGGGGGGGGGGGGGGGGGGGGGTAGAGCGAAGAAAATCAAAGAGCAGTTAACCAAACATCAACTTCCATCAGCACATTGTCATGTAACTAGATTACATACCGTTCAAAAGCCGCACTCGGATATCCCTTAAGTTCATTGTATGCATGTGATCATCTTCGTCAGGGACATCATGAGGATGCGCAGGTTCATCTTCCAAGTTATTCAAGCATGTAATATATTTCTTTACAGTAACCCAATCAGCAGGTCCAAGTTCCTCATCTTCCCTAAGATCACCAAAAGCCTCTAGTGCCTTGTTTAGCATTTCGTATCTTGTATAATTCAATATGCGAAGCTGCAGCGACAATCAGATTAGAATCTTCATCTGGCGCATGAAGAGAACTTAACTATACTTCATGTTCATCAATCACATATAAAACCCAAAACTACTGTTGTTTCTGGAAGCAACAAGGTAACAATCAAAGCAAACCTACCCACCTTGGGAGTTGATGAAAAAAAGAGGCTTAATTAACAATAGTAACCAAGGCTCTATGAACAACTTTTGAAGTTACAACAACTTTTTTTTTTTTTGAACAAAAACGGGTTCAACTTCAACCAAAAGAGAACATATTTATCTGTTTTTCCCACAGTTATTGGTCATCTTGTTTGGAAGGATGTACAGTTCACAAATGGAACCAAGATTTCTGGTGTTGGTGGTCTCCAGATCAACAGATCAATGATTACATATACCATCTGCAGAAAAAAAAATGAATAGAAGAGGAGAGAACCACTATCCTAGATCTGGGATGCCGCGGTTATGTGAGATGACTTGATTCATCACCACACCTTGTATTCTGCCAATTCACTAATTAATCTAAGGGAAAGGTAGATGGGTATGAATTGCTCAAAAGGTTTCTAAAGTAGATTTAACATACCAAGCAAAGCCTCCTTGTTATCAAATGCATTTGGGTGGGTCCAGTTTTGGGACTAATTGCAGACCAACTGACTTCAATCAATTATTCAGTTGGGTTCAGAACTTCTTACCTAATCATCCCACTTTTCATGTTGTTGGTTTGGTGACTATAGTGTGGGCAATTTGGAAAAAAAAAGGAACAGGGTGTGTTTTGAGCACAAAACACTTAAATCTCCTGTTGAAGTTGTTACGCTTGCATCTTCATACAATATTGGGCAGTTTTACAGAAGAACTTGAAAGAGATGCTGATCGAAGGGGACTGAACAACTCCAGGCGATGATTCTGCCACAAGTACAAGCAATGGAGCAGCGTCAGGGTTGTGGAGATCTGCTATGACTGAAGGATGCTGTACCACCGGTACCTGAAGAAGATTTACTGCTCTCTACTTTGCTACTGTTGTTTTAGTTTGTTTAGTCTCTGTATGAGTTGCTTTCTTGTTTGTTGAATTTGGTTTAGCAAAACTGGAGTAATTTGTTGTGGTAGTAGGGGGTATCGCTCGGTACATATTTTTTGTGCTGGTTTTTTTGGTATAATTCAGCTCAAAAAGGGAAAAAAGGTACTAGAGTTTCCGCCATGGTTGTTAAGGCGTCCTTGAAAGGACGCCTAATCGTCGCTTTAGCGTCGTGGCGGTCCCGAGCGGACGCCACGGCGGACGCCTTGCCGATGTCGCGTATGGCGTCCGAGGCGTCGCCGTAAGCGTCGCCGGCGCCGCCAGCGGCCGTGGCGTCGCCGAGGCGGCCGCCATAGATGCAACTCTAGCCACCATGCCTGCAGGCCGCCGCTTCCCCGGCGTCGTCGGCGCTCCACCGTCTTGCCGCGCCAGCTTCCGGCGCCGCCGCCTCCCGTGGCGCCTCTCCGGCTGAGATCCGGAGAGGAGAGGAGAGGCGAACGGAGAGGGAGAGGGAGAGGGAGAGGGAGAGAAGCAGATCCGGAGAGGGAGAGGAGAGGCGGAACCTGAGAGGGAGAGGAGGCAGATCCAGAGAGGGAGAGGCGAACCGAGAGGGAGAGGGAGAGGGAGAGGAAACAGATCCGTAGAGGGAGAGGGAGAAGTCGATCTGTCTCCCGAAACAGAGCACGTAATGGGAAGGAAGGAAGGAAAGGGAAAAAAGGAAAGAAGAAAAAGGGAAAGAAAAAGGAAAGAGAGGGAGAAACAGATCTGTCTCCAGGAAAAAGGAAAGAAGAAAAAGGAAGGGAAAAGAAAGAAAAAGGGAAAGAAAAAGGAAAAAAAGGGAGAAAAGAAAAGGAAAGGAAAGAAAAGGAAAGAGGAAAAGAGAGAATGGGTGAGTCGATACTTTTGGAGATACACTAATATAAATTTGCCGACTCAATCTCTGATCTCTAGATTTCTTTCTCCCACTCGATCCAAGCACAAAAGGGGAAGATGAGATGGAGGTCGATGATGAGGGGGGATGAGGAGATAGTGGTCGATGATGACGATGTTGATGACTATTTTAATGTCTTATTATGTTGCAATTTGGTTGTTTTTATTCGCCATACATATATGTCTAAAAAGGCGCCTCGCCTCGCGCCTTAACCTTTTAAAAGGTAAAAAGGTCCTGGCACGCCGCGGACGCCTTACCGCCGTGACAACCATGGTTTCCGCAGTAGTGGTAAGGTAACCCCAGGCAAAAACTTGTAAACTGAGTTGTTTCCATTTATCTCTAATGGAAATCGGGGTATCCCCACTTGGCAAGCAAAACCTTTAATCCCAAGGTTAAAGAAAACCACAGATGACAATTTGTAAAGCTAACCTTCGTTGCTGACAGTTTGTCCATTTCAAGCAGGCGCAACAAAAATTGTGTGGTAGAACCATTCAAAATCAATGTCAGAAACACAATGCCACCAGTGAAGAACACAAACTGCAAAAGATACAACATTAACAAAGCTCAAATTAAACATTTCAGACTTTGTCAGGAAAAGCATAAGAGCATACCATTGTTCCGACTTCCGGCTTCAGAAAAGGTTGAACTGCATCACTAGCACGCTAGTAAAAGTATCTCAGTAAATACCTCAGAAGAAATATACAATAGATTACATTTTTTTTAAAAAAAAAAAGCAAACTAATATCCTCATATTGATAACAAGAGACAAATGAAAGGGTCGGTGTAAGAAAACTAACTTACTTTAACAGACAATGATAGTGATAGAGCAACAGCCCCTCGCAGCCCTGACCAAACAAGAATTGTGGCTTCTTTGAAGTCCAAACCATACCCAAAGTGACGCAACAATGGATACAAAACACCGACAACTATAACCCGCGATATTTGCACAAAGACATAGAGCAGAAGAAGGAAGCCCCAAGAAGCACCTACAAGAGCAAAAGATAAAAGTGTTAGACAGTATCCTGATATCCCTTGTATAGATATTGCTTAATATAGGCTTTCCCTTTATACCCTCATGTACATGTATATATACTGGCCCATTGGCCTCATGATGAATACAAGTGATATTCATAACATGGTATCAGAGCAAGGTTTAGGGTTAGGGTTTTCTCTCTGACGTTGCACTTGTGTCATCCCTTCCACCGACTCTTCCCGTCGGTTCTCTGACGTTGCACGCCGCCGCCCGAAGTCTCCACCCGACGATTCGCCTGGCCCGCCTTCTCCGCTCGGCCTCCAGCCGAGCAAACGCCGAGCCAGGCCCTCTCTGTCGCAGCCACCGCCGTGTCTTCTTCGTTTGGTCCGGCCTCCTCCGCCTGGCCCGTCTTCTTCGCTTGGTCCGGCCTCCTTCGTCTAGCCCGCCTTCTCCGCTTGGCCTCCAGTCGAGCCGGCGTCGAGCCCGGCCTTCTCCGCTTGCTCTCCCGACCTCCACGCTCCGAAGTCCGCCCGACGCCGACCGCTCTTGTCTGGAGATCGCTCGACACCGAGCCTTCCGGCAGCCTGCTCGCCCGACGGCGCTGTCTCCGGCCGATTGCCTGCCCGGAGCTGGAGCCCGTCCGACGTTGAGCCTTCCGACCGTCTGCTTGCCCGACGGTGCTGTCTCCGGCCGATTGCAGCGAGCCTGGTCGACGCCGTCGCCCGCCTGCGGTCCCGCGACCCTCTTCTCATCGAAGCGATCGCAGCCTGATTGGATCGATCCGATCGGATTCCATGCGATCTAAAACCGGATTTTAATCCGGGAGCAAAAAAAATGTCTTTGTTTGCAGGTTCTTCTTCGGGGACTTTCCGTTCCTGGGAGCCCGGTTATCTTCGATGGTCTCAATTATCGAGACTGGGTTCTTCATATGCGTCATCACATGCGCAGCCAGCGTCTCTGGGAGTTTCTTTCTGGCGAGATACCTTGTCCGCCTCGTCCTGCTCCCCCTGCCACGCCTGTTATTCCCAAGGAGGCCAATGATGCTGCTCGCCAGAAGGCCTCTGATGATTATCTTGATCTTTGTGGAGTCTTTTCGCACTCGGGCCATCGCTCACAAGACATGGATTGATGAAGATGCTTGTGTCTCTGCTATTTTGGTTGCTAGCATGGAGGTGCATCTTACTGGTGACATTGTTGCTTTGTCTTCAGCACAGTTGATGTGGGCACATCTTTGCGACCGCTATGAGCTTGCTGGTGACTCTCTTTACCTTGCTGTTGTGTGACAAGAGCAGTCGCTACAGCAGGGTGATTCTACTGTGGATGAGTTTTATGCGCAGCTGTCTTCGGTATGGCGTCAGCTTGATTCCTTGGGACCGGAGGTTTGCCGCACTTGCCAGTGCTGTCAGCGTCAACACTCTCATTTGGAGCTTCGCCGCATCTACGACTTCCTGACACGTCTTCGGGCTGAGTTTGAGCAGATTCGTGCCAAGCTGCTTGCTCGTCATCCTCGTGTAACTCTGTTGGAGGCCCTCGCAGCTATTCGTATTGAGGAGACTCATCTTCGTCGCGCGGGCCTGCTGGTGTCTCCCTCAGTTTTGGTGGCGTCTCGCTCTACTCCTCCATCAGTGACACCTACTCCAGTTCCAGCCACTGGGGGTGGAGGCTTTCACTGCACCTACTGCAATAAGAACGGACATGTGGAGCAGTTCTGTTACAGGAAGAAGAATGACATTGCTCGTCGAGGTGGACGCTCTCCTAAGAGCACTGGACTCTTTGCTGCCTCCCCTCAGCAGACTTCTGTTGGTTCTGACTCTACTCAGGAGATTCTTACGCTACTGCGTTGCATATTTGCCACTACAAGCGAGTGTTCGGATTACGCTTACTCGTCTTCTAGTGAGAAACCACTACCCTCATCAGGAATCACACCATGGATTCTTGACTTTGGAGCTTTTTTTCATATGACATCTGATTCCTCGAGTCTTCATTCTATTACTCCTCTTGTTGCTCTACCACTGTGCAGACCGCAGATGGTACTTCTCTTTCTGTTGCAGGTCAAGGCACTTTTTTGTCATCCTCTTTTCATGTTCCTGTTGTTTCCTATGTTCCCAAACTAACCATGCAGCTCACATCCGCTGGCCAGCTTACTGATCATGGTTGTCGGGTTATTCTTGATTCTGACTCTTGTTGTGTTCAGGATCGCCGCACAGGGGCTCTAGTTGGGACTAGCCCTTGCTGCCATGACTCTCAACGCCTTTGGGAGCTTGACTAGCTTCATCTTCCCTCCGCTGCCTCTGCCAGTTTCTCAGTTTCCTCCACCGCTTCAGCATCTGTTGCATCTTCTACCGGGTCTTTTGCTCAGTGGCATCACCGTTTGGGACATCTTTGTGGTTCGAGTCTGTGTTCTTTAGTTCGTCGTGGTCTTTTAAGCTTTGTGTCTGGTGATGTCTCTTTACATTGTACGGGTTGTAAGCTTGGCAAACAGCTACAACTCCCCTACCATTCTAGTGAGTCTATATCCCAGTGTCTTTTTGATCTTGTTCATTCTGATGTTTGGGGTCCGGCTCCTTTTGTTTCAAAAGGGGGTCATAAATATTATATTCTTTTTATAGATGATTTCTCTCGCCACACTTGGACATTTTATGTCCTCTCGCAGTGAGATTTTATCCATTTATAAGACTTTGCCACTATGATTCGCACTCAGTTTGATTCTCCCATTCGTGTTCTTCGTGCCGACTCAGCAGGAGAGTCTGTCAGGAGCTCTTCGAGCTTTTCTTGCTACGCAGGGCACTCTCTCTCAGTTTTCATGTCCACCACTCATGCTCAGAATGGTGTGGCTGAGCGCAAGCATCGTCATCTTCTTGAGACAGCTCGTGCTCTTATGCTTGCTTCCGCTGTTCCACCTCACTTCTGGGCTGAGGCTGTTTCCACTGCCACCTACTTGACAAATATCCAACCTTCTTCCGTTGTTCCACCTCACTTCTGGGCTGATGCTGTTTCAACTAGAGCTTATCATCACTTTTACCTCTCCAAACTCAGTGTTGTAGATCCACCATGAGTTTGAAGGGGGGTGTTAGACAGTATCCTGATATCCCTTGTATAGATATTGCTTAATATAGGCTTTCCCTTTATACCCTCATGTAAACCCATTGGCCTCATGATAAATATAAGTGCTATTCATAACAAAAAGGAATTTACAAACTACACAAAGATGGATTAGAATCAAGCTCATAATACAGAAAAGCTGTATATCAATAGTTGTAAAATATTATCAAATTGCAACACTGCAGAGTAATATGGTTCTTTATTTGGAGAACAAAAAAAGAAAAAAGAAAAATGCAATAACACCACAGACCGGTTCTGCTGTCCCATGATGTGTAGCTCAAAACGAGACATCTTAGCAGATCTTTTGACAAAATAAGATGTCAAGTGTTTATGTACGTGATTGATTTGTTGCATTTGCAGACTAACTGCTGTGATGTAACACATAACTCAGAAGAAGAACCCAAGGGCAGTAAAATCCATCAGCAGGACGAAGGAGTATGCTAAAGAGGGGATTTAATCCAATGATTATGTTTATAACTCGTTACCATGGTGCAACAAAATTCACGCTTTTGTAGTCCAATGCAGCAGCTCAGCAAAGACCACGTGTTTTGAAAGCCCAAATACATGCGCTTTTGTAGCTTTTTGCAATGACATGGGCAAAGGTGAAATGAGTTCACACATGACAGTGGGCAGGCCGCAAGGAGCATAGAGGTTGTGAAAGTCCAAGTATAAATTCTTTGTTAGCATTTTTGCTTGAAAATATAGAGTAGACTTCAACAGATACAAGAAGATGAATACCATGCCTCTCAAAATGGACGTTGTTTTGTAGTACACCATCTGCAATAACAACCCCACTGAGGGGAATTCACATGTAAGAAACATTGCAACAGTGTACCTAGATAAAGCATAAAATCGTATCAAACAAAAGCAAACAGTCTGGTTGGCCCGGGAAAAACATAAATATCAGAAAATATTTTTTGCCACGAGTACAGAAAGAGTCGTTGGTACCTCAGTATGAAAATAAGCGTGTTCGCAATGTAAGCAACCATTTCCCTGAATACAAGAAAACAGTAATAAGATATGAAGTTCACACCAGAAATATATATATGTATGTACATACGTATGTATGTACGTACGTACGTTTTGGTAACCCAAGAATAACCACATTATTCCTAAAGAAAAAAAATAATAGCAACGACACTTTACGAATGGTGCCAGTCTACCAGAAGCATTCTGCACCCAAATGATCAAATTTTGGTATTTATGATTGAGGGTGACTTTTTTAAAAAAAAAAATTGCCAGTTACATACTCCAATACAACGCTGCCATAGCCACTTCAGGGTATTGATGATGAAATTCCATGACTATTAACAGAAATTATTAAACCAGGTGACAATAACATAGAGGTGGACAAATAACTGGTTGTTGGACACCAACAAACTTGTCAAATGGTATCTTTAAGAGAGCACCTACATTTAAATGCAAATCTACTGAAGTCCAAATAATGCTCATGGAAAGGGCGAATGAATAGCATTATGGAACTGATGGAATACATGAACACATTAGCATACATGACTACGAAAACTAAGGTTGATCATCTGTTGAGAATCTTGATTTTATTGACAATGGAAAGTGACATATATTGCTAGAACATACCAGAAATGATGCAAACTTTGCTGACTGTCACCCTTAAAAGCAGTTTTTGCAAAAGCTGCATAGAACCTGCCAACATGACAAAGTTAACATTGGAGGAATGATCTTAATGGATATGCAAATCAGATTGTGAATACAAATTTTACTAACATTCCCAAGGTCATGACGGTCAAAACACCAGAGACCTCCAGTGCATCTTGCGCCTGATATGAACAACATTAGCAAAAGAAAATAGCCTCCAAAAATCTAGAGGACTAAGCACTTCTTAAATGGCTAAGTTTACATCCGGTTTCATGGCTGAAATTTGCCTTGCAGAAGGCATGAGAAAAACGGTTCATGCAGGCCAATCAATAACAAGTTACCAATCATGAATACTGATATCTGTTTATCCACAGGAAAAAAAATTGACAGCTGGTATGGAATTGGATGGTAATCATCAGTTTAAGGGTACACGGACAATTGATAGCTCTGAAAGCTGGAAAGAAAGCAAATTGATTGTGTTATCCTGGTATATAGTCTGTTAGCCTTGTATAGATATTGCCTAATATAGGCTTTCCCTCTATACCCTCATGTACATGTATATATACTGGTCCATTGATCTCATGTTGAATACAAGTGCTATTCATAACATGATATCAGAGCTAGGTTAAGGTTAGGGTTTTCTTATAGACGTTGCACTTGCACTCCATCTTTCCTCTCCTCTGGCCTTTCATCCTCCAACGCGCCTCTTCTGGCCATCCAGTCGGCCTGATGTTTGCGCCGGCCCTTCGGCTCTCCTCCTTTCCGCTGACACCAGCAACAACGAAGGTAGCATCGGCCGTGGTCGCTCGTGGCCGCTTCTTCGGCTCGCTACCACCGACGCCACCGATCGGACTTCGCGCCACAAGGCCTCAAGCCCCGTCGCAGCCTTCGCCGACGCTTTGCTGGCGCCGCCCGAGGGACTTCCACCATCGGCGACCTCCCATCGCGACCCGCCGACGCCGCCCGGGCCGGTCGTTGTGCCACCCGCCGCCCGATGCATCGTCTTCGGCCTCCGTGCGTCCTCCGCCTGCAACGCCTCTGCGAACGGCCCTTCTTCCTCCGCGACGCCCGCCCGCCGAGCCCGGCCTTCCAATCCTCTATGTTACACTCGTCGTCCACGAGCTGAGGTATCTTCTGATGTGCCATCTTCTTCTCCTGATGAGTCACCTTCTTCAGTGTCTCCTCCTTGTTATGCTCTTCGCGATCGACAGTCTATTCAGTCTCCCGACCGCCTTGGATTTGTTGGTGTAGCTCTAGCCGAACCGACTTCTTACCGTGATGCTGTTATTCATCAGAAATGGAAGCATGCGATGGCGGAGGAGCTTGCTGCCCTTGAGCGCACTGGCACGTGGGATCTTGTACCACTTCCTCCCCGTGTCCGTCCCATTACTTGCAAGTGGGTCTATAAGATTAAGACTCACTCTGATGGTTCTCTTGAGCGCTACAAGGCTCGTCTTGTGGCGCGTGGTTTTCAGCAGGAGCATGGTCGTGACTATGATGAGACTTTTGCGCCTGTAGCCCACATGACCATTGTTCGCACATTGCTTGTTGTGGCCTCTGTTCATGAGTGGTCCATCTCTTAGCTTGATGTCAAGAATGCCTTTCTTAATGGTGAGCTGCATGAGGTCTATATGCAGCCACTGATGGAATAAGTCTTTGTCCTTGTGGTCTTTGTCCTTGTGGTCTTTGTAGGCAGCTTTAGGGCATCTTAGACTAGCATCTTAGCATATGCTTGGCTGCCCTGGCAGCTATAAATATGTAACCCCAACCCCTCAGTTTGGCATGGCATTGTGTGAAATAAACCAGAAAAATTGCCCCAACTCCTATTGTCATTCTATCTCAATGATAGTAAGAATTGTGCTACTAACAAGTGGTATCAGAGCCGTTCTTTCCTGCAGCCTAAATATTTCTTGTTCATCTCCTTCCCACGCTCCCCCTAGCTCTCAGCTAGCGGCAAAGAATAATAAATTTACGCTCAACCTTCATCTTTCGAATAATGAGCAAAGAAATTGCCTGAGACTTCTTCCTCGCAGCAGCCCCACTAGCGCGCCATGTCCGAAGCGATCCTCGGCCTGGTCGCTCGAGTGTGCGCACTGGCAGAGGCCGAGGTTGCCGCGGCAGAGGATCACGAGCGAGCAAGAAGCAGAGATCGCAGCGACGGCAGTGCGGCAAAGCCGGGCGGCGAACCGGGCAAGCAAAGAAGGGCGCGTATGAAGCAAAGAAGAATGGGCAGATGCCACAAGGGCGGCAAAGAGAGTCGAGGTTCTCGCGCAAGAAGAAGAGCTCCAGCAGCCGCCACCGACGGCTTGCACCGACGTGGGGCTCAAGCCGGCGAGGGAGGCACATGAGCGGGCGGCGCGATGGTCGTCGCAAGCATCCCCATGAGCGTGGCAGCCAGACAGCGCGTGACGCGCTTAACGGCGCTCCGGCGGGCAGCTGGTCGACGGAGATCGCGTTCTTACAGCGGCGCTCTCCTTCCGGATCGGCACGATGGTCACCACGGATCCAGGCCATTGTCGGGACGCCGGTCCGGCAGTGGATGGCCTACCTCACCAAGACCAACTTCGCCGAGTGAGGCTGCGGTGATGCGGGTGCGGCCAGTGCGGCACATGTGGGAAGCGATTCGATCTGCAGCGGCGTCGATTACTCACGAGGATCGACGCGGCTGGATGCACTCATAGCCGCAGATCCGCCGAGGTGCGATTCGCTTCAAAAAGCAACCGCCAAGGAGGCCTGGGATGCCATCGTTGCAAGACGCACGGCAGCCGATCGCGCCCGCAAGACCACCCCGCAGTACCGCAAGGAGTGGGAAACCTGGCCTTCAAGCCAGGTGAGGATATTGATGACTTTGCTCTCCGTCTCAACACTCACGCAAAAGTTGGTGCAATTCGGCGACGACACCTACGACGAGGAGAGAGCCGTCCATAAGCTTTTCCGTTGCATCCCCGAGAAGTACAAGCAGATCGCTCGTTCGATTGAGTCTCTGCTAGATCTCTCCACGATGTCGATCGAGGAGGCAATAGGTCGTCTCAAGGTCGTCGACAGCGACGAACCACAGTCCCCCTCGGGGCCTATCACCATCGGCGGAAGTCAGATCTCACTCAGAAGCAGTGGGAGGCCTACCAGGGTGTCGGGAAGAAGGGAGTTCTCTTCCACAACAGCGGCCGCAAGCGCCGCTAAGCCGCCAAGAAAGAGCGCGTGACGCTGCCCAGGCGGCGTGGGTCGTGCCGCGGGTGTTCTCCGCGGAGGCGCCCAGGGCGGCGCCACCGGCAACCAAAAGCCAGCACGAGACGACTCCTGCCGCAACTGTAGCAAGCTTGGCCATTGGGCCAAGGAGTGTCGCCAGCCACGACGTGGCCAGGTCCACGTCGCGCAGGTGGAGGAAGAAGAGCCGGCTCTGCTCCTGGCACACGCAAACATCGAGCTATCTCCAAGAAGATCGGCCGCAAAGAAATCTCCTCCACCTTGATGAGCCGAGAGCACACGCCTTTCTTGGCGGCAGCCAAGCAATGACAAGATTGACGGGGCGGTGCCTCGACACCGGGCGCTACCCATCACATGACCGGCCGACGGAGTTCTTCACCGAGCTTGACTCCAACGTCCGAGGCTCTCCAAGTTTGGGGACGCCTCCAGCGTGGAGATCAAGGGCGCCGGCTCTGTCCTCTTCACCGCCGAAGTCTGGAGAGCACAGCCGCTTCACCGAGTCTACTACATCCCCGTTAAGGAACTCTATCATCGCCTTGGGATACCGGATGAGAACGGCTCGCACGTGGCGATCAAGAGCGGAGTCATGAAGATTTGGGATCACCGTCGTCGCCTTCTTGCCAAAGTGACCAGAGGCATCAATCGACTTTACGTCCTCAACGTGCAGATGACACAACCTCTCTGCCTTGCTGCTCGTCAGGACGACGAGGCGTGGCAATGGCATGAGCGCTTCGGGCACCTTTCCTTTGAGGCCCTGAAGAGGCTCAGTACCACCGAGATGGTGCGTGGCCTCCCGTGCCTCGACCACGTGGAGCAGTTCTGCGACGTCTGCGTTTTGACAAAGCAGAGGCTTCTCTTTCTCAAATCGAGCTTCCGAGCCAAGGAGCGGCTCGAGCTCGTGCACGGACTTGTGTGGCCCGGTGACACCAAACACACCAGAGACGACGCTACTTTCTGCTACTCGTCGACGACCTCTCCCGCTACATGTGGGTGATGGTTCTCGGTAGCAAGGGAGAGGCTACGGATGCCATCAGCAAAGCCGCGGAGGCGGAATGTACCAAGAAGCCGCTGCAGCGTGGCGCGACCGACAACGGCGGCGACCACGATACTGAGTTCGCGTCAGCTGCTGGATGAAGGCATTCACGCCACTACTCGCTACCAGACACTTCGCAGCAGAACGACGTCGCCGAGCGCAACCAGACGGTTGTGGGAATGGCTCGGCCCTCCTCGCTGCAGGGATCGCCTTCCGGGAGAGGTGGTGACGGCCGTCTACATCCTCAACCGCTCGTCCACCAAGGCCCTCAATGGCGGAGCCGCACGAGGCTTGGCATGGGCGCAAGCCGGCGGTCTCTCACTGCTGGTCTTCTACCGCCTCGCGTTCGTCAAAGAGCTTAGCCACATCGGCAAGCTCGACGACGTAAGCACTCGAGGGTGTTCCCGGCCACGCGGAGGGCTCGAAGGCCTACCGCATTCTTGACCCAGGACACAGCTATGCGCGCAGCGCGCTGACGTAGTATTCGGCGAAAGGCGAGGTTGGGCATGGACAAGGCGGTGGCGACGGCTCGACCGACCATCGTAGTCAAGCGCCCGCTCAAGGGCGCCTAATCGACGCTTTAGCTGCGTGGCGGTCTGGCGACGCCACGCCGACGCCACGAGGGCGAGTATGGCGGCCGAGGCGTCCGCCGAGGCGTCAGGCGTTTGGCGAGCGTCGGCGTCGCTGAGGCATATGGCGCCGCCAGAGTCTGGCGCTCGAAGCTCAGCCTCCGCGCCGTCGATCTCCGGCCCGCTCCGGCTCCGCGGCCGATCTCCACTGCTCCGCTTCCCACGCTCCGAGCTCTAGCTCTCGCTGCCGACCTCGGCCCGACCTCGGCAGCCAGCGTGCTCCGCCGTGCCGTCCTCCAGCTCCTCTGCCGTGGCGACCTCCACTGGACGCCTTACTCGCCGACGCTGATCGCTCGACTCCGCCCGTCGTCCTCCAGCTCCTCTGCCTGCTCGCCTGCGGCGATGACCTCAGATTGCTCACTGCCGTGCTCTTGTCTCGATCTCCAGGCTCCACCTGTGTCGATCTCTCTCCTCTGCCTCGTCTGCAGGCTCCACCGGCTTCCACTGATCTGCTGGCATTTGCTCGCTCGCTTTCGATCTCCACTCTCAGGCTCCACTCAATCTCCATTCTCCACTCTCCGCATGTGCTATGTCATGTATTAGACTTGGTGGTGTCAACTTGTCAACTATTTTAATGTCTTATTATGTTGCAATTTGGTTGTTTTTATTCGCCTTACATACATGTCTAAAAAGGCGCCTCGCCTCACGCTTTAACCTTTTAAAAGCTAAAAAGGTCCTGGCACGCCGCGGACGCCTTACCGCCGTGACAACCATGACTCCGACGTACAACTACTTCACTGTCGAGTACGTCCGTTTCAAGGGAGCTGGGGGAGTAGGCAGCTTCTCTTCATCAAGCATGCCTACCCTGCCTTCCCGAAGCTTCCACCGACTCCAAAGATCATGTTCTCCTCGCCACAACCTCGGCCGCGGCAAGTTCCTCGTCAACACCACCACAATGGCAACTCCACGCACTCCAAAGACCAACGCCCACTCCGACATCGCCTAGTGTCGACCACGGCCGGTGGAGTTCGCTACTCGCCTCCCACGATGAGGAGCGATCGACGATGCCATGACGGGCGAGCCGCTGCGGTATCGTCACGATGGGGAATCTTCGGCGACCAAATGGTGCCAGGATCGGTGCCTCGCGATCTGGAGGCGCAGCTTGCATCTACGTGTGACGACGGCGAGCATCGTTCTTTCGCAGAGGTCGCGAGACACGCGGCATGGCGTGCCGCTTATGCACCTGGAGATGGATGCGGTTGAGAAGAACCGCACTCGGAGCTTGTCGATCTCCTTGTGGTCACCGCGCGATCACTCTTAAGTGGGTGTTCAAGCTAAAGAGGATGAAGCCGGCGCCATCGTCGAGCACAAGGCTCGCTTGGTGGCACGCGGTTTCGTGCGGCGAGAGGATCGACTTCGACGATGCCTTCGCTTCCCGTGTACGGATGGAATCCGTGCGACTTCTCCTTGCGCTGGCTGCCCAGGAAGGCTGGCATGTTCATCACATGGACGTTAAATCGGCGTTCCTTAACGGCGATTTGAAGGAGGAGGTCTACGTGCACCAGCCGTCGGGCTTTGAGATTCCCGGCAAGGAGGGTAAGGTGCTACGCCTGCGCAAGGCCCTCTATGGCTTGCGACAGGCACCAAGGGCGTGGAATGCCAAGTTGGATTCCACGCTCAAAAGGATGGGTTTCGAGCAAAGCCCGCACGAGGCGGCCATCTACCGGCGGGGCAATGGTGGAAACGCCCTGCTGGTGGGTGTCTACGTCGATGACTTGGTGATCACCGGCACGTGGAGGTGGCAGTATTCAAGGAGGAGATGAAGGCCACCTTCCAAATGAGTGACCTGGGGTCTCTCTCCTTCTACCTGGGGATCGAGGTGCACCAGGACGACTCCGGAATCACGCTTCGACAGACTGCCTACGCCAAGCGTGTCGTTGAGTTGGCTGGGCTCACCGACTGCAACCCAGCACTCACTCCGATGGAGGAGCGGCTGACGCTGAGCCGCGACGACACGACGGAAGAGGTGGGCGCTACGCAGTATCGGTGTCTTGTGGGGAGCCTCCGTTACCTCGTCCACACACGTCCGGATTTGGCTTTCTCCGTCGGCTACGTTAGTCGGTTCATGCAGCGACCGACGATGGAGCACCAACAGCCGTGGAAGAGGATCATCCGCTATGTTGCGGGGACTCTCGACCACGGCCTCCACTACCCGAGGTGCCTGGAGAGGCACACCTCGCCGGCCAATGGCGGCAATGACCACGGCGGCGACATCGACACCAAAGAAGAGCACGGCGGGACTCTCTTCTTCCTCGGCAAGTGCCTCGTTGGTGGCGATCGGTTAAGCAGCAAGTGGTGGCCCTGTCCAGCTGCGAGGCCGAGTACATAGCGGCTTCCACCGCTTCGACTCAGGCACTTTGGCTTGCTCGACTGCTTGGTGATCTCGTCGGCAGAGATACTGAGGTGGTGGAACTCAGGATGGACAGCAAGTCCGCTCTGGCCCTGGCAAAGAACCCCGTTTTTCATGAACGGAGCAAGCACATCCGGGTGAGGTACCATTTCATCCGGGATTGCTTGGACGAAGGAAGCATCAAGGCGCGCTACATCAACACTAAGGACCAGCTGGCGGACACCTTTCGCCACCAAGCCCCTTGGGAGGATCAAGTTTCTTGAGCTACGCTCCAGGATCGGGATGGTCCAACTTTCCCACAAGACGACGGACAAGACTTAGGGGGAGAATGATGGAATAAGTCTTTGTCCTTGTGGTCTTTGTCCTTGTGGTCTTTGTAGGCAGCTTTATTGTCCTTGTGGTCTTTGTAGGCAGCTTTAGGGCATCTTAGACTAGCATCTTAGCATATGCTTGGCTGCCCTGGCAGCTATAAATATGTAACCCCAACCCCTCAGGTTGGCATGGCATTGTGTGAGAAATAAACCAGAAAAATTGCCCCAACTCCTATTGTCATCCTATCTCAATGATAGTAAGAATTGTGCTACTAACAGCCACCACCAGGGTATTCTGTTCCTGAGGGCATAGTTTGTCGACTTCGTCGCTCTCTTTATGGGCTTAAGAAAGCCCCTCGTGCTTGGTTTGAGCGTTTTTCTTCTGTGATCACTGCAGCTGGTTTTTTCTGCAAGTGCTCATGATCCTGCGCTCTTTGTTCACATTTCTTCTCGTGGTCGGACTCTTCTCCTTCTATATGTTGATGACATGATCATTACTGGAGATGATTCTCAGTATATTGCCTTTGTAAAGGCCCGTCTCAGTGAGCAGTTTCTCATATCCGAACTCGGTCCTCTTCGCTACTTTCTTGGGATTGAAGTTTCTTCTACATCTAGGGGCTTCTTTCTCTCCCAAGAGAAGTATATCCAGGATCTTCTTGATCGTGCTTCTCTCACTGATCAACGTACAGCTGAGACTCCCATGGAGCTCAATGTTCACCTTCGATCTACTGATGGTGAACCTCTTGAGGATCCTACTCGTTATCGCCATCTTGTTGGGAGTCTTGTTTACCTTGGTGTCACTCGTCCTGACATTTCGTATCCAGTTCATATATTGAGTCAGTTCATTTCTGCTCCAACTCAGCTCCACTATAGCCATCTTCTTCGTATTCTACGATATCTTCGTGGAACTGTCTCTCACCGTCTTTTCTTTCCACGCTCCAGCTCTTTACAGCTCCAGGCATATTCTGATGCTACCTGGGCTAGTGATCACTCTGATCGTCGGTCTCTTTCTGCTTACTGTGTTTTTCTTGGTGGTTCTCTCATTGCTTGGAAAACTAAAAAGCGGACAGCAATTTCTCGTTCGAATGCTGAGGCTGAGTTGCGAGCTATGGCTCTTTTGACAGCAGAGGTTACTTGGTTACAGTGGTTACTTAAGGATTTTGGTGTTTCTGTTTCTACACCGACTCCTTTTTTATCTGACATTACTGGTGCTATCAGCATTGCTCGAGATCCAGTGAAGCATGAGCTCACCAAGCATATTGTTGTTGATGCTTCTTATATGCGGTCACAGGTACAGGATCAGTTGTGGCTCTTCAGTTTGTGCCTTCAGAGCTCCAGTTGGCAGATTTCTTCACAAAGACACAAACTAGAGCTCATCATAACTTTTATCTCTCCAAACTTAATGTTGTAGATCCACCATGAGTTTGAAGGAGGGGGTAGACGGTATCTTAGTATATAATATGTTAGCCTTGTATAGATATTGCCTAATATAGGCTTTCCCTTTATACCCTCATGTACATGTATATATACTGGACCATTGGCCTCATGTTGAATACAAGTGCTATTCATAACAAATTGGACTATGCTAAAAATGGCATTGATCCATTTCTCAGGATATCAAAAATCTAGTCATGTCCCTCGAGATTTTTCCAGGAATAGGATATGTTCTTTTTTCATGACATGTACTCAATTAGTTCTACCTATAATGCATAACCTGTCTAAAACTCTAAATTCCATCCCCCAAGTTATTTGAAGTATAAATTAGAAATTCCAACAGTAATAGTATTTTGATTGCAAATATGAGTTTGATAAACCAAACTGAGATGTTTGTTTAAACCAACGTCACTCCATAATTCATATCTGAGGAAAACCATGAAGCTCTGTCCAATTCTGCGACTTCAAAATTGAATATGTAACTAAACTATATGCATATATCTAGACCTTACCTCAGCATACAGTAAAACAGCATCTCTAGCAATATTGCAAAAAGGGCTACTACGGAATAAAATATTACAACTGGAACTATGAATTATTCCATTTTCTGTGCATTATTTTTTCTTTTCTTTTCTTTTATGTTTTTGAAACGGATGGCAGGAGCTCTGCCCATTCATTTGAGAAGCTTTGCTATCAACTATTTCAAGAAACTGAACCAATCACGCCCTTCAAAACAAAAGGCATGAATATTAGAGCTTGGACACATTCATTATCTTACAGTGAAGAAAGCAATATAGCTGACAGCAAGAGTAAGCGTGATTTCTATGATTGTATCATTGAAAATAAAGCCCAGCCACAGTACTGATGCAATTCCAAACGCAAGGCCCAGAGCAACACTGGTCAAAGAAGATACTGGTTAGAATTAGAACCATGATAGCCATATTGATTAGTTTGGAATTAAAAGACTATCCCACATACGCTCCAAGTGCAACTTCTGACAAGAACTTTATTATTGATCCTGCATCGAAGCTTCTTCCGAGCACCATCCGATAGAATAGCTGATAGATGACAATAGCAGTCCTGTAGAATGCATGGTCATTTTGCGTTAATAGAGGCTCTAAATATTCTTATAACCTTACATAGTGCAATTTTACAAAATCCAAAAGTATTTTAATTAGCTTGCAAAATACCTTAATTATTCCAATACTTAGCTGATGCATACAATAACTAATGTCAGTCCGATAGTTAACTAATCAGAGTGTCTTACATGTGCGGATAGAGATGTCAGGTCATATAAATCACGATTTAATTTCATTGACAAAATAGCCAAATTACATCTTCAATAAGGCCATAAAAAGCTCTAGATTTTTGGTATGCTTCTAATCTAGGTCCTCATTGTAAAGTCAGGTTATACAGTCTTTAGTTTTTTAGTAAAAAAAGTCTTTAATTTTATACTGCTATTTTATGGAATCTCCCCTCATTGAAGGATGCACAAATTTAGTTGTAAGCTATAGGTTCTCCAGAGCCTTTGAAATGCGCTCCAAGAGCTCCTTCTTCGGTTGGTTACCCCAGACGCTTAGTCCGTTGTGGTCTCTTGGTTGTGTGTAGTTTCTGTTAGTAGGGTGGGTGGGTGTATGCGCGAGTTTGTGTCTGTTCTCCTTTCTTATTTGAAATGAAATGCAGCTCTCCTGCGTTTTCGAGAAGAAAAAAAATGAATATTCAACCTCTGAAGCTAAGTTCAACACATGTGGGATAAATCTCACAAACAACTGCACTACTACAGAGAATACTTTAAATTTTATTTTTAAGCATAAGTTCTTTTTGAAATAATTTAAGCATAAATTCTAATGAGCATTTTCTACCATTGACTTGACAAGTCGAACTTCAGAAAAAACTCGTGTTTCATATATTTGAGTCACTGATTGTCTTTTGGTTCTCATAAACAGAGTTGCTCCCAAAAATAACAGACAGACACAAACAGGAAAAAAAGAAAGCATGTCTTCTAAGAATCAAAGGATGAACAAGTAGAGGGGCACAGTAGCATACCCATCGTTCATTAAGGATTCTCCCTCAATTATTGTACTGAGCTTTTTACTTGCTCCAAGTTCTTTTAGCAGTGCAACCACAGCGACAGGATCGGTTGCACTAAGCAGTCCGCCAAGCAACAATGATGTTTTCCAGTTCCAATCATATGGAAAAGTAAGCTGTGGCACATCAACTAGCTAGTATAAAAATATAAAAAATAATGGCCTATGTCCATTTTAAATGTAAGTACATACCTTTAGAGCAGTGCCAAGGAAAAATGTTGATATTACCACACCTGGTCCAGCAAGTAACACCATTTGTGCCATGCATTTCTGCAAAATAAACATTTTAGTATACATTGAATAAAGACATGCAACTTTAGTGCTATATGACTACAGAAAATTGAGAGGGGAAGAAATCAACATATAGCACTATTAAAAGCAGTAATATTAGAGATCTTGCAAAGAAGAAGCAATATCAGAGAAACCAAATATGATGTGCACATAGCCATTTTAGAAGACCACATAAGGAAATGCCACAACTTATATTAGTGGATTATGATTCTCAAAGATGGTCTCTGTTGAGGGTTGTATTCAAACATCAACTTATGTCACTAACTAGATCAAACAGAAGATTGATGATTAGTGACTGACCAAGAGTGCATCAATAAGTGCATCTCAGTGCAAAATCAGAATGTCCTAGGGCAGACTAATTGCAGTAATACCGTACCGCAGATTCAGAAGGAGTAAAACAAGGAATTTTTTAAGGCAAGGGTGGAACTACACCAATAAGCAAGATAAACCGTTTGCTCTAACTGTGCACTGCAGCTTCAAAAGGAGTTGTAAGCTCTAGGATGGGTGCTTTATATGTTAAGTTTTTGCTTACAACACATAAGTAAAATCTCAATTCTGTGGGCTCTGTATCCCCAGCTTTTCATGCTTCTAATCCTCAGCATAACTGGGGAATAACATCCGAACAAACTGCATAGAGCCAGGCCACTAGGCCAAAAAGAACTAAGTATTGCTACTGACAAGAATAAAACATCCATCCAGGATGAAGAGTGACCTTGTACGAGTAAAAAAACTCTTGAAATGATTAAACAAAAAAATGTGGGAGAGTGCAAGCATAGTTCCTCATTGCAACTCCGCCTTTAACGGGGCCGCTCAGCTTTCATCATAGATCGATAAACTTGCAAATATACCTTTATTTGGTGTACTTCCATCGAAAAGGAGCTTTCAAACATAAGGGCGGGAAGAAAAACAGCCAAAAGAAGATCAGGATTTATATTAGCCCCTGAAATTTTGGAAGCATAATTAACAAGAGGCAAATCAAATAGAAAACTAACTCCTAAGTGTATATATATATATATCCAGGGTGAACTTACAGATACGAATGCCAGCTCCAAGTTTGCCCAGACCATCTTTTGTTCCGTATTCTGAATGTTGAAGAAAATAATTCACAAACTGGTTCTGTGTTTGTCCATCAAATATTACTTAATATAATATTCAAAGAGTATGACTTTTGTCTACCTCTGAAAGGAACCAGGAACTTATTTTTTAGGGTAAAAGGAGACAGAAACTTGTTATTCTTATTCAAAGTCTTTGCTTACTGCAATGTTTGCAGTCAATGAAGGAGTGATGTTGCGGATAGTTCAAATGGAAAAGTATGCCTAACTTTGTGCTTTTGCAAAGATGGACATGGTACACCAAACTATTGTTTTTTTCACTACTATATGACACCACAATTCCAAAACAGGAGAAGCATGTTCGAGCAATACCAAAAGGGCTTTCTTATTGACCTTTTCCATATCCCTGTAAGGATAACTGCTACAGGTAACTAAGAGTGTGTTTGGTTACTTGTACCAAGTGGTACATGTACGAAATGGTTTAACAAAAAAGTTATTCATGTGTATGGTTGTTTGAATGGAACCATCACATACAAATTTGAGGAGTATTCCCTATAGATACTGAAACATTCCATTTACTCAAAATAATAGAAACATATGATACCGAACCATCCCATTCAACCCCATCCCATTAACCAAACACACACCAATTTGGATGGTTTCTTCGTCACCTGGCTCGTCGTCAGTCGATATACCTCTCATCGACAAAAAGAATCAGGTAATACCGTCTGTAACCAAGATTGCAAGGTTAGCGAGTGCAGCCTCCCTCGGCTAGCGGCGTTAATTGCAAGAAAGTAACCGACTAATTATGGGCGAGTGCTGTTAGTATCTAACAACTAGTCAGAAAGAAACACGTAGCAAGCAAGCAATCCGAGTAGCAGCAGCAGCAGCTGGAACGAATGACGATTAGTCGCGATGTAGAGTAGAGCGCGAGAGGCTGACCGAGCGATCCTAGGGTGACGCCGAGGACGAGGAGGGCGACGGTGTAGGGGACGCGGGTGCCGCGGAGGAGGTGGCGGGAGGCGATGCCCAGCACGAGGGACACCCCAACGAAGAGCACGGCGTCGTCAGGCTCCATCGAGCCGAAACGAACTGCAATCGCGGCGAGGAAGAAGAGGAGGACGACGACGAACTGCTTTTTCTTCTCTTTCCTTTTCCTTTCCTTTCTCTGAGGGCATGTCCAATGGTAGAGCCAACTACTGGCTATAAGAAAGCTCTATGTCACTTATAAATAATTTAAAGATGCTCTCTCCGATGGGTTGGCTTATAACATATTCTCCAACATTAAATGCCCACATGTAATTGTCTTTTATTTTTCTTGAAACACTATAAATTTCCTGGCTTGCTAAGAGGCCACTTCTCTCTCCTCTACTTCTCTTCCACATAAGAAAAGATGATTTAATTTTATACTCGGCATGCCTCTATCGTGACGCTCTGATGGGTTTTGTTTTGACTTCAATTTCTTTATGACGGGATGGAGGAATGGATCCTCTGTGTCAATTTCTTTGTGGCTCTGGCATTCTTTTTTTGCTTCAGCTCCGCTCCCCTTGGGCTACGAATGCGAATTATTTAGTGCATGAATAAAATTAAAAAGGTACGCATGGAGCGAAAAGGAAAAAATTGATAAAATGCCACTCTCCAGAAGTGGCTTCGTTAAAAATGCCACTCCGCTGTCGTTGACAGGTGGGACCATCTGTGTGTATGACAGTGGGCCAGAGAGGCATTTTAGCGATGCCACTTCTTGAGCGAAAAGTGCGGATGCGACATGGAGGCACAGTAAAGCAGCTCAGATTTTTTTTTCCGGAATACATATGCAAGGCAGCAATCAAAGTAAGATAGGATAGAGATTGTCCAGAAGTTATGATACGAAGAAGGCAAGGCTGCCTGTTTTGCGAAAACAAGCTGGATAAACAGCAAAAGTTTTTTTTCGATTAGCTTGTCTGGTCTAAAAGATAAAGGACATATTTACTGCAGTTGGATACGCAGTCTGAAAGGCACATAATAGATAGAGCGCAGTGCTACACACTATACAGACATTTTGCGCATGAGTATATATAGACAAGTATATAGATATACATATGTATGATATAACCATTGCGTTGAGCGCACAGCGCATTCTGTTTTTTGTGGGGAACGCAAAATACTACGGATCACCATACGTCTTCAAGTGTTTGATTGATTTGAGCGGAGAGTCCACAATGAATTGCCCGATGTCAATATAGCGCTTCGTAATGAACAACGATGTCAGATAACAAAGAAAAATCCACTGAAACAGAAGTATAGTTATCTATATGAGAACCTTTGTTAAATGTGGGCTGGTTTCTTCATCTATAAATAGATTTCTTTTAACTGCGGTTTTCTTGCTGGCAGTGCTGTGAGTATTTTTGACAGGAAAATAACCATGTTAATATTACAGCATAAAGGATTTTAACAGAGGATAAAAACTTGGTTAGCTATAGAGACATAACCTTGTATCACTTTGAGGAATGGCTAGATCAGAATGAGCAACGGATAGACAGTAAACCCAGTGCCCATTGCCGACTCTCCACCGACTCCCGTGCGCTATAAAATGATGCGTGGCGTCACGAGATCCTCCTATTTCCGTTTTTCCCTACGCCGTAATCTCCCTCAACCACGTTTGCTCGGAACGATCGATCGCCGTGCTCTGGAAGAACTCGGGTTATTTCAGAATTTGACATTCAATTCATAAGCCTTTCAGAGCATTTGAATGACATATGGGACCGTTTGTGTGTATAACAGTGGGTCAGAGTGTCAAATTCTGAAATACGAATTTTAAAATGTGTCAAATTCCGAGTATCAATTTTCACAATTACACCTTTAATTGCTCGCTGGCTAATTTGTTCCTCTACTCGTTTTGGCCATGCGTCGTTTGTCCTTCTTTGTGCCGTCACCTGTACTTCCCTGCTGCCAACGACCACGCTGCCGAGTTCGCGAAGCCATCGTCGCCGTCATGCTCACCTTGCACCGGCCTCCCTTGACTCCGATCGACGCCGTCGCTCTCACTTCAAGCCGCGCCGCCGCCCTCTATTTCCTTGGCCAGCCGACGCCATTCAGCCTCGCAACCGTTGCCGGGAGTGCCATTGACTCCACATCGGCAAGCCACTGCCACACACCGGCGCACCCCTTCCCACGCCGCCGCCGGGCGAGCCACTGCCACACACTGCGCCGTGCGCACGCACTCTGCCCGTACAACTGCGCCAATGCCGTTGACCAAGCCCACTGGCTCGGTCCCACTCGCCATTGGCACAAATCATTTCTAATACAAAGTTAATCCGGCTAAAAATACTCGCGTCAACAGCAAATCTATAGAAAAATGATATTAAAAATATGAAATTGCTTGCTGACATCACGCTTATGTAATAAACAAAGATTTTCTGTCGAAAAACAATTCTAAAATTCCATAAAATCATAAAACAATACTCCCTCCGTTTCTTTTTATAAGGCGTATTTGGTTTCGTTAGGACAAGACTTTGACCAACGATTACTTCATTAATATATCATTTATGCAATACAAAATCATAATTATATATAAGTACTTTTGAATACAAATCTGCTAATATCAATTTTGTGTCATAAAAATTATATGCTAATAGAGTAATTGTTGGTCAAAGCCTTGTCCTAACGAAACCAAATACGCCTTATAAAAAGAAACGGAGGGAGTACCTTTTTCTAATTTTTTTCCGATTTAATCCTCCAAGAGCCCAAAATTTTCCATCCGAACTACGAATGGACCCATTTTTCTTCCTAAATTTATCTAAAAATCCCAAATCACTTGATTATGCTGTTTTTTAATTTATTCGATTTTATTTGGGTTATATTTGACTTTTGTTCTCATTACAATGTATAAATTTCGGAGAGTCGAAAGAATTCATGATTGCCGGCGTTGAGTATCTAGCCTAAGAACCAGGCAAGTTCCACGTCTTGACCATATTTGTACTCATCTTTGCTTTGTTGTTGTTTTTAGTAGAAGATCTTTACTACAATGGTGAGGATCAAGAAATCTAGGCCACTTCCCCAAATGATTGCCTGCGGCAATTATATTGGGCTACTACTATTTTCTTTTACTTCCGTTATAATTTTTTATTTGGTCTACGTGCCACCTTTAATGTAAACTCATATTAATAAAATGTGTTGGATATATTGTGGTATCGTTTTTGTTGTGTGTGCTAGCAATTCCTAGACTAGTACATGATACATAGAGAATTTTAAAAGTGTTTTTGGGGCCGACAACAGTAGCGGAGGGCAGGGGAAAGAGGCAAGTATGGAGCAAAGGTTGGGGAGGCCTACGAGGGAGGTGAGGCAGGAGGCGAAGGCATAGAAGAGCGGGAGGGGTATGGGTGAGTGGACGCGCGAAAGAGGGAGATCGCCGATGCCAGTGTGGGCGCGGCGTGGATGGCGTAGAGCGCAACCACAAGGTTGTCCGGTCGGGCGGCGGCATAGAGGAAGGGGAGTGGAGGCAGAGGCAGAGTGTGACATGATGGCCGTGGGGATACAAGGATAAGGTGGAATGGAGAAAGTGGGGTTGAAACATCCCATTAAAAATTCTGTCATGTTTTCGAATTTTTTTATCCTTTCAGGAGAGAAGTACGAGAGAACCTGAAGGTGACAAGTGATGATTGTTTGTTCCGCATGTGTAGCCTGGCTCAATGTCCGTGTGGTGGCCACAATGGAACCGGTTCCTCTGACATCGACATCAGTGACGTTGGGTCACTGCATGTGGCCCTCTCAGAGCGTGGGCCCCACGTGTCAGTGACTGAACGTCAGAGGATTCGGCGTCAGAGGATCTCAATACGGCCACAATAAGTCTCTTCAAAGTTGAACAATATATATAGTTGCAAACGATTGAGATTATATTCCTAGTTAATTAATAAATCTCTCATTTCCCCCAAGAAAAAAAGGCCTTTCAATTGGTTGCGCGAGCAGATACAAAGCAATTGCTTTGCTGCTAAAGTTGAGTAGCAAATGAGGAGGAGGAGCTGGGGCTCATTAGTTGAGTTCAATCAGGGCCAGGGTAGACGACGAGAGCACGCGCTCTCGTAGTCGTCGGTAGGCACACGTCGCCTACCTCCACCACCTTCAATTTGTTCCTCTACTCGTTTTGGCCATGCGTCGTTTGTCCCTCTTCGTG
Source organism: Rhipidocladum racemiflorum (assembly GCA_036346355.1). Lineage (NCBI taxonomy): Eukaryota > Viridiplantae > Streptophyta > Magnoliopsida > Poales > Poaceae > Rhipidocladum > Rhipidocladum racemiflorum. The sequence continues at coordinate 70,054,783 of CM070580.1, forward strand.
CCGTCACCTGTACTTCCCCTACTGCCAACGACCACGCTGCCGAGTTCACGAAGCCATCGCCGTCGTCATGCTCACCTTGCACCGGCCTCCCTTGACTCCGATCGACGCCGCCGCCCTCTATTTCCTTGGCCAGCCGACGCCATTCAGCCTCGCAACCGTTGCCGGGAGCAGTAGCGGAGGACGGGAAAAAATTCTGATATGGCGAAATTAATATTTTTATGTACCTTTATTATCCGTTATTGTTCCTTGGACGTGTGCATCTCCTATCCTAATCTTAACATCAATTTTAAGGTAAGGTAATAGGATATCATCCTATTCTCATTTCGATAGTAGGTGTATTACAGTGGCGGAGGACGGAGTAAAATTATGATGCGGCAAAATCGGTAGGATGGAATATTAAACAATATCGTAATGCTAAAAAAATTCATACAGAGTATATAAGGAGCAAAGTATTCGAGTTCAATCTATCGGATATCTTGCTAAAATAATTTTTCAAATCCACACATGAAATCATCAGGGTAAATATTTCATAAATATTTCATACATCGATAATACGCATTAAAAGATTTAACGATCCACGCGTGTGAGCGGTATGGCGGTGAGTGCCATACCCAGCCATACCTGCTCCTCCGCCCCTGGCCGGGAGTGCCATTGACTCCACATCGGCAAGCCACTGCCACACACCGGCGCGCCCCTTCCCACGCCGCCGGGCGAGCCACTGCCACACACACTGCGCCGTGCGCACGCACTCTGTGCCCGTACAACTGAGGCAATGCCGTGGACCAAGTCCACAGGCTCGGTCCCACTCGCCATTGGCACAAATCATTTCTAATACAAAGTTAATCCGGCTAAAATACACTATTAAAAAATCATCTCTGCGTTATAAATCGGTTCTCTATAGAAAAATGATATTAAAAATATGAAATTGCTTGCTGACATCACGCTTATGTAATAAACAAATATTTTCTGTCGAAAAGCAATTCTAAAATTCCATAAAATTATTTCTTTCGGATTTAATCCTCCAAGAGCCCAAAATTTTCCATCCAAACTCCGAATGGACCCATTTTTCTTCCTAAATTTATCCAAAAATCCCAAATTACTTAATTATACTATTTTTTAATTTATTCGATTTTATTTGAGTTATATTTGACTTTTGTTCTCATTACAATGTATAAATTTCGGAGAGTCGAAAGAATTCATGATTGTCGACGTTGAGTATCTAGCCTAAGGCCCTGTTTGGTACGGTTCTAGATTCTAGTAGAAACGGAAACGGTTTCAGATTCTTAGTATAAACGTTTCAGGTAGAATCAGAATCACTGTCTGGAAACCATTTGGCTAGCTGTCTGGATTCTGTGAATCAGCGTGGAACGGGGTTGAGAGTGATTCGGCCCCGGTGTAGAAAAAGAAGAAACGTTCCTAGGAGAATCGTTTCGAGCTTTACCCCGTTTGGCTGGGTTTCTCTCAGATTCTAGTAGAAACGGCCCGGTTCCAAGTTGCCAAACTGGGCCTAAGAACCAGGCAAGTTCCACGTCTTGACCATATTTGAACCCAGTTTTCAAATTGTAATTTGATTTAAATATAATTACATGCATAAATTGTAGCAAATGTAGTTAATATTCTAAACCTAGTTTAAAAACGAATAGTTATACCTAGTTGATTAGAACCACATTTGAAATTTGTATTCCTTAATTATGCCATTGAAACCATAAGTGAACTGCTATGATTTTATGTTAATCATTAAGAAAATATGCTTAAACATGCTTAGAATGGAATAGAACTTTTTGGAATTTATGCCAAATAGGAATTCTATGAGAATAAAATTATGTATTGGTTACTATGAAATGTCATGAAAATAAAAATGTGGATTTATACTGAGCGAGAACGGTTGGACTTGTGGTTGATGGATTAATTGAAAGCTTGCCGGTCAGTTAAGGACTGATTTTAGTTTCGATGAATGTAAAGCCTTACCGTACTACCACAATCTGATATATGAAAGATCTGACCATTCATTTTAGGACATTCCATTGTTAGTTATGCCATCGGTTGAATGTGGGGACGGTTTAGTCTGCCGCTCGATACAAAAGGGGGCTTCTGACAAGGGCGAACCTTTTAGCGGTTGACCCTTAGCAGACATAATTACATGGAATGAATCATTATAGGCGCCTTGTTGTGATTTTCTCTGTCACACAACAAAATAAGCATGTATTTTTGGCAAAAGGAGACAATGTCTTATGGGTAAAGTTGTATAACCTCTGCAGAGTCTAAAACTAATCGATTAGTTTTGCCTACGGTCATGGGCATGCCGAGCAAGCCATTGACATATTAGATTTTAAGATTTTCAAAAATAATTTCATAAAGATTATTTTCGATGTAGTGATTCTATTATTGGAGTGATTCCCTTGTTGGGAAAAGTTGGTTTAACATCACGAGGGATTCGTGTGCTAAAATTCATTTAAAAAGAAAATATTTCTTAATTAAAATTATGCCATTGAAAAATTACATAGAATATTGAAAACTTGTTTCATGCAAAATTCAACCCTATAGCCTCCCTTTGTTAGCTCTACATTAAAAATACATCTCCCGTGTAACTTGTGGAGTACTTTTAGTATTCATCTTTGCTTTGTTGTTATTTTTAGTGGAGGATCTTTACTACAATGGTGAGGATCAAGAAATCTAGGCCACTTCTCCAATTGATTGCATGTGGCAATTATATTGGGCTACTACTATTTTCTTTTACTTATGTTATAATTTTTTTATTTGGTCTGCGTGCCACCTTTAATGTAAACTCATATTAATAAAATATGTTGGATATATTGTGGTATCATTTTTATTGTATCCTAGCAATTCCTAGACTAGTACATGATACACAGAGAATTTTAAAAGTGTTTTTGGGGCTGACAGCGGCAGCGGAGGGTAGGGTAGGGGAAAGAGGCAAGTATGGAGCGAAGGTCGGGGAGGCCTACGAGGGAGGTGAGGCCGAAGGTGAAGGCATGGAAGAGCGGGAGGGGCACGGGCGAGGGGAGGCGCGAAAGCGCGCGACCACAAGGTTGTTGGGTCGGGGTGGCGGCATAGAGGAAGGGGAGTGGAGGCAGATGCAGTATGTGACATGATGGGTGTGGGGATACAAGTAGGGATGAAAACGGTACGGACACGGTCGGTAAATGACTGTTTCGTTTCTCTTTTCGGTAACGAAAACGAAATCGAAAACCCCGGAAACGGATAATGAAGGAAACGAATGAGGAACGGAACGGAGCGGATACGGAAACGAAAGCGAAAAATTCGACAAGAACATAGTAGAGAATCACAATATCATGACCACAAGAACAATGTAGCACATTCTACCTCCAACGTGGACACAAAAATAGTGTTATGTTCACTGATATCACTAGAAAATTTTTCTCAAGTTTGTCAGCTGAAAGCACATTATTTGTCTCCCATATCAGATCATCATGTCTTCATCCATATAATTATCATTGATATACACCAATTACAAATGTTTAACATCCTAAAATTTGTATATTATTATTCGATGTTCATTTATGATTTTCTAAGATTTATCTTGAAATTTTGGAGTTTATAAATACCATTTTGCTATTTTTAGATTTATAAAATTAATTTATTTATAAAAAATAAAAATAAAATTATGCTAAAAATAATTTTTCTAGGTTCAAAATGTCCCATCATATTTTTGAGAATTTTTTTAGAATTTTTGAAATTTATTTAATATTTTATATAAAACCATTTGTATTCATGAAATTATTTTAATTCAAAAATAAATATAAACTCTCCCTTCTCATTTTTGGGCCAAGCCCATTTCCCTTTTCGGCCTGTTTCCGTTGTTAGTTTCCGGTTTCACTTATACGGAATTTCCGTTTCCGTTTCCGACAAAAAAAATTCCGTTTCCGTTTTTGTTTCCGAAAAAGGGCTTCCGTTTCCGTTTTTCTTCGGAACGATCGGAAACTTTTCGTTCCATTTTCACCCCTTGTATCACCCCTAGATACAAGGGAGAGGTGGGATGGAGAAAGTGGGGTTGAAACATCCCATTAAAAACTGTCATGTTTTCGAATTTTTTATCCTTTTAGGAGAGAAGTAGGAGAGAACCTGAAGGCGGCAAGTGATGGTTGTTTGTTCCGCATGTGTAGCCTGGCTCAATGAGCGTGTGGTGGCCACAATAAGTCTCTTCAAAGTTGAACAATATATATAGTTGCAAACGATTGAGATTACATTCCTAGTTAATGAACAATATATATAGTCCTCCCACAGGCGCCCATCTTCTAGACACAAAAATGTAGCCCATTCTACTTCCAACGTAGACACAAAAATAGTGTTATGTTCACTGGTATTACTAGAAAATTTTTCTCAAGTTTGTCAGCTGAAAGCACATTATTTGTCTCCCATATCAGACCATCATGTCCTCATCCATATAATTATCATTGATATCCACCAATTACAAAGGTTTAACATCCTAAAATTTGTATATTATTATTCGATGTTCTTTTATGATTTTCTAAGATTTATCTTGGAATTTTGGAGTTTATAAACACCATTTTGCTATTTTTAGATTTATAAAATTAATTTATTTATAAAAAAATAAAACAAAATTATGCTAAAAATAATTTTTCTAGGTTCAGAATGTTCCATAGTATTTTTGAGAATTTTTTTAAAATTTTTGAACTTTATTTAATATTTTATATAAAACCATTTGTATTCATGAAATTATTTTTATTCGAAAATAAATATAAACTCTCTCTTCTCATTTTTGGGCCAAGCCCATTTCCCTTTCCGGCCTGTTTCCGTTATTAGTTTCTGGTTTCACTTATACGGAATTTCCGACGAAAAAAATTCCGCTTTCGTTTCCGTTTCCGTAAAAAGACTTCCGTTTCCGTTTTTCTTCGAAACGACCGGAAACTTTTCGTTCTGTTTTCACTCCTAGATACAAGGATAAGGTGGGATGGAGAAAGTGGGGTTGAAACATCCCATTAAAAACTGTCATGTTTTCGAATTTTTTATCCTTTTGGGAGAGAAGTAAGTAGGAGAGAACCTGAAGGCGGCAAGTGATGGTTGTTTGTTCGGCATGTGTAGCCTGGCTCAATGGGCGTGTGGTGGCCACAATAAGTCTCTTTAAAGTTGAACAATATATATAGTTGCAAACGATTGAGATTACATTCCTAGTTAATTAATAAATCTCTCATTTCCCCAAGAAGAAGAAGAAAAGGCTTGTTCAATTGGTTGCGTGAGCAGATAGGCGCATTGCTTTGCTGCTAAAGTTGAGCAGCTGGGCTTGTGGGCTAATTAGTTAGTTGGGTTCGATCAGGGCCAGCAACTCTCTCGAGGCCCAGGGTAGACGACGAGACGAGGCACGGCAGCACAGCACAGCACGCGCTCTCGTAGTCGTCGGTAGGCACACGTCGCCTACCTCCACCACCACTCAACCAGCCTAGTCCTAGCCCTAGCCCTACCCAAAAGAGGCAAGGAAAGCAGAAGAAATTAGCCTGCCCTGCCCTGGTAATTAGGAGGAGAAATAGTCGCTCAAGCTTCCGGCATGGCCGGCCTCCTCCAACTCATCAGCATCCCAGCCACGTTTCCCCATCTGCTCACCTCCTCCTGCTCCTCATGGAGGTGGAGCCGGAGGAGCCAGGCAGCAACAAGTAAAGGATTCCTCCCACAGCCGCCCATCTTCTCGACACGATATTCATCCTCCCCTTCCCCTCATCAATTAACAATCCGCAGCAGCAAGAGCTCCTCTTCTTCTTCCACCACCACCACCACCAGCAGCAGCAGCAGCAAGATGTTGAAGCTGACTTACCTGGAGATAAACAGCTGGGTGTGGGAGGTGGCCGGAGGGTTCCGCATCCTGGTGGACCCCATCCTCGTCGGCAACCTCGACTTCGGCGCCCCGTGGCTCTTCGACGCCGCCAAGAAGAGCCTCAGGGACGGCGTCGTCGGAGTCGACGACTTCCTTGGGGCGGTCGACCTGCTGCTCATCACGCAGAGCCTGGACGACCACTGCCATGTGCGGACGCTCAAGCAGCTGTCCGCCAGGGCGCCGCACCTGCCCGTCGTCACCACCCCCAACGCGCGCCCCATCATCGGCGCGCTCCCATTCCGCGACGTCACCTACCTGGAGCCCGGCCAGTCCACCACCATCAACCGGCGGGTCAACATACTGGCCACCGCGGGCCCCGTGCTAGGGCCCCCGTGGCAGCGGCCCGAGAACGGCTACATCGTCACCGCCGCCGACGAGCAACGATGCGCTGCGAGCCTCTACTACGAGCCTCACTGCGTCTACGACAGGACGTTCCTGCAGAGCAGGGGGCTGCGCGCCGACGTGGTGATCACGCCCGTCGTCAAGCAGCTCCTCCCCGCCAACTTCACCCTCGTCTCCGGCCAGGAGGACGCCGTCGAGCTCGCCAGGCTGCTCGGGGCCAGGTACGTCGTCCCCATGAGCAACGGAGACGTGGACGCCAAGGGCCTCCTCACCGCCATCCTTTCAACCCAGGGCACCACACAAGCCTTCAAGGCTCTGCTGGCCGAGGCGCTTCCCCACGCGCAGGTGCTGGAGCCAACGCCCGGCGTGCCGCTCCACCTGGACTTGGAATCGGAATCGGAAGCGCAAGCATCTGCTGCTACATAGATAGAGCATCAAAAAAACACACTTTGCATGATCATAGCTAGCTAGCTTGTACTGATCATACTGTATACTAAGCTACATGCATGGATCTATTCCTTCTTCTTCTTGTTGCAATGTCTAGTACATATGCCAACAAACACAATCTTTGCAATGTCCAGTATTCTGCTGTCCGCTGTCGATTTCTTCTTCTTGTTTGGAATCGTTGGAACAGCCACTCGACGCCCCTCTTCCCCATCGCCGATCGACCTATCCAATTCTACCTCCTCCTACTTCCCAACAAGCTGCAGCTTATTAATTGCAAGTTTGCAACAATGCAGTGCCAAGACTCCAGATCGGAAACGGGAGCAGGCTAAGGTTTGATTTGTTGGGAATCCAAATCCAAATTGGACACCAAACGATTTTGGCTCCGGCCTAGAGGCGATTTCTTGATTGATGATTCCTTCAATTTTAACGGGAGGGGGTGGGGGGATTGACATCAAGTCCAGGATGATCCACTTCCGCTCCGTAGCACAGAGCAGAGAGAGCGAGGGGATGAATACAGGGCACATGTGAAGTCTTTTCCGTACTACTCCCGGTAGTACCTATCTTTACTTATATAAATTTATTATACTTCTTTATTATTTTCAGTATAATTTAATTATAATTTTAAGATACTCTACTATAATTTGATTAATTTTTTTTATTAAATATTTTTTTGTTATATAGCATTTTCCAAAAAAAGGATGATGTACACAGGTTATACTATAAAAAGCGGATGGTGATGAATTTTTTCATGAAACTTACATTGAAGTATCTTATAGTTAATATTAGAGTATACTCAAAATAATAAAGATGTGTAACAATACCATTTGGGAGGTATATTGATAGTGGAGTACATACTCATAGGAATATGGTCCTATGAGTCTCAGTGATATGCGGGTTTCAGGGCCGCATGTCAGTGAGACATACGGGGCAAATGATCAATTGCACAATTAAAATGGGGGCAAATGATCAATTTTCCCAAATTACCTAGGGCACCATGATCCAAAACGGGTATTTCCTATATGTATTTACATTCACATTTTTTAAAAAAAAAATTAGGATATTGAATTTAACTAGTTTACTAATTTATTCAAACAAGTTTGAACTGAAATTCAAACTAGAGTTTCTTTTTTTGATGATAGTTTGATTGTAAGTATGTGTGATTATATATATAAATCAGCAAAACATGTGATCTAAAATCATTCAAATATTTGAATTCGAATATATTTTTTCAAAGGTATGTGTTTTATTTGAGTTGTTATTGATAGGTATATACCCTAAAATTGAAAGTTTCAAAAAATATACCCGAATTTGGCTTGAATTAATGAATTTAAAATTCTGGTGCCCCATTCCGACACACACACACACATCTTTTCTACTCCCAGAGTAGGTACTCCCTATGCCGTATCTCATAATGTAGGGAGTATCTCGCACAACGGATGCTACGTACATGTATATAAGACTACTTATGTGGTATTTACATTTTTTCAAAGGTGGTGTGTATATTTTTTAGACATACTCCTTTATGTCCATTATAAAGGTATTTGTAAAATACTCTAAAACTATATATTCCTGTTAGCATCCAAAATTGGATAATTAAAGAGTTGGCCGAGATGGGCATAAGTTTAGTGTAAGTCCAAAGAGGCCAGTGCGGTTTTGGACTCGCGAAGGCTGACGTGGCATCAGGTTAAGGGTTTGTGATTGTATGGCAAGAAGCCGGTTGGAAGGAAACCAAGGTTAATATGGCCCGGATTAGATGCGATCACGCCCAGGATGGCAAGAAGAGTTCGAGGCCTATACGAGCGATTGGTAAGACCAGGACGGACACGATCGGGCCAAGGGTTATAAATAGGGCAATGGATTGCGTCGAGAAAAGAACAATCATCAATCAACACAACCCAGCATTACTTTTACCTTTATTTCCCTCTGCATAGGAGTAGACATATAGCTTGTAATCTTTCCTCTGTAATACACGTTGATCGATAAAGTTGCGCATCACCGATTGTTGATCATTGTTGCATTACGCCAAATCAGGAGTTTTTCTCCGATCTTGTTGCACATCGCCTTTTTTTGGAAAAGCGACCTTTCCCTTCTAATCAATTCCCGCGAGTTGATTAGATCTATCTTTCACAATGTTCTGTTCCGATTTACCTTTGTCGACCATATCTAGTTACCTTCGAAGATCCGGATCGGTTTCTTAGCCGATCTATTGACGAACACTTCCCTCTTGCCGATTACAGGATCAAATCGGTTGGAACGCTTGTGACCCAAAACCTGAACTCCGTGTTCACGAGTGTTGGCGACAATCAACCCGTCATCAAGTTTTTTTCACCAACACACTTTTGGCACGCCCGATGGGACCACGAAGCAATCGAGCAGTTGTCAACAGGGAAATCCACGGCGACCACTGATATCAACGTCGACACGATAATCGCGCCTACAATGGCCGATTTAACGCCAGAGCAACGTAAGGAAGTCGAGGACCAGATGGCAGCGTTCAAACAGATGGCGCTGAGTTGCTATCAGAAAACTCGACGCGGTGTTACGCAGAAGATGGCGTTGCCAATGGTCACCTTTGTCGGATAGGATGCTTGTAAGGCCACCGAACAAACGCCGGTGAGTTGATATTTACTCGCTCAGGCAGAGTTATCCGACATGATTAATCAATATGTGAACTGTGCACTACTTAACCAGTCATCAGCCCTAGTGACCACACTCAGGCCGTTGATATCAAACAGCGTTAAAGAGGTAGCGCAATAACTCGTATTGGCCGGTTCCCTTTACGAACCATTACAGTTGTTGCCAACATACCCGGTATTCTCTATTGGGCATAACAGTCCCGACTCCTGCCCTACCACAATCGACTGTGACCTTGCTGCAAGGTCCTAGTCCGAGTAGGGTCAGGCAATACTACGGCCACACATATGGCACCAAGCTAGGGTGCCCGTCGAGCTTACCTCAAGGCATGCCGCCACAAAGGTTCCTCGGATCGGCTCTGCAGCCGATCAAAGACACTCAGTATGTTGAAGTGGCCCTGGCTCAAAGTCCATACAGGGTCGTTGCGTACTCGGAGCCCTTTGTACCACTGCAGGAGCCGGTAAGACATCAGCCTATCGGCTATGAGCCGCTACAACATCAGTCACAACTCATGCCACTGCGCTAGCCCGAGTTTGCACTCAGGGGGCATCGCCACAAACTGCCCGAGTTGGCACTCGGGGGCATCGCCATGGACTTCCCGAGTTCGTTCTCGGGGGGTATCACCATGAGCCTGGTCGACAAATGCCTCTAGCCCACGACGCACCACCCAGGGAAGCCGATTGGACCGAAGCTATCACTAATGTCCTAATGGATCAATTCGGCATACAGTCGAGAGGAAGAACTCTCGATTACAGGAAGACGTATCTCAAACACATTGATCGGATCCCATACCCCCAACGGATACAGAGTTCTCGATTTCGCCAAATTTTCGGGCGATGATGCGACCTCCTTTCCTTCTTTTCTTCCTTTTGAGTTTGGCTCTAGAAACCCTAGATCGAGTGGTAGATCGTCGTTTAAATAAGTTGCTAAACCTAGGTTAAGCTCGAAGAAATTAGTTAACACGCTCAATTCGATCCAAAGACCCTAATTGATCTTTTGACGGATTTAATCGCCCAAAAGTCCTTTTTTTGAGTTCTTGGAGTTCACCTTGAAACCCTAACCTCAAGAGTCAAGAAAACGACATTCGATTATATCCGATGTCACCCAAGTTCAATTCTCGCAAAAAGAATCGAGTTTGAACTCGATTCGGGTCGAAAATCAGAGTTTGGAAGTAATTAGGATTTTCAGGATCGAAAAAGCGGAAACTAGTTTGGTCGAACCCAAATACCTTGATTGGATAGCATGGATGAATCCCTGGAGCCATAGAGGTTCCATCACCACGAAGAAAATCGAGTTTAGACTCTTTTTCGAGTCAAAATCTGATTTTCTGTCGTTTTCGTATTCCGTAAGGTCAAAAAGGGTGAATTCGCTCAAATGAGCTTGAATCTCGGTGAGACCGACGTGAATGGGTCCCTAGAGTCGCTAGGAACCTAATCACGCAATCATCTCGGAGTTTCGAACTCGATTGCGCAAAAAACTAATTTCAAAAACCCTAACTCCCTGGAAGACTGGCACTACAACCATTGTAAGGCCGGTACTGCCGCCCGAGCGGCACTACCGGGGTTACAACATCGGTAGTTAAAATCCAGAGAGTGCTGCTTGCGGCCTCTGAGCGGCCGGCACTACCGGTGCTTGGGGCTGGTCTGCCGCCCGAGCGGCAGTACCGTGAGCTACACGTCGGTAGTTATTTTTCAGAGAGCACCACATTTTGGCCATCGGTCGTCGGCACTACCGCTGGTGAGGGTTGGTACTACCGGATGAGCGGTACTACCGGGAACTGTGTGCCGGTACTGCTGGCGTGAGCTGTTGATTTTGAATCTTTTCATTTTATTTTGACTTCAACTTTCCAGATTTGATTCGCTTTTAATTCTTAATTGCCTTGTTTTGAATCGTGTTGTTGGTTTTCATTGCTTTTCGTGTAGACGTTGACACATCGGGTTCTGCTGACGACCCCAAATACGTCCCGGAGTCAGAATTCATCGAAGAGCAAACATGCAAGCACCTCCTTTGACCATTTTGGTCCTATAATTGCAAATTCTATTTTCAATTGTCAAAACTATTATGCATGCGTGTATGTTCAATAAAACTGCTAGTTGTGGGAATTGGTAGTTAAACCTGGAATAAATGGTTTTCCTTAATCGTAATTGAACTGAGAACCTTGCTAAACCTTAGACTATACCTAGACATAAGAATAAATGTTAACTGGGTACTAATGAATAGTACTTGCATATGCTTAGTAGCGCAGTAGTAATGATTGCAAGAGGTCATGATTCAAATAATATGATCCCTCTTGGAATTCATCAATGGTTTGGATTTGGTTTATGGTTCGGTGTTGGATTATGGTTTGGAAAGTCGGGAAATGGTTGTGTAAGTAAAAATGAAAAATGATGGAGTATTTTAGACACGGGCGAGATGAATGGTGTTGGTGGAATCAAGGTTTGGATTCACAGTTGGTGTGGAATGGTGTTGGTGGAATTGGATTTTGCTTTGAGTTGGTTTCAGTGGTGGGTTGGTTTGGTGGTTGGTTTAACGTGCAAGCAGGAGCTTGTACGGTGGTTACCTTGTTACGGGGAGGCGTGGGCTAGTGGGAGCTCCAAGGGGCCACTAGTGACCAGCCTCTGTGGCCATAGCAAGTGGTTTTGGGAGATCTCGCCTGAGTCACCCTAAGGACTGAACTTGATACTATTACTGAGTCAAACAGTGCAACCACATGTGCTAGTATGGGATAGCCTTGACTTAGTAAATTGGAAAGGATTTAACCTTGCACTATTAGGAGGCAGAAGAATTGGATACACTGTGGTAGCGGTGTGTTCTAGGGACTCCCTTATCGAGGCGTCGAAGGGGGAGCTTACCTAATACAACGGTGAATGCCTGGCTATGGCGAGGGCGAGGGTGATGTGACGCGGGTCCATCGTGAGCACAGTGGGTGTGGGCTAGTGACCCCTGCCGCCATAGCAGGAACGCACATTACCGGGCTAGTGCAAAGGGGAAATCCCAACCTTTTGGAAAGTCTCGTCACAGTCTAGCAAAACGGATACGATGAGTATCGCGTGGCATGGATGACATAATTGCTAGAACGTTCATGTGGGTAAAGTGTACAATCTCTGCAAAGAATTAAACCTAATCGATTAGTCGTGCTCACGGTCATGAGCAACTTGGGAAGTACTATCAAGTATAGAGTTTTGGGATTGGTTTCGGTTTCGGTTTGGTTTCGGTTTAGTTTTAGAAAAATGGAGTGGGTTGGAAACTCAGTCTGGTTATGATTTCGGTTCGGGGTAGTGAGTTGGAAATTGGGTCATACTTTGGAATGGTTGGTTAAATGGGTTATGGATTGGAATGGATGGATAGTGGTTTATGGTTCAACAATTATGGTTATTGCCTACTTTGAAATGTTCTCTTTACAATTGCTTTACAAATTGCGAATGATTTTGAATCTATTATGTTATTGCAACTAAATCTTGCTTTGTGCTCAAAACAGACTTAGTGTAGAAACCTGCATCCTTTGTTGTAACTTGCATCGATATTATTTTTTCCATACACTAAAGTCTTGCGAGTACATACGTGTACTCACCGTTTGCGCTCACAAATTTTGGCTAGAAGAAGAAGGTAATGAAGATCTCAATGAGCTGCAGTACGCGTCAGACTTCGACGAATTTGCTAAGGGTTAACTGGGTTCCTTCCCAGTCAGTTGCCTTTGGGTGATGAGGCACACTACGAAGCTTTATTTTGGACTTCCGGTGTAATTTATCTATCTTTTGGATTGTATTCGGCCTGTCGGCCGTAAACTGTAATTAAAGTTGGTGTAATAGCTTTACCTTCAGATGTAAACTACTTACTCTTGTATGGTTGTGATGCGTCTCGAATGACAACGTGTGGGTGCTAGGCTACTGATCCAGGGAACTAGCACTAGACACACAGTTGCGGGAAGCTCGAATTGGCTTCAATTGGTTGGCACGGACACTTAAGTCGAGTGGCTGCCGGTCAATTGGTCCCAATCCGAGTACAGTTTTAGTTAAGCGTTCAGGATTCTTACGGGTTGCGCTAATTACTAGTCAGACGCAACAGTAAGAACCTAGGTCGCTAATCTAATACCGGAGCCCCCACAGTGCATTATCAAAGGTCCACGCTGGTAGTGTTGAAATTTGAATATTTTGCACAGTGCTCAGGAACACTTGTTCTGAAAAAGAACTATCGATGTTCATGGGGTGGTACTGCTGCTCACTCAGTAGTACCGCTCCTTGACTCCGGTAGCGCCGCTCTGAAGCCAAACACAAATGTAGGCATATTGTCAAATAACTACCACAATTCATGCCTTCTGTCAGATAACTACCGCTATATTAGGTGTGGTACTATCACTCCTCCGACAGTACCACTTCTAGAGGCCGATAGTGCTGACCTTGCACGATTCACAAAAAATTGCCTTTTGTTAAATAACTACCGCTATCTAGTGGGCGGTACTGCTGTATCTTCGGTAGTACCGCTCCTAGAAGCCGGTAGTGCCGCTTTTGGTAGAAAGGCAAAGACTTTCAAAACAATTTTAGTGCAATGCATGAGTATGAGCTAATACGTTATTTGATCCATTAAATCTACTCATTCTCAAGCTACTAATCAAAAGTCCCTTTTAATAGTACGGCACTTAATCTAGCAACCCGATCTTTCTCCAAACACCAAGATTGGCAAAATGCTACAAAAAAGGTCCTTATCTCTTATACATTGATCTTGAGCTTGACTTCATTTGTGACTCATGTTTTCACTTTTACATATTCATCGACGAGGACCAACCACCTTAACCACCTTTTGCATACTCAAAGCAAATTGTTAGTCCATTAACATTGATTTGTCATTAATTACCAAAATTAAACGAAATTGGGAGCATAGATGCCTCAACCACACCGCCTGGCCTCACGCCGCATCGTGATGGCCACCGCGCTCGCCCTTGAACTCGCTAGTGTCTCCCTCCATCCTCTACAACAGGCACCGGATGGATCCAAAACGGCACCGTGATGGGGAGGAGGTGGTTCGTAGTGGGCAAACCATAGTGGCATGCAAGAGAGGCTGGATCCGACCGGGCGTCTTCCTCGCTTCCAGGGCGACGCCAACGGCCGCGCGTAGGACAAGGAGAGTGGTGGTTGGATGTTTTTTGAGGATGAGGTGAGCGTATAGTGTGGCGGCGAAGTGGGGGAAGCATGCACGAGGTGGGATAGAGATGGAATCGCACGTGGGGTGGGACGATGGTTGGGCGAGGCGAGAAGTGCGAGCAGGATGAGGAGATCATGCGGGCAGGCTGGTCTTTTTAGTGACGGTTTTGTTAGAGATCTTGGGAGGGTGCGGACGGGAGGGCTGGAGCGTTTAGGGTTGAACGATTGGGGGTAAACTCCTCTTTTTTATTAGTTATATATATATATATATATATTTCCGCTCAACAACAACAAAATCATGGCTACAATGTTATTGCTAGGGCACATGGTTGTGACCATAGGAAAATCCATTAGGGAGGCTTCATTAGGTTCTAGCCTACTCTCTGTCAGCGTCGTAACATATCTACCCTCCGAGTGGTGGGTGGCCATGGCCATGGATGCAAGCTGTGAGCTACTCTTGATGTAGAGAGAGGAAGAGACTAGAAGATGAAGATGGATCTTTCCTCAACAATCAGCCAACAACCACCAGTCCACAATGCCAAACTAGCAACTAATTCTCACATCCACCCCACCCCACCAGGCATCAGATGCATCCGAAGTGAAAGAGAATCGATCAATCGAGGATTGGGAGCGCACTTGAAGCGGGCAAGCAGCTGTGCCCAAGAAACCCTAGCACCCTAGTGGCGGATGGGGATGGTTGACTGCTGCACGTGGAAGCTAGGGCGACTCAAGGATGTGTGGCCTGATGGATGAGAGGAGGCCGCACGAGGAACCTCGAGTTTGGGATGGGAGGCGGTGGCATGATGAGTCAAAGTTGGGGAGGGGGAGGTTGGAGGACAAGAGCAAGTGCCCAGGAGGGGAGGAAGGGGATCAGTCGGGCATCAACGGAGCCGAGGAGGATAGGCTAGGAGGGGACCGAACGGTGGACTGGTCGAGGGGATCTACAGACTTGAGCGTTGATATTGTACTTTTTTTTCTAATACTCTTGATTAATGTTTATTGTTTGCTCTTATTGATGACTTGATGTTTTATTGCATAGATAATTAGACAATCTAGACTATCTAGTTGTATTATGTGTAGAGATAAATTTTATAATTTATTCGTACATTTGCAATAATGAAGAAACAAACTTTATGCAACTATTTCACAAGCAATTCAAGTAGTACTATCCTAGCCGAAGAGTATTACTCAATCAAAGAGGTTTCGACTAGAATTTAATCCTAATAAAACTATTGCCTATCGTCACATTGCATAACTTACGAAACTTATGCCAAAGAAATTTGAGATCAGATGGGGCAGGTACATTGATCGAACGAAATTTAGATTGCACAATAGTAGAAGACTATGTTCGTGTCAATTTAGCTTAGTCCTTTGAATCTTCCCTCTATTTTCATCCTGCCTTCTGTTGTGACACAATCTTCCACAAATGAAGCTGACATTTTGGTGGCAATTTTTCCATACTAGACCACAGTTTGGGGGAAACATTGCAGGGTTGAGGCACATTCTGTAGCTCGCAATTTTGGGACAGGCGATTCAGACGTGCTGAAGCTCATTGATCCTGTGAAGAGGGTCAAATTACTTGAACCGAACAGGTATTCCATCCGACTTAACTCTCCATTACCCAAATAAGCATTTCTTACACAAAACATTAACACAGCGTTCCAGCCGACTGAATTCAATTACGTTACTTACTTACCAAGAACAACTGATACAGCACTTACCAAGAGCAAGGAGTTGGACATAACATACTTACAAAGGCTTCATAATCACTGGCCACCGGCCGAGGAGATCCAAGGAGCCGCCAGTGCTAACAAAGGAAAATGGCTGGCTAGAATGCTCCAGTAAACTCCTGCAACTTTTATTCTTTAATCTCTCTCGAAATGGCCAGTATCCAATATACAAAAACATATGATGATTTTTCAGATGGAGATGCGAAAAGGCAAAAAATAGCTGAGGGGAAACAAAGGCCAAAAAAAAAATCTAGAGCCCGCCCCCCCACCCACAAACCGAACATAATATACTGTTGCCCCATGTGCAGCTGCGCTCCGATTGTCTTGATGTGCCGAACTGCAAAGAATGGTTGCAAGGTGCAACTTGGCAATATACTTATCGGTGGCCTCTCCTCCTTGATGCAATGCGGGCTCGTGGAAGGCCCAGAACAGCTACCAACCCGCCAATGAAAGATGCAGCAGCTGCCACCCCAAAGGCCGGTGCATTTCCACCACCAAAGAGTTGGTCCCACGGCCCACTTCCCAGCGACACAATAACCTGCAGGTTTGATACCATTGTCAATAAAAACACAATATCCTGAAGGTAGCAGTTTCACTAAAAAGTCAGCATGCTTGCACGCAGATAAAGGTGGTATGCGCTTGTTTCCTGTGAGCTAGCTCAGCCATCAAACTAAAAATGCCTTTGCTTTTTATTTTTCTCACCATATCCTTATTTTTTCATTCTTTTGGAAACATGCAAGTGTCATTTGCCATGCTATCAATTACCGATTTATGTTGATGCTAAACTCTGCAACCACACAGTTCCAATTATATTTTTACACACAAGTTTTCAGGGTTCAATTGTGCTAATGCAGCTCATAAATTTTGGAAAAATTAAGTACGAACTCATAAATTTTGAGGACTTTTCAAGGATGGAAGAAAGTGGCAAATGCTGTAGCCCGGAAATTTGGTCATGAGTAGATCCTAAATTGTGAATTTGGCTTAAATTCCATGCTATAGCTGCCCTTCAGCTGATTTCAATGCAAAACTCAAGGGTTTGGGTTTTCTGAACCAAGTTTCTGCCTGATTTATCCTACTATAGCTAGAGTTCAATTTCTTGGTGGAAACTAGTGGAATGACCAAAAAACACTCAAGTTTGAATTTTTGAATGTATAGAGTGATTAGATCATCTGTAGTTGCAACATGGGTGCATATTTTAGTATCAAACATGAGAAATCTGGAAGTAGTATACTTATCTAATGCATAGCTTCAATTCCAAAAATTACACGCGTGTAACAAACCCTAGTCTGCGCTTTTGTTAAGAAGTTAGCTAGCTGAAGCTCTGAAGGCACATACAAAAGAATAACAAGCTACTACATTATGAGCAGACAACACTGGTTCAATCAGCATTGCTCGAGATCCGGTGAAGTATGAGCTCACCAAGTACCTTG
The DNA here is from genome assembly GCA_036346355.1 of Rhipidocladum racemiflorum. Classification (NCBI taxonomy): domain Eukaryota; kingdom Viridiplantae; phylum Streptophyta; class Magnoliopsida; order Poales; family Poaceae; genus Rhipidocladum; species Rhipidocladum racemiflorum. The sequence continues at coordinate 70,072,370 of CM070580.1, forward strand.
GGTTTATGCTTTCTACATGCTGTCGTAGGTGATTGAACCAGTGTTACCTTCTTGTTTAATTTCTTAATTAACTGAAAAGAATTACTGAGCCGTATCAAACATCTAGAATCAAATTCCAATTTGAAGTCTTGCTACTAGGCCTTATTCAAATTCTCATGAGGAATCTCCAAAGTTCCTGAGGGTTCTTTCGCTTTCAAGAAACATATGACAAATTGAGTTTTTATTTTTATCTAGACAAAGCTTCATAAGAGTTCTTCAGGATTTTTAAGTTTACAAGAGTTATTCAGAGTTCTTGAGAGCTCTAGTCTTCAAACGAGCACAAGTCAAATTTAGTTTTACTTCTAAGACATAGGTATCCATAAATGCTTTTTTATCTAATAAAGTATCAAAGTTACTTTGTATTTGAGTTTCTAAGATATGTCCAAGCTGTCATATGTCCAGTAGCAGGTCTAAAAAAACTATAAATAGAGGGGCACCCCTTACTGTAAAATAAGTTTTGATATTCAGAAATACATATTCTTGTTCTAAGGATTTGTGTGAAGATACAATGCCCATAGAATTGGGTATTATCTAAGTGTCTTGATTTCGTCATTCTTGCGATTGCCTCAGTGATTGCTTGAATACATTTACTCCACGTGAGCGAGTAGGCAAAAGGATTGAAGCGTGTGGTTGGGTGAATCAAGTGTCGCAGGTTGCCGTAATCAAGACCATAGTTGTCACGGCGGTCCGGCTAGGTGAGGCGAGCTCGGACCGCCTGGATGCCTAGGCGCCTAGGCGGTGATTAGACGATGAAAAAATAAATAATAAATAGTATCTTATATGACATGAAATTAATTAAATATACCCCATATAAAAGAAAATAATATCGCATATGACAAGAAATTAACTCTTCGGCCCACTTGACCAGCCCATTTGATTTTTTTTCTTCTCCTTACCCTCTCCCCTTCTCTCCCTCTCCTCTGTCGCTGAAGACTCCTCGCTGGCCGTCGCCTCCACTTCAGTCGAGGCAAGCTACCCCGGCGACCTCCTCTGACTGTCGCGATGCCGTGACAACTATGATCAAGACGGTGGTTGGCAGTGTCATTCATCAGGTTGCACGGGTCCGGTTATCTCCAATCCTACATCGTAAAGATCGGGCCAAAAACCCCCCGCATCAGTTGGTGCCACAGCCAGGTTAATACATTGGTTGTTTTTAGGGACGATGATGATGAGGAAGAGGTAGTGCCTGGTGGGGGGATAATCATGCATTGGTTGTTTTTAGGGACGATGATGATGAGGAAAAGGTAGTGCCCAGTATACCATGGACAATACTTGATGAAGCTATGGGTACTAGTGAACAACTTGAACTTCGTAGGAGTGCAAGAGTGAGAGAGCTTCATGATAATGATTTCCAATCCGAAGAAGCGAAGGGCAATGAGGAGGAAGAGGTGACTGTTGAGCTCGAGGATGACGAAGATGAAGTGTTGCCACGAAAGCTCTATCCTTTAGAGGATTGCTCATTTCATGATCATTGGCTCATTGCATAATGCATTAATGCTAACTTATCTTATCATTTATCATATTCCATCTTTCATGTGTGTCACTCTTTTGCGGAACTTAGTTATGTGTGAGGCTATGTTTTGTGACTATTGTGTGGAACTTAGTTTTGTGAATATGTTATGTGTGAGATTTAGTTTTGTGACTATATTATGTGTGGGACTATGTTTTGTGACTATATTCCATCTTTCATGTGTGTTTTTCACTCTTTTGTCACACTTAGTTATGTGTCTTTCGCTGCAGCCTGCCCATTTTGCGATTTCCGCTTAGGCGGGCTAGGCGCTAGGCAGCAGGCCTCCGCCCGCCTACCGCCTAGCGCTTTTTTGAACATTGGCAATTAACATGTTTAGAATCCAGACTATGCTGGGTCAGCTTAGTGCGTCTTGTTACATCTACTCAGGGTATCATTCACTATGCCAGCAATTGCAATTGAAAGGTGGGAATATAAGCAGTGGGATCCTAGCATTCAAGAGATTTTTCCTGCAACCTTGATGAAAACAAATGTAATATCTGAAGGAAAATGTGGTGCCATAAGGATATATGAAGCAGCCATGGGCTGTACAAGAAATCGGTCAAAAGCAAAAATTGATGGTCCAGTGAAGCTATCAGCTAAAGGAGGGAGCAATTGTCAGGACCTTGAAAATACTGAACCAAAGATTTCATACCTGAAGAACGTTTCAATTAGTGGACGGCTGAGATCACATCTTACCTCTTCAATTAGTTCAATCGGGTGGACGAGAAGCAAGCTGAGGCGTTTATGAAGATCGGATGGCCAGGATGGAAGGATGACGTTTAGAATAGATCCAATGACTGATATCTAATCCAGTTTACTTTTTACCATTCATCCCCTTTTCCCTTTTTAACTCTGTTACTTTTGCCATCTGTTGGTGAGTTTGGCTGCAGCATAAAAGCAACGAGTCCATGTACTCGGAGACCACGAAAAAGAGACTCAGTTCTTGTTATTGTTATCTACTTTCCCCATTTTATCAATATAAGTTCTTCGTTTCTTCCTTTGAATTGTTTCTGCAATTTTCGTTCATAGTTTCCTTTTCTGATTCGGATTACCTCCTAGAATCTGACACACACGCCGCCCGTGCCTCGGCCTCCGCTCCGGCCGACCATCGGGATGTCTGGTCGACCGCTCTCCTCCGCGCCGATGGCCACCAACCGTCGGCCCGGTTGGCTCGCCCGCATGAAGTCGCCCATGAAAGCTTGTGAACAAGACAACTTTGTAGAAATACCGATCGAACTTGAAACACATCTCATAGTCGGATTTACATCCAATTTGGGTCCCGCGGCTCTGGCTTCAGAGCGACTCCGGCTTCTCATTTTAGCTTTTCGACTCCGAGCTCCAGCTTCTGTTTTCAGCTTCTGATTTTCGTCAGATTTTGCTATGTGCACCCGAAGCGTACCAACAACATACTAGAAATTGCTACACACACCCGAAGTGTACCAGGAAGTTTTTTTTTAATCTACCATATATTTTTCATTTGTAATTTTTCAACATCACGTCATCTACCAAATTTGACATTGAGAATTTTGATGGCAAAATCAATTTCTCTACATGGTAGGTTCAAATGAGAGCTGTTTTTTTCACAAGTGGATGTGAGGAAGGCATTGCAATTCAGGCTTTTTATGCCTAGCGGTATTTATGTGGGATTAACCATTGGAGATTTCTTCGAAGTTTCATCTACTTTGGAGAAAAAAAATGTCAGTTGAGGAGACAACTGAATTTGGTGTTTTTATCACCGTTAATTTGGTGTTTATTCACCATTTGGATATGTTTCAAATCTTGGATCGCTTGAGCGACCATTATGAAGGTTTTGGCAACATTAATTCTCTGGAATTTCATGACACCCTGCTGGCAGCATTACTCTTCGGAGTTTTACTAGTGAAGGTTTTACTTCAATATTAGTTTGAAATGACGTATTGAAGTGCAAGGAGTTTATTTCTGCGTGGATACTACAACATTGTCTTGTTGTCTTAGCTCGATATGAGGGGTCTACTGTAATTTATACTCCAATGATGGCATGAGTTTTCTTTCATCTTGACAGTTTTGCAGGAGCAGTTTAAACCATATCTATGATACGAGTTCTTCGCTATTTATCAAGCACCATAGGTGATGTTTTGGCTTATGCCATTTGATGATTGCGCTTTTGTTTCAGGATGTTGCACAGACTTTATTGGGGTTATGAATTGTTGAAGACCCAATTTTCTTCTACTTTGTTGATAGCTATATGTTTGGATAGACTGTTCCAGTCTTTCTTGACCTACTAGTGGTTTGCTCAATTTTGCTTCGCAAGAAGTGTTTGGATGACTATTCCAGTCTGTCTTTTGCACTACAAGTGTTTGGATTGATTGTTCCAGTTTTCCTTGTTCGGTAGTCCTTTGGACTTTTAACGCAATTGTATTCATGGTGCTTAATTACCCTTCGGGGTTTTCCGGAAACAATATCATTATAGATTTTGAGTTAAGGGGAGGTTTGTTGGAGATAACTCAAATATCCAACTTTCCATATCTTTTGGTGTTATCCAAATAGCTTGTTAGTCCCAAGTCTTCAACTACTCGAACTCTTTTAGCGATATAAGCCACCTGTTGTACATGTAAACATTGAACCAAATAGTGGATTTTTCCTATGGTTTTTTCCCACAAGAGTTTTCCATGTTAAATCTTTCTCTAGTTATTTTGCCGTGTTAACCCTAACATCTCTCCAGCAGCTTGACGCCACTGTTGACGACTTCTATCAACAGATCACTGGAGTGTGACGCCAGCTTTGACTCCTTGGGACTGGATGTCTATCGGACTTAAACCCTGCTTTGTGCAGACCCATGGTCGCCAGAAGACTCACCGTTGTTACGACTCAGTAATGCGTCTTCGACCAAAGTTCGAGCCGATTCATGGTCATCTTCTAGCTATCTCACCGCGTTTGTCCCTGGTGGAGGCACTCACATTTGTTCATTCTGAGGAGACATGTCTTCGTGGCATGACTTAGCAGCTATCTCTTACTGTCTTGGCTACCCGTACACTCACTGTTCCTACAACTCAGCGGTAGCCTCCACTGCTGCTCCTTCAGTACCGGTGGGAGTATCGGTTGCAAGCTTGGCAAGCAGGTGCAGATCCCTTATGGTTCTAGTGACTATTTCTGTTTGTCCTTTTGTTTGATTCATTCTTATGTATGGGGTCCAGCTCCCTTTGTTTTGAAAGGGGGTTATCGATACTATGTGATCTTCATTAGTGACTACTCTGCCATACTTGGATTTATTTCATGTCTTCTCGTGGTCAGGTTCCTCATATTTATCTATCTTTTGCTACTATGGTTTGTAATCAGTTTAACTCAGCCATTCGTGTTTTCCATGCTGATTATTTCTTTCAGAGCAGAGCACTCTTCCTCGGTACTCAAGTCCTAGTGGCTCATGCTCAGAACAATGTTTTTGAGCGCAAGCATCATCACCTTGAGACTGCCTGTTCTGTCTCACTTCCTTCTCACTTCTAGGTTGAGGTTGTTTCTATTGCCGTCTATCTTGTCAACTTGAGGCCCTCCACTGCTCTTCAAGGTTCCACTCCAGTCAAGCGTCCTTACCGTAGATCTCAATACAGTCACCTTTGTGCCTTTTGTTGCACCTGCCTTGTTCTTCCACCCTGTAAGCACACGAAGGTGACCGCTCAGTCATTTGAGTGTTTTTTTTTTGCTATAGTGTTGAGCACAAGGGTTACCGCTGCTATGACCTCATTGCTCGTTGGATGCGCCTCTCGTACGATGTCACCTTTGATGAGTGCTAGCCTTACTATCCTTGTGACAATATTTCCAGTTCGGACTCTCTTGCTGAGTCGATTTCCTTTTTGAGCCCTCCACCCCGTTGGCTGCGCCTCCATCTCCCATGTCAATCGCTACAGCTTTCTAGCTTCTACTACTTCTCTTACTGAGCCTACCTCTTATCGTGATGCTGCCTCTCATCCTGAGTGGCAGCTCACTATGGCTGAGGAGATTGCTGCCTTGGAGCGTACTAGCACTTGGGGACCTTATTCCCCTTCCTGCCATGTTACTCTTATTACGTGCAAATGGATTTACAAGATCAAGACACACTCTGATACCATGTTGGAATGGGCAACTGTCTATTCATGGGCCTCCCTCAAGGCCATATAGAAGACATGTACAAATAGCAGAAAACACCCTATACAATATACATCTAACAATTCCAAAAGCTACGGAACACAAATTCGGTTTAGTAACATATTTTGCAGCACATTTGTCTTGCAGTAACTCATTGAAATGCTACATATTAGATATCTGGCCCAAATTCAGTAGACCCTAAAATTGCGCTTTTGGCTAATTTATGCTACAATCCACCATGTTAGTGTATTATGATCCAATGAGTTCTTAACCTGATATGTGCAAATATTTGGAGATGCAAATCATAGAAGCAGCAACATTGGAATGGCACCCAACTAAATTATCTGTTATATAATAGTTCATAGATCAGGGCAAATTTAAGCAATCCTGAACTCCTAATCTTTCAATTTCATTTATCATGTTCTAACTCACAGAATCAGGCTTTCTATGGACTCGAAAGTGGATCTTTTTAGTCTGATCTGGCATGATGGTACTCACCAATTTGATATACATTCAATTGATTATGAACTTGTAACTTGTGAGAGAGCTGATTTGTCACCCTGTAGCTCACAAATACCTACCAGTTTACATTCAGATAGGGTTTTCCCTGATTTGTTGTGTTGAGTTTCAATCAAGTACTCAAATAATCAAGGCTGAACTTACACCTCACTACAAACGGTACAAAGGCAGGTTTTCCTAGCTTAGACCAGCGTTGAAATGACTGGCGACATGGGATTAATTTCCGTTATCTGAAGTTGTTAATATAGGCATTTGATATCAAGACATTCAAATATTTCTTTTTCCTGAAGGTGCATGCTCTAACCCCAACTCTTCCTCATGCTAGCTTACAATAAGTAAGTCATTTAAACCATTTCTTAAATTGGGCTCCAGCACAGATAGTCATGTTAGAGTACATGAAGTAGGGTAAGTTTTCATCTATTACCTGCTCATTAGTTTAGGAGACAATTTTCCTGTTACTGCTCACAATTGTAGTGGGTTCCAAATATGCATAGGAATGAACCAACGCCAAAAGCAAACATAAAAAGAAGAGGTAAATACCTGTGGTATGACAATAGCTAAATTGAGAATGCCCATTGCTAGACCTGCAAGGGGAAAAAGAACTTTGTAAGAACAGAAATCCAAGAAGATAAAGTCATACAGTTGACTCAAGGGAAAATACCTTGGCCAAGCCCCAGATTTTCAACACGACTAGCAGCCATTGCATATGGTATACTGTATGTGATCTGTAATAATAAAAACGAATCAATACCCAAATGTATAGCATAGGAAAGAGCTGTAAGAAAATTAGACTGGTGAAAAAACAATTCTGTTACTCACTGCCAGGGGTGCTCCGAGAATAGTAAAAACAACCAGGGAAGCAATAACAATGCCAGTTGGAGGTACTCCACTGGGTGGATAATCCATATTCTTTGCCACATATGTTATTACAAGCATTGCCATGAAGCACAAAGCCATTACGATATTGGAGACACCCCATACAAGTCCAGCTCCCCACTTCCTACATAACTTTTCTAGTACAACTGAGGTGAATCCAAGGAGGACTGAGTTCAACATTAGACCAAAGGAACCCATTCTCACACCATCATGATAGCTTTGAATCTGCCCTGGGTTGTCTGGACTTCCCCTGTAGATCTCTCGACCCATCCAATCGGTGTCAAAGAGGATAAAAGGAAACCATCCAATCCATGTAAGGGCAGTAACAATCAAAACCATCCAAATTGGTAAAGTAAAGTATCTGAACGATCCAAAAAGTTCCCAGAGGAAGGCTTCCTGTTCATTGCTTGGATGTTCTGCTTCATCACTTCCAAAAGATTGAGGCTCTTGCACTGATGCTACAGTAATGTATGTAGTAATCACCAAAACGATAATATCGAGAAGAAAGGCAGACTTGAGGTTGGCACAATTGATGCTGCAGGATGGAGTAACAGTGAAAGGAAATATCTTGTACCAGCCACTGTATGCTCCAGTGGCATATCCAAGTATGTTTCCCAGGGCCATGAAGAGTGAGAAGTAAGCATTAGCTATCCGGGTCCTCCTTGGGTCATTCTCTGCAATAGAAAGGATTAGAAATGAGTCATTTATGAGATCTAAGTATTCAACATATAGTATGGCTGGCACAACCCTATCTCAATGCTGGTAACAGTTGAACATATTAATCTGCACAACTGAATCTAAGTTGAACCTACCACTACAGCAGATAACTGAGAAAATTTCAGGAAGGCGCGTATAATTACACGCGAGGCCCCAACTGGAGTTCCTGAAAAGCTCCTCTACGCTCGGATGTGCACATTTCAGGAGGGTGCATCTAATTACAGGTCAAGTCCCAACCAGAATTTATGAGAAGCTCCTTTAAGCTCAGATGCGCACATGCATTGGGCAACGGAGGTTGTAACAGTCCAACTCACTTGCCTACACAGAAGATCACAAAAAATATTTTCTACTTTTTTTTACTGATATTTACGCAGAAATTCCATCATCTCCATGGCCACAAAGCACACCAAGATCATGCCATCTCAGTGTAGTGTCGCATCAGATGTTGCCTTGTAGCGTACAAGCCAACAGAAGGACCACAGCCACAAACCACTGGCAGCCATGCAATTATTAACCAGGGTCCCTCAGAGAATACCTGGCTGTTGGCAAAACATGTGCTCCTATGATTCTAAACCTGCAAAATCTCCCTCTATATACGCCAAGCTCAATCCGAAAGCGAACCCTTGACCTCCCCACGCTTATCATTGATCACACATAATAAAAAAAGAAAAGAAATAGCATAGGGAGGATGGGGAAAACAACAGTTGGTAGTGACATTTGTACCAACCCTAATTATTCAAAGATTGCATTGTGTAATGGAGTGGAGAACACCGTTAGAATTGCCATGTCGTTTTTTGGTTCGTGTTGTCCAGCTCTCCCAACCTTGATGCTAATAATAGGCCAGCTGGCAGGGCAAAGAATAAAGCACGCCAATACATAAGGAGAGTCTAGAGGGGCAAGTAAAATGAGCTACGCCCGCCCGGCCAACGTCGCATCGGAGCAAGAATCTTAACCTGCAGGGGAAAGCGATGGGCAGGGCGCCCCTGCTCCTCTCTTCTCTCCTCTCCTCTCCTTCACGCGCACCCCAAAAGAGGAGAAGAACGTTTTGCGGTTTACCCCTCATCGTCTCGCCAAATTACCAATCCCAAATCTCTTGCCTGCTTGCGACGGAAGCGAGATTAATCCCCAAATCTGTCTTTGCGAGGCAAGCAAGCAGGCAAGAGCCTGAATTTGCGCTGAATTGCAAAAAGAGCTCGCAACGCATCTGTTGACTTCGATTGGTGGGCTACAGTACTAGTCTAGATAGGAGGAGGAGGAGGAGGAGGAGACGAAGGTTCGGAGGGAAGGAAGACAAGTTAATTACCGGTGAGGTCGGCGAGGAAGGCCCTGCAGGGCCCCTGTGTGGCGTTGTTACCGACATCAAGTAGCCAGAAGCCGATGAGGTAGACGATGATGGCGCCGAGGCGGGTGGAGGAGCCGGGTTCGACGGGATCGCCGAAGAGGCGGCCGAGGTCGGCGGAGAAGCCGACGATGAGGACAGCCGCGGCGATGGATGCAGCCCCGGCGGCGATGAAGGGGCGGCGGCGGCCGAGGGGGGAAGCGGCGGGGGCTATGCGGTCGGAAAGGTGGCCGACGAGGGGCTGGACGAGGAGGCCAGAGAGTGGGCCGCAGAGCCAGACGAGGCTGGCGAAGGCGTGCGGGATGCCGAGCTCCTGCACGTAGGGCGTGAGGAGGGAGAGCTGCAGCGCCCACCCGAACTGCACGCCGCACGCCACCGACGCCGCCCGTAGCAGCTTGCGCAGGGGGACCTTCCGCGCGGGAGGCGCAGCCGACGCAGAGGTCCCGCCACCGGTGTGCGGCCGCCGCGGCATGCCCTTCCTCCTCCTCTGACCTCCGGGGTGGGGTGGGGTAGGGTGTCCGAACTCTGATGAGCAGGGGAGTAATATCTGGAGCTGGCGTGGCCTTGAAGACACGGAAGGAGCAAGATGCTTCGCTCGCCTCCACAGCAACCGCTGACAGGCGTTGAGTGGGCCAGCAGCAGGATTCAAAATATCGTCAAAAATCAGTCAAAAAATCACGATTATCGTCCTTATCAAATTGGTACAATATTATATACCGGTCGGCAAATCGATTAAACTCAAAAAAATTCTTTTTTTATCACTGATAGTAAGATGGGCACTTAAACCTTTTTTTACCACTGCGTTATTTATGCGTTGTAGGGAATCTTAAATTTTACATAAATATTAATATTTTCTTTAACACATGATCTAATTTGAGCCAATCTAAACTTCAATCTCTCACTCTATCCTCGCTCTGTAGATTCTTCGTAGCTTCATCCTAACAATAGATTCTTTTAAGCATGGCGAGAAAACAAAATAACCACAAAATATAAACAAAAGAACTATTTTTGTAATTGCAACAACACACCTAAACCCTAGTTCAAAGAACTCAAAACCTTTGTATCCAAAGATATATGTCTATGTGTACTTTGCAAAGCATGTAGCTTGTTGGGACCCGAATTTGAAAATTCGGACTCTCTGTGTATTCTGCACTAGTCAAGGATCACGCTAGTGCACACAGTTTCAACATCGGTAAATATCACAATCATACTCCTCGAATTAATAAAGTACTTTAATTAAAATAACCAAACTGGTTGCTCGACCTTATGGTCAAGTTACAAGAGTACGCCACACAGGGCGAAAACTTATTAAAGGAAATAAATTACAACAGAATAAAAGCATCAACGTGGCGCCATCCAGTATACTACAGGCAACTGACTGGGCTCGCTCCTTAGATAGACGGTTCCTCCTGAAGTTCTTCCTCCAAAGCTGGCGTCGCTTCTTCTTCAACTGGTGTTGTATTGTGCATAAGACGATCATGTATTATGCACAAGATGATGTCTTCATCATCCTGAGTAGGAGTGGTAATGGGTTCAAACCCAATCCATACCCAACCCCATCCATAAAAATAAAATTGTATTTTCCACCCCACCTCACTCCAAATAAATTTCCTTAAAACCCAACCCACTCCACCCTATATGTCATTTGAACCCAACCCAAAGCACTTCTGAAATATGGGTTCAACCCATTTGTATCCATTTCTCGCCCCCATTTGAACCCATTTTTCAATCCAATTGCATATAAAGGTTAAATTTCATGACAAAAAGACAATGGATTTTTAAAAAACCTTGTGTTCACAGTATGAAAATTTATCAAAATTGATTAAAATTTTGTAGCAAGACTCCAAGTATCTAGAAGCAATTTTATGCAAATTAGCGGATCCAGATGAATATGCGGGCCGGGCCGGTCCCAAAGCCCAAAAGCCCAAAAGCCTGATCAAAAAGCCCGAAACTCGAATTAACACTTTGTTTTGGTTTTTGCTAGAGTTTGAGCCCAAGTTTGACCAGATGGTTTGGTCCCAAACCGACCCAGAAAATTTGGGCTGGTTTCGAGCCTAAGTTATGACGAAAAACATCTGGGTTTTTTTAAAACCTCTCGTTAACACTATAAAAAATTTATCGAAGTTGACTGAAATTTTGTGTCATGATTTAAGGTATCTAGAGGCTGCTTTATGCAAATTGGCAGGCTCATACAAATAGGTGGGGCTAGACAGGTTTCGGGCCTAGGTTATGAAAAAACACTTTGGTTTTTTTTTCCCTAAACCTCGCGTTCACACTACGAAAATTTATCAAAATTGATTCAAATTTTGTTGTATGACTCCATGCATATAGAAGCTACTTTATGTTGAGTTCATGAACGCGTGTTGAGTTGAGTTCATGAGATGCTACCGCTCTTGCATGATTGAAGTAGGACACTGCACACTTGGTAGGTGCTGCTGCCCTCTTGTCCCTTGGGTCTAAACACTTTTCCCCCCTTATCCTTAGTGGATCTCGGCCAGCCCATTCCCCTCTACCTTGGCCCAAGCCAGCCAAAACTGGCCCAGCTTGGCCTACTCCTCCCTCTCCCACTCTCACCTCCCCCTCCTCTACTCGAGAGTGCGCTGTAAAACATTAGGAGCCTGACGCTCCATTCCAGACAACATCAAAGATCAAGCGGAAGTCTTCAAAGATACAAATTCACCAGTTTATGTGGAAGTAACACCAAAATTACACCAGCAGTTATGTAACAACACACGGCTAGCGGAACGATCTAAACCCATCGTTATCCTATTCTTGGTCCTGGTGCTGAGGATTTCCATCCCCATGGCACTCATATGGGTCCTCTTCCCCTTGGTCTCCATACTCTAAAAATTATAATTATGCGAGGTAAGTGTCATCCAAACACTGGCGAGTTAATACCCAACCTAATGCATTTTAACGATAGAAGGCTTCAAAGGAAAGGCTGGGTATGTTTATTCACAGATAGACTCACGGCTCCTTGTAAGACTTAACATCCTTAGGTGATGACATGGAACTGTCTTCTCCTCAAGCATAGCAGCAGACAGACAGGGTATGCCCTCGAGTCATAACTACTCGAATCCCCAATGCTTGCAAGCACTACCGCGTGATGGCAACACGTTGTGGTGGTGAAACCATAAACCCTAACCTTAAACCCTAAACCATCCTTGATGGTCAGTGACTTCCTAGTTCCCACTATGCATCCTTGATGCACCCGACTGGGGGAGCCTTGTTTCATCCCAGCCTATCCATCCACAAAGGGCCTTGCCCTTCAAATCTTCCTTTCTCGGCTATCATACCTCCCATGTCATACCACACGTTATGGCAGAACCCCTCCTTTTGGAATAGACACAAGTTTTACGTAGGACTAGCGTGCTCCTCTTGCTGCACTCTTATGGGTACCGATAGCTCCTCAAACCACGTAGCCCAGCTACTCCATCTCTTAACCGAAGTGCAACCGACCAAAATTTGGGGGATTTTCAAAAAATTTCAAATTCACCTCCCAATTTAAACTCAAATCACAAATCCTTAGAATAAGCCAAATCAATTACGCATTAATGAGACTAAACAAAGATTTAGTTTATGCTCCTATTTAGTGAAAGCAGAGAGCTTGCCGTAAATTTGGAGTTGCCATTTACTGTGGTGTAAATGGATCACTAAGAGTGGAGTACCCTGGGAATGGGATAATAGTATTTTCATCTTTGCAGAATTGACTTATTGGTGAAAGATCTGAATATTGCGGCGACGCTTGCGAATATTAAACCTAATGACTTAGGCAAGTTAATACTCCTAAATAAATGAAGGATCATAATGATGATGATGATGATAATTTCAGCTTGATAACGCACGTATGTTATAATGCTTGACAACTTTGTATGTTGCAGACTTCAGGGGAGTAAACTCTTTAACTATAACCCATATTGAATATTAATGATCTTGGAGATCAGATATTGCACTCTTCCTTATATGGTTATTTCTTAAAGTTTTCTCATATTAATATTTTTAATGAGGCAATATTGCGATACAAGTACTCATATGCAATGTACTTTTTTCTCCATCCATTTTTCCTATAGGGTTTTTGGAGTTTTTAATGAGACATGCATATTAGTGATTTACTAAAGGGGAATATATAAATACAAATTTATATATGCAATGTTATTTTTTTATTCGTTTTTCCTACAGGGTTTTCGAAAGTTCTTAAGACATGTTCATGTTACTAATTTGTCAAGGGAGGTGTTAATAAAAATTATTAAGTGGACAAATTAACAAAAGATATCTCTTAAAGCACCCATTCATTGCCTTGTGTCTCTTCATTGCACCCTTTCATTGTCTATATAAAGGGGTCTTGTCAATTGCAACAAGTGATGAATCAATAAAGAGATTACATATTGTCTCATTCTCTCTTAATTCCAACACTGTGCTAATAGACTTGACCGATACAACTACAAATTTCATTCTTAACACAATCTACGATGAGTGAAATTGGTCTTTTTGCTGCTTGGATTTTGGGTTCTAACAATTTGTGAGTTCAAAATCAAGTATCTATAAGTTTATGTATTCCTAGTTGCTATCTTGGCTGCTCAAATTCGCATAAGAATTTGTGGATTAGAAATTGCAATTCCTTTTTTTTGCATTTAATCTGGTTCTAATCAACTTTCAAAAAGGATTAGCCTTATGCTGTAGTGTCACATCTTCTCGTTGTCTCACATGTCAGCTTGTTTTCAAGCAAAGCCAAGCATGTATTGTAGCCCATTGCAAAGACGAGCAAGACAAGCTGAGCCACACCATAAGCGAGCTTGGCAAAGCCTAGATCGAGTTAGCTCGTTTACAGCTCTAGACCAACTCCAACCGTGCCCCTTCCTCACTCTTTTCCCTTTGCGAAGGAAATCCCATTCACTTCAGCAATCCCTTCACGAAGAGATTCTCTCTCCCATCCTCTCTTCGAAGAGATTCTCTCCTTTCCGTATACAATTCACTTTAAAAGAAATCGGTTGGAGATGAGGGAAATAAAGGGAATGACAATGAGAGAAGGGAATGAAATGAAGGGAATATGGTAGGAGATGGTTTAAGTGATATCCAACAGCTCGTGGAAGTACAGTAGCAGGTTTTTCAATAACATAAATGTTTACATGGCTATGAGCTCATCATTTCTCAACTTTAGAAGCAACCGGCAAGCACCAGCTTCATCATCTTTCGAAGCACAAGAATAATACACATCAATACGGATCCAGCAATTTTCAGCTAAGCGATAGTGTAAAATCATCACATGTAAAAAAGTTCATGAACCAATACTAGTCAATCAACATGGAATCCAATAAATTTCAGCTAAGCAATAGTGAAAATCATCACATCATCTAAATCAGTGCATGAACCAATACTAATTAATCAACAAGAAAGAAAAATGGTATACATTAGATTCCAATCAATGGTGTTCCACTTCCACCCAATTGCACCATTGCGCTCAACAGAAGAAAGGAAGTAATTTTTGTCATATCATCAAGGGCAGAAAGTAACAAGCACGTATTGCCACATCTCAAGTACTGAACAATATTCATGTACAACATCATAATAACTTAGTAAGCCTCCAGTACAAGATTCCAACGATTCTAAAGGCATGCACCTACTCCATCTTGCTTAACACGTTAAAGAGTACTCCATGATATAATATTTAGTAGCATCTGATGGTGGTGCCGTTAGCTCGTATGTACCCGAGACTAAGATCACATATTTGACAGAAATTGGTAAGTGAAACTACAAGAGGAATGAAAATGAAATTTACAGCATGTTCCATAATATAAGAGCAATGCAAGTGCATGCACAAATACTTTCTTCAAAGGTGGGAAAACAGGTGTGTCTGATGAGAGCATGCTCATCAAAATCAAGACAGCTCTAGTGTGAAAACATTTGAAATGTTGTTGTTCATAGCAACTACTCCTCTAATACACTCATTTCGCAGCTCCTATATATAGAACTCACAAGTTCACTGTGGTGAATTACAGATCGGATAAGACCAGACCCAGTAGCAACACGAATAGCGCAGTTTATAGATGAACGATCCAATTCCATATCTTTTGCAATAGTCATTTGTGGGACAACATAGAAGACATAACACTATCAGAACAAATGAGTTCTAAATGCAAGGTAATGAAACTAACGCACCATTGCAAGTACATAATAGTGCAAAGGAGGACAATCATTTACATAATAGTGCAAGGTAATGAAACTAACGTCATTGTCCCACAAGCAAGGGCTGTCATTTATCAAGTTAAGAGAGATTGCCATGCTGCAACTATCCTAGAATGCCTTGGTCACCAACCGAAACTCACTATCCCGTCATCTACACCTGCGACCTACCATGTCTTCTTCACTTTCCCCCAAATCACCCCCCAAAAATAAGATAATTAGACTTGTATTCTATGCATTCATATGCAAAAAAAGAAAGCATGAATTAAAAATGCTTCTTACCAAGTTGTCTATGATGCCCTTCATATCCATGCAAATTGTTAGATAATTTTGTCAAATTATAGAATCGATATCCATCTACATTTTTTTTAAATATTAGGACATGGAACATGGTTGACTTTTAAAATGTATAAAAAAACAGATTCTTAAATATTACCTCAATTTCTCTCCGGTGTGTTAAAGCACCACAAACATATCTTACATAATCTTCTAAAGAATTACCATCATAAGATTTTTCCCTTTTTATTCTCACGACATTTGCTACTCTCACTATCTTGATGGTTATTCATCTTCTTCACAAGTAATTGAAATCTAGATGTACCATTTTCATCCCAAAATATACAACGAATAGCTGAATTCCTTACTTTTTCCATGAACCTCGCATCACTCAGGTTCAGAGAAACAATATTAACAAAAAAGCTGACCCTTTTCTTTAAATTTCCAAAAAATAGATATCCAAAAATAGTTTATAACAGGCAATGATGTCCTGAAAATTAATCAATGTTTGTTGTCATATTACATAACAAGAATAAATTTAACAAACAACCTATAACATGTTTTTTTAACTTACCAATTTAGTGATTTTAATATATTAATTAGTGAATTGAGGTAATCATAGAAATATATTGTTTTTTCTTGGTTACAATCAGCAGCAGTATTAGAGACTCTTTTAAGCATCTTTGCAAAGCAAATCCAGTCATTCCACTGTGCTTCCTCTTTCACTGAATCTAAAATTTAAAGGATAGCTTATTACAAAATATCATTTTATACAAAAAAAATCTATTGATAATTGAAAAAACTGTTATAAATAAACACAAATGACAAAACATTACGCTATATACAAGTCGCTGTACAGATTTTACCTTTTACTTTAAAGCCAGCAAGTTTGACAGTAACATCATAATACAAAGTTGAATCCCAAGAAATATTTCCATGGTAAAGACCAATTTTTCTCAGAAAATCCAGACCAATAACACTTTGTCTAAAAAAGAAAAAAAAGAAAAAATTAATAAATAAATAAGCAAACTTTGTTATCTTTCAGCAATTATGGACCAGTTATTCATACCTCATGTAGGTTTGGAATAATGGTGAAGTAATATGTTTCACTTTATCAGCCTAATCTTTAGGCTCCCTACACATTGACTACAGTAGTCCCGCCTATGGCTCAACAAATGATACTCTAGACATTGAGTCATTGCTTTGAATTTTGTTCTCATTAAGAATTGACATCGAGAGGATATTCTTGTGATTTAAATTGTGCATTATATCAAATACAAATTATGAAGAAAAACACAATTGTCTAAGGTTGTTAAACCTAATCTATCAAATAGGGTTGATTCTAGGAATATCAAATATTCTAGTGTCTACCTAAAGGAACAGAGGTCATGTAGGATGATGAATTTGCATTTGATATAATGCAAAATTCAAATCATAAAAATATCATCTCAATGTGAATTCTTTCTGAGAACAAAATTCAAAGCAATAACCCAATGTCCAGAGTGACATTTGTTGAGCCATATGCGGGGCTACTGTCGTCAATGTGTACGAAGTCTAAAGATTGGATTGATAAAGTGAAACATATCCCTTCACCATTATTCCAAACCTACATAGGGTATGAATAACTGGTCCATCATTGCTGAAAGACAACAAGTTTGCCTATTTATTTACTAATTTCCATTTTTTTCTTTTTTAGACAAATTGTTATTGGTCTGAATTTTCTGAGAAAAATTAGTCTTTACCATAGAAATTTTTCTTGGGATTCAACTTTGTACTATGATGTTATTGTCAAACTTGCCGGCTTTAAAGCAAAAGGTAAAATTTGTATAGCAACTTGTAGATAGCAGTAATGTTTTGTTATTTATGTTTATTCATAGCAGTTTTTTTAAACATTAATAGATTTTTTGTATAAAATAATATTTTGTATTAAACTCTCCCTTAAATTTTAGATTAAGTGAAAAAAGAAGCACAATATAATGATTGAATTTGCTTTGTAAAGATGCTTGAAAGAGTCTGATACCGTTGCTGATTGTAACAAAAAAAATATATATTTCTATAATAACCTTAATTCACTAATTAATATGTTAAAATTATTAGACTGGTAAGTTAAAAAAATATGTTATAATTCTTTGTTAAATTTATTCTTGTTATGTAATATGACAACAAACATTGATTAATTTTCAGGACATCATTGCCTGTTATAAAAGAAACTATTCTTGGACATCCATTTTTCTGGGATTTAGAGAAAAAGGCCAGTTTCTTTGTTAATACTGTTTCTCTGAAACTGAGTGATGGAAGATTAATGGAAGTAAGGAATTCAGCTATTTATGGTATATTTTGGGTTACATTTAAATTACTTACGAAGAAGATGAATGACCATCGAAATGGTGAGAGTAGAAAATATCATGGGAATAAAAAGGAGAAATCTTATGATGATGCTTTTTTGAAGATTATGTAAGATGTGTTTGTGGTGCTTTTACACACCGGAGAGAAATTAAGGTAATGTTTAATAATCTGTTCTTTTATATATTTTAAAAAATAATCATATTCCATGTCCTAATATTTAAAAAAAATTGTAGATGGATGTCGATTCTATTATTCGACAAAATCATCCAACAATTTGCATGGATATGAAAGGCATCACAAACAACTTGGTAAAAAGCATTTTTAATTCATGCTTTTTTTTGCATATGAATGCAGAGAATATAAGTCTAATTATCTTATTTTTGGGGGGTGATTTGGGGAAAAGTGAAGAAGACAAGGTAGGTCGAAGGTGTAGATGATAGGATAATGAGTTTCAGCTGGTGATAATGGCATCCTAGGATAGTTGCAGCATGTCAATCTCTCTTAACTTGAAAAATAACAACGGTTGCTTGTGGGATAATGACGTTTGTGACTTATGTAAATGATTGTCCTCCTTTGCACTATTATGTACTTACAATGATACGTTAGTTGCATTATCTTGCATTAAGAACTCATTTGTTCTGATAGTGTCATGTCTTATATGATGTCCCACAAATGACTATTACTACAGGATATAGAACTGGATCGTACATCTTAAATTACGCTATTCGTGTTGCTATTAGGTCTGATCTTGTCCGATCTGTAATTCACCACAATGAACTTGTGAGTTCTATATATAGGAGCCGCGGAATGAATGTATTAAAGGAGTCATTGCTATGAACAGCAGCATTTCAAATATTTTCACACTAGAGCTGTCTTGATTTTGATGAGCATGCTCTCATCAGACCCACCTGTTTTCCGACCTTTGAAAAAAATATTTGTGCATGCACTTGCATTGCTCTTATATTATGAAACATGCTGCAAATTTCATTTTCATTCCTCTTGCAGTTTCACTTACCATTTTATACGAAATATGTGATCTTAGTCTCAGGTACATACGGACTAACGGCATCACCATCAGATGCTACTAATATTATACCATAGAGTACTCTTTAACATGTTAGGCAAGATAGAGTAGGTGCATGTCTTTAGAATCGTTGGAACCTTGTACTGGAGGCTTACTAAGTTATTATGATGTTGTACATGCATATTGTTCAGTACTTGAGATGTGTCAGTACGTGCTTGTTACTTTCTGCCCTTGATGATATGACAAAAATTACTTTCTTTCTTCTATTGAGAGCAATTGAGAGCAATTGTGCAATTGGATGGAAATGAAACATCATGGATTGGAATCTAATGTATACCATTTTTCTTCCTTGTTGATTGATTAGTATTGGTCCATGCACTGATTTAGATGATATGATTATTTTCACTATTGCTTAGCTGAAATTTATTGGATTCCATATTGATTGACTAGTATTGGTTCATGAACTCTTTTACATGTGATGATTTTACACTGTCGCTTAGCTGAAAATTGCTGGATTCGTATTGATGTGTATTATTCTTGTGCTTCGAAAGATGATGAAGATAGTGCTCGCCGATTGCTTCTAAAGTTGAGAAATGATGAGCTCATAGCCATGTAAACGTTCATGTTATTGAAAATCCTGCTACTGTACTTCCACGAGCTGTTGGATCTCACTTAAACCATCTCCTACCATATTCCCTTCTCTCATTGCCATTCTCTTTATTTTCCCTCATCTCCAACCGATTTCTTTTAAAGTGAATTGTATACGAAAAGGAGAGAAAATCTCTTCGCATAGAGAATAGGAGAGAGAATTTCTTCGTGAAGGGATTTCTGAAGGGGATGGGATTTCCTTCACGAAGGGAAAAAAGAGGGGAAAGGCACGGTTGGGATTGGTCTAGAGCAGCAAACGAGCTGACTCGAGCTATGCTTTGCCAAGCTCGCTTATGGTGTGGCTCAGCTTGTCTTGCTCGTCTTTGCAACGGGCTACTTACTGGTATTTCAATTTTGACATTTGATTACTAAGGCTTAGCTTCCTCTCTAGCATCTTTCAGTTGTCTTTCTTCATACTCACGGATGTTTTTCACGCCAACTGAAACACTAAAATCTTTGTAAACCTTGTCCATGATCTCATTTATTTTTTTCTCACGCATTCTTACTTCCTGTTCCTTTTCAGCAAGACGGGTCTCCAACTAAAGTAACAAAATTAGATTGATGCAATAGTAAGAGTTGGAACCTGACTAAAATAACAGGTGAATACATCTAGGACAGAATATTACCTCCTCCTTTCCTGGCTCCAGGCGATCAATTTCATCCTCAATATTACTTTTCTCATATGCCAATTTACGTAGCTTCTCCCTGAGGTTATTCTGCACACAATATTCAGTATTAGAAACAACCAAGAAATAGCGGTGTTCTAGGAATGGCTGAAGAGAAAAGCTGTCCCCTATTCCTATCCCGTATTCCCACAGACCACAACTAAGAAGTCAGAAGTGAAGTATGAAGAATCATAACACTGACTCAGATTGGGGGTGTCCGATTTGGCAAAAAAATTTGGACACAGGTGTCCAAATAACACTGACATTGACACCTCAGCAGATGTTGGCCATATCACTTTTCACAGGAAGATGGCAAAAAACAAGAAATGCATGCCTAAAGGAAAGATAGGATGTGGTGGACGACAGTTTCAAATTAAAAGTTTAAGACAATAGTGCAAAACTTGCAACTAAAAAAGGTGAATAGTGTTTGCATAGGATACATATTTCAAGTTACAAGTGATGAATAAAAACAACAGTCAAAAAAGAGGGAAACCAAAAATAACTAGCATAGCAACATTGAAATAAACTCCACCATAGCATTAAATATCTCTTTCAGAAGCTCCGCATCTTGAAGCAGCTCAAAGGTCTGTGGTGATCCGTTTAGATGCAAAATATCATTAAGTCAAATACCTACCCCTTCAACAATCAAGTAGTGTAGCTTTTTCTCGAGTCCAGTTATTTTCTCAGATACAGCAAGCTCCTTTCTATGCAACTCCCTGGGAGACCCAAGTTCTGACATTTCAGATTCCCACTGATTTTTTCTTCTTCTTCAAAGCTACAGCACAAATTGCATGAAGAGTTAATAAGACAGATTCCTGAATAGCACAAATCTGTCTATTGGTAGTAAGGTAACAGAGTTATACAGACATTCTATTTTATTGTCATCCCATTTATTTGATCTAGCTTCCATTCCACCAGTCATCGTGCCAGATTTAGTCAAAAGAATCCCATCGACGGTGACAACTAACTAAATACATACACCGATACACGTCATAGCACAGTGTTCGCGCCAAAAACGTGAAGGGGGTTTTAGGCCTCGAACACACAAGACAAACACCGGGTTTGCAGAGCGTGCCAGTCAATTTGACCTGAAATTGACAAGATAGAGTTTGTAATTTGATCAAAGCCGATAAACGAGGATCTATCGGCTTTTCGCTAGTCGGCAAGAACCGAGTAGGGGATAACTAGATCAACCGGTTACAATTGATCCGGATACAAGGTAAAATCGGCTTCGAGAAGGCGATGCGCAACAAAGCGAAGCAGACCAAACCTGGGTGAAATCGGCAAAAATCAACAATCGGCGATGCGCAACTATGTTGATTCCGTCGACTTGCAGAGAGATCTATGAAGCTAAAACTATGTAAAAGAAAAGCTTGTAAAAAGTAGATGTGTGTTGTTGGATTGATTTAATTATCTTCGCTTGGCGCCCCCCCCTTTTATAACACGCCTGACCGATCCGAGTTGTACATGGATACGGTGTATTTATCCGTATCGGCCTTTTATCCGATTTCCTTTCCTTTTTAGAAACGGATTCCTTTTCCGAGCCGATTACCGATTCCTTTCTGTACGATACTTCTATTTTTAGACCGATTCCAATACATACCGAATTTTGGTGCAAACATATGCCCCCCATTTTTGAAAGGTAACTTGTTATCTTTCAAAAATCCTTCGCTTTTTCTCGTGATCGGCTTGTCGCTTAGGATTCACCTTGGTAACTTCCCCATTAATGGCGCCGCAATCTTCTCGGTGCGTTTTCAATGCAAAGAATCGTTCCTCGCCTTTTCACCTTCTCACCGAGGTATAAATATGAGGCTCCTCGCAGAGTCATTTTCACCTGGCGTGCTCTCGTTAATCCCGAAATCGGCTTTCCTCCGCTTCAACCCTTCTTCTCATAGCATCGGTGAAATGGACGCATCTCGGTACTTGTTCCGATCCCGAGATAGCGATCATCGATTTCCTAGGTCCTATAGGAACCATAGAACCCGAGCATCGCTATTGGAGATGAAATCCTAGACTCCCTTTATCGGCTCCTGGTTACAACATCAACGAGTGGTCCAAAAGTTTTAGGTCTTGGCCGATGACTCTCAAGGGTGGAGGTCCCGGTACATTAGAGTATCGGCCCAAAGAAAGCAGAGTGGGAAGGTATGGGCATCATTGAGTGTATCCCCTGTCCTTATTGCCTTGAGCCCAACGAATCTTTAGTAGGCTGGCACCGCTATTTTTGGTCGGACTCTTTTAACGCCTTCTTTTTCCCAACCGGTCCCATCGGCCCAACCCTTTTAGATATGGTGAATTATCTTTGCCTTAGGCACGATGGAGAACAAATATCGGCTTTTAGTGGAAACCTCGGTACAAATTGACGAGAAAAAAGGAGAAGGTTGGTCCAGATACATCCAAAATAACAACAAAGTAACCGCCCTGTATCGGATGAAGAACACGTAGCCTTTATCAACTTATGGTTAGACCGATTCCTCTTACGTGGCGCTTCCCTAGGACCAACCCAGGTCTATCAATTTATGTCGAGCAACTAGTTATGGGTCGCTTCGGCTATCTTTAGGGAAATCCTTCTTTGGCGCCGTATACCATATGATGCATATCATCGAGTCGGCTTTATCGGGCAATGGTTCCTATGTAAATCGGTAATGTTGGCGGCCCTCTTTGGTTTATTCAGATTTGGCTTATCTGCGTTTTGGCCGCCTCATTATCCGGACCCTTCGGAAGAATCGGCTTTCCAACTAAGACTTTCCCGAGGGTGCCGTCCCGTATTCCAACCTAGCCGATCCTCAGCGAAAAATTTACCATGTGTTCATCCAATGAACAAAAATCTCTCTATGGCTTTCATAAATACTTGTCCTTTTTCTTGCATCTTAACCAAGCCTCTTTCAACCGTAGAGATTTCTTTTCATACTGTCAATTAGCCGATCTCCCGTGGCCTTCTTTTCTTCGTTTAAATTAATGACTCCCTAATGCCCCAATCCACTCTCGACCGCTTCCCGATTTCCCCTTGCATCCTTCACGTCGGCTTAAGTACTCAAAGCAGAACATTTCACCGACCTATGAATTCTATCATCCTTCGCTTTATGCACGCCACCGGTTTTGGACAAACCATTCCTTGCTTTCCTTTGCTTAGGATGATTAAACCACGAAACAAAGTAACCAACTCTATCGGCGGATCTTATTATTGAGCTAGCCGATGAACTCCATGTGGTAGACTTGCCATTCCTCGTGTTAAACACACGTCGATCGGGCCAATTTACCACATGGTGGGCTTCCATAGCTGAGGCACTTTTGCGGAGGCGTACTATTCCCGAGGTCCTGTCCTCTTTTCTTCCTGGCTTTCGAGAGCCGACGGAGACCGTTGCTGGGTCTAGCTCGAGTTCGAGCGATGCTAACTCGTCTTTAGAGGTATTTTCATTTTGATATTTTATTAGAACAAGATTTTCATCGGCTTAACCATACTTTTTACCCTTTCGCATCAAAGAAGAGATCAACCTCAGGCCGCAAGTCGCATCGGCCGACGATCGCTTAAAGCGGCAAAGGTCATCGACCCTCTTGCCGGTTTGTCTTCAACGCGTTGGGGGTCAATAGCCCATCACTGTCTGATCTTGCCGTCCAGCGCACCAAAAGTACGTCAATTCTGTTCAAACTTCTTTTGTAGGCGAAGTCTTCATGCTTGCTGTCGGCTAACCCCATGTTTATATTTTTCAGAGAAGAAGAGCCGTAAAGTCGTCATCAAGCGATCCCCAAAACCTGCGGGTCGTGATGCAGCAGCATCCCCGACTGGATCGGCTACTGCGGTTAGCTCCGATCTTTATCTTGACCCTTGTTTTTATTCCTTATCGTAACGCATCTTATTGTAACGCATTCCTCAGGAAACCCCTTCCGTTCAGTTGTTAGAAGCCGTCTGAGAAGACCAGGCACGGACGTGGTTATCTTACCGACTTTGGCTCCTGCTCCGCCATCCGCCGTCACCTCCAAAACCTATTTACGACCGCCCGTCGATGGACTTAGCCGATCTTTTAGGCTTTTCCTTGGATGAGCTTGACGACCCGTAGATTGTGGCCACCGACGACTATCGGTGACATTCAACGTATTATTCTTTGCCTCTGCGCCAAGATCTGCCGCGATCCATGCTGAACCAGGGTATGCAAGAGCGACTCAATCGCCTCTTGGGCGAAGTGATGCGGCCGAGGCGACTCTTCCGCCAACACTCGGCCCTTGAGGAACGCTATGGCGGCCATGCAAGCCGATCTTCCCTCTGCAGACCATGAATGCTTTGCTAGAAGTGTGCCATCCGGATGATCGCTTCGGCCAGACGTAGAATCGGCCAAAGCAAGAATTGAACAGAGGAAGGCCCAAAGAAGCGACCAAGAGATCTTGGACAAACTTATAGCAGATGCTAAATCTCGAAGAGTGCTTTTGACCAAGGTCTTGCTATGCCGAAATCGGCCAAAGCTAAGGCCTGTGAGCCGGAGTCATCCAAGAAAAACTTGAAGAACACGGTGGCCTTGGTTACAAGAGAACTTGCAGATTGCCAAATCGGCATTGCAGATGCGACATCTTCACTAGCGGCTCAGAGGCGACAAATCGTAAGTTTTGCCAAAGTTAAGAGCCAATCGGCTAAGATGATCCTGGGCCTGTGCGATGCAGGCCGATGATCGATTAATAGATAGCGTTCAAGCTACTATTGGTAGAGCGGCAGAAGATTGCTCGGCTTTGGGAGCCCATCTTCCTGGCTCTGGCTTCATTGAAAACGACGTTGTCTCCTGTAATATTGGTCAGACTTGGAATATTTTGTAAACTGCTTAACTGGTGGATAAGGACTATTTGTTCTCGACTTCTACTTGTATGACCGATTTTATATGCATGTGCTTGTCGTTGATCTTGATGCCTTCACCTCTGTAGTTAGGACCCGACCCATATGCTTGGGTGATACGCCTTCAAATACTTTCCATTGATCGCTTTAGGTAGGACGAACCCTTCTAAAGATTCCGGTATATATGAATTCCCGCCAACCTACGATTGATCTTATAAGGCCCTTCCCATGTTGGAGACTACTTGCCGAATCGATTATCCCTAGACCCAATCCAAGAACACGGTTTTCCATACTAAATCGGCTTGTTTGAATGCTTTAAAAATCACTTTTTGTTATGCGATCCGGCAACCATCTCTTTGTTCCTTTTAAGCCGATCTAGCGTGATCGGCCTTAGTTCACCCAAATCATCTAGATTGTCCAAAGATCGCCTGCTTGTATTCATCTACGATACCTTATCTTGCTCGTGTAGCCTTATTGAGCCGATGTTGATTTCAGCGGGCAAACGGCTTCTTGCCCGTATACCAACTGAAAGGGTGACAATTTAGTTGATCCGTGATGAGATAGCCGATAAGCCCATAAAGCCTCCGATAGCATTGAATGCCATCTCCTTGGCTCTTCCCCAATTTTTCTTTTATCGCCTTTATCAATGTCTTGTTCGATGATTCGGCTGTCAGTTGGCCTGAGCGTAGTAAGGGAGGAGTTGAGTAATTTTATCCCAAGACTTTCCGCAAACCCTTTGAAATCGTTGGACATGAACACAAGACTCGATCAGAGTGATTGTTTGTGGAATCCCAAACCGATGGACGATGTGTTCATTTACAAAGCCGATCGATTCTTTACTAGTAACCTTCTTGAGTGGCGCACCTCAACCCATTTTGAGAAATAATCCGTGGTCGCAAGGGCGAATTTATGTCCTTTCTTTGGATGACGGAAATATCCGGCCGATTATGTCTATACCCCATCCTCTAAATGGCCATGGCTTGATGATCGGATGTAAAGCCGATCTTTAGTCGATCGTATGTTACCAAACTTTTGACACGCTTTGGCATCCTCTATAATATTTGAAGCGATCTTCTAACATCGTCGGCCAAAAATATCCTCGTTCGTCTCAAGATTCATTTCATCTTGTGAGCCGATTGATGTGACCCACAAATGCCTTCATGAACTTCACCCATCGCCACTTTGGCTTCCTCGGTTCCCAGACATCTTAATAACAAACCTTCCATAGTCCGAAAGTACAATACGCCTTCTAGTATAACATATTTGAGTGCTTTGCGCTGACCTTTGCTCGATCGGCTTGGTTGGATCGACAAATAATCCCTTATCTCTCGTTCTCCAATGACAGGGTGAACACATAAAACCGGCCAAACGCTTAGCTCGATTGGTCCTGTCGGCTTTCAATCCTGCACTCGATGCACATTGTGCCAATCGGTTTGCTTTATCATTAGCTTCTCTCGGGAATATGTTCTATGGAAAATGTAGTGAACATCTCGATGATCCGGAGGCATTGATGCAAATCTTGGGTTAGTGCATCATCATTGCATCGGTATTCTCCTCCGACTTGTCGTACAATTAACATCGAATCTCCAAAAGCTTCGACATCTCTCACTCCGATGCTATCTAACAGCTTGTAGACCCTTAGTAATGCTTCAGATTCGCTTGATTATTTGAACATCGGCTATTTAGCCGATACATGAAGTCATACTCCGCTTTCTAGGTGAAACTAATATCACACCGATGCCTTCGCTTTCTTGGCAAGCAGACTCCATCAAAATACGATTTGCCAAGGGGTTACACTAGTTGTTCCTACTAATGTTTCACTCCTCGTGATAAAATCGGCCACGACTTGTCCTTTCACAGATTTAGCCGATTCATAGGATAACTCAAACTCTGTTAGGCGTATGCCCATTTACCAAGCCGACCACGCAGGATGGGCGCCGATAATATGTATTTAACTACATCGGTTTTGCATATTATAACGCATTTGAAGCCGACATATAATGTCTTAACTTGGTGCAAGCAAAGTACAATGACAAGCATAATTTTTCTACTAAGGATACCTGGTTTCGCATCTAGAAGACGTCGGCTTAAGTAATATATTGCTTGTTCCTTCCTATCGGCTTCTTGTGTTAAAATCGCTCCAATCGAATCACCTTCACCGATATATATAGTCTAAAAGGTATACCGTGTTTTGGTGCAATCAATCTTGGTGGACTCATCGATAACCCTTTATGTCGTCAAGGCCTTTTGTCGATCGGCTTCCCACTTAAACTCTTGGTTATCTTTAATTTTCAGCGGTGTGAAGGCCCGAATACGCCCCGACAAGTTTGAGATAAAACGTCGCAAGTAATTGATTTTCCCAATCAACACGCAACTCCTTTTACTTGCTCGGTGGTTTAGTATCTGGCTATGGCTTTCACTTTGGTCGGGTTTACTTCAATCCTCCTTCATGCACCGTAAACCCAAGAAATTGTCCACCGATACTTCAAAAGCACATTTGAGAGGGTTCATTTTTAACCCATGTAACCTTGTGCTTTCGAACATTTTTCTCGAATCGGCTAAATGTTGCCGCCTTCTTTGGATTTTACCACTACGTCGCCAATGTATATTTCACAAAGATTGCCGATCAAATCATGGAAAATATGGTTCATAGCACGTTGATAAGTAGCACCGGCATTTTTAAACCGAAGGTCATAACTTTCCATTCATATAGCCCTAAAGCCCCTGACATCCGAAAGCCGCTTTTGTGTATATCGGCGGGCCATGAATATTCGATTGTATCCGGCGTTCCGTCCAAAAAGCTTATGATTTTATTCCCAGATGCAAGATCGATAAGCATATCGGCTATGGGCATCGGTACTGCCTTTGGCGTAGCTTTGTTCAAATCTCTAAAATCGACACATACCCTAAGTTTGCCGTTTTCTTCTTCACAGGACGATGTTTGAGACCCACTCAGCCAGTGTCGGCAAGGCCTAGGATAAATTTCGCCTTCAGCAATCGTCCTACTTCTTCCTTTATAGCGTCATACAACGTAGGGTTAAACCGCCTAGGTGCTTGTTTGAACGGCCGATATCCAGGTTTTATAGGTAGCCGATGTTCAACTAGTCATCGGCTTAAACCTGGCATTTCATAATACTCCCATGCAAAGCAATCCTTATATTCCTTGAGTATTTCACCAACTTTGCTTTATAACCGGTTCTAATTTAGCACTTACAAACGTTGGTCTTTTGCTATCCCTTCCCCAATATCGATCTCTTCAAGCAAATCGTAAGTAAATCCTAACCCCTTTTCTTTCTTCTTCAAAATCTTCAACACTTCTTTCAGACTTTTCCTCGCCGATAGCTCCTTGCTTTTTCCTGCAGCTTTGCTATTGTCTTGCGCTCCATCTTCTTATCACTTCGCCTGTCCGATCAAACGTATTGGGTTTAACGATCGGCTTGAATCCCGATTTCTCAACACGTATAAAATCGCAATTGTCCAAGGCTTTTCACGATATGCATTCACCTCTTCGTGTGGCCAATTGGTGTCGTGGCTAGCCATGGCGATATGAGCCGATGTGCCTACCGGTACACGACTTTCATCTTGTATCATCGTTCCACCGCACGCCTTCCGTGCATAGTTGATGGTATACAACAGCTTAGCATGGATCCATCCCCGCCCAAGGAGTACGCCAGAATTGCCTTTAGCTTCAATCACAAAAACGCGATCGGCAAAGTTTTATTACCGATCGCCGGGCTTCGACACCATTACGCCTTTAGCCTCGGTTGGGTCTCCTGAAGTCATTTAGCACCATGTTGGTCTTGATTAAGTCTTCGCCGGCTTTTCCCAACTTTCGAAAGTACTTAACGGCATCGATTGACCGTTGCCCGCCATCGACCAACATACGGGATATTGGTCGGCCATTAATGTATCCTTTTAGATACAATGGTTTCAAATGCCGATGCATGTCTTGTGGTTTTTCAAACACGGCCTGGTGCTCCGAGGCACAATGGCGAACACTTCTTCACCGATTCTTCGATTCACGAACTCGGCAGGTAAAGTGAATACCATGTTTATATCCATTGGTGGCGATCATCTCGGATCATCTGAGAACTGGATTGAACCGATTGATCCGAATCACTATCGATCTGTTCCTTCTTTCTCCACTCCTTTTTCAAAATTCCAGACGGTCTTAACTTATTAAACGTCCGATCCTCTCACTCTCCTTTTGGCTTCCCTTTCTTCTTGTGTTTTTAATCATTAAGCCTTCGCGTTGCGACTTGCCGAGACCGAAGGGCACCATCTAGGTTTGGGTTCTATCGGCTTTCTTATCTTTCCACTAAATTGCCCATTTATTTGCCGATTCCATCCTTCTTGCGTTAGCCGATAATTCCCGATTTTGGGAGGATTCGCCTTGTTACGATGTTGACAACCTTTCATAGATCGGCCTTCGCTTCCTTATACGGGCGATCGTGTGTCGCCTGGACAACTTTGTCTTTTCTGATTGGCTTGGCCGACATGTAGACGAGTGTTGCATAGGACAAGATACAATCGTTGGTAAGGTCATCCTCTCTCCCAAAGAAATCGCCAAAAAGGACATTGCCGATGTTTCTCTTCCTCAGTAATCGGCCGATGTGGCACATCTCGCCGCGACGTTCGTCCCTCCTTTGCCCTCGATCGATGAAAACCCTGGTGGTGTTGAGGGTTATACCTTCGACTTATCCTTTCATATTTCCTCAGGAGTTGTGAGAAGGTCGGCTTTGGTTTGAAATCGGCTCTTCTTGGAGCCTTCTCACCGATACCATTTACCGACCTCTAAGTCCCCTCTTGGTTTCACCGTTCTTGAGTTTTGTCCATTTTTATCTGGCTTATTTGTATAGAACCGAAGCTGATCTCAGACTGCCTCGCCTCGTGATACAATTCCTTAGTCGGCTTATCCTCTTCCGCAGCCTCTTTTCTTTTCGTGAACATTGAACCATGTTGACTGAAAAGGGCCCATATCTATCTGCATAGCCGATTCTTCTCGCAAACTTTAACTCGCCATCGGCGATGGCCGATTGGATCTGTTGTCGAAAAATATTGCAATCGTTAGTGTTATGAGAGAACGAATGATGCCATTTGCAATACCTTCGCTTTTTTAATTTCTTCTACGATGGTATGATATGCCCTTCAGTAACCTTATGAGTTTTTCTTGTAGTAATAAATCAAATATTTTGTCACATTTTGAAACATCATATGAATACTTGACTTCCGCTTTATTCTTTGTCGGCCTAAGCAGAGAGCATACGAGTGGTTTTTTGGAACCTTTGGCCCACTTTGGCTATGTTCACTTCGCTTCGTCCGCCGAGGTGTCGCCGAATCGTAATCTACCATGTTTACTTTGGCCTTTTCATTGCCGTTTGTCCTAAACCTATCTTTAAACCCTTTGCTCTCTGCATATCGGCTTTCATGTGCCGACACGCGATGGAGTAGGTGGCCTAAGCTCGGGAACTCGGCCCGACAACTTTTCTTTTAATGGAGGGATTAACCCTTGGAACGCTAGGTCGGCCAATTGATCGTCGGGTAATGTTACATCAGAGCACCTATTCCGTGACGCCCAAATCTTTTGATATAATCAGAGACCGATTCGCAGTATACATCGGATGAACTAAGATCAAATCCTAAGCTCCATAGTTCCCTAAAAGAAGTACTCATGGAATCGGCTTTCTAAATCGCTCCATATATGAACCGAATTAGGTGGTAGATTTGTGAACCAAGTGAATGCGATGCCAGGATAATGATAAAGGAAACAACCTAATTTTTAACCCATCTGATCGTGCCGCCTCCCCACATTGAGCCATGAACCGTCCGATATGCTCAATTGTGGTAATAGAATCATCCCCGAGAATTTAGCAAAGTCTGGTACCCTAAAGTTGTGGGGTACGGCATTCGGTCTATGTAATCGAGTACGGCTTCCTATAGCCGATCACTCTCCCTCCGGGTTGTAAACCGAATCGTTCTCTCAAAACATTGGCAATTTGTTCTCGCCAATTAACATTGTCGGCTTGTGGTGTAGCCGACACGGCCAATTCTCATTGTTTATGCGCTTCGCCCCGAGTGCAAACTCGGGCCTTTGTCCAACTCGCACCTCAGGAGGTCTTGGTGCTGTGTCGTAATTGTGATTAAAACCTAATGCATCGGGTATGGGCGCGAAAGGTTCGACGTATGGCACCACCCTATATGGTGCTTGTTTCATGGTTGTGGCCCTCGTGGATCGTGGAACTCGTCCTATTTCGATCGCAATGATAAGCCGATAACCCGATGTTATTGGAGGCGCGACTTGATTGATTTGATGCGCCTATCTTGGCTCCATCCGTGTGCCCATGGTAGTGTGTGAACCCATCTCTCTGTATGCTTGGTTTCGCAATGAGGTTGAGCCGGCATCATGATAGGTGCTTGAGCCGACACGCCATCGTGTTGGTGTTGGGTGCTATGGAATATACCGGCACGTAGGGATGGTTTGTGGTGGATCTAGCAGGCTTCCAGGCGCGGCTTAATTCTTGAGCAATCGCTTTCACACTATTTTCTATCATCGGCTTTAAAGTAGACACTAGAGCCGATGATTGGTTAATCAATGCGTGATGGATGATTGCTCGATCATACTTGATAAATCGGCTTGAGCGGTGCGTATCGGCCACCGATTCAGATGTTGAATCTCGATAGGATTGATGCTTGGGAGTGCAATCTTTTGAGTAACGCCACTGCGTGTTTTCTCGAAGCATCGTAGCATCATTTCCTCCAGAGTCGCCTTTCGATCTTGAGTTCTTTCCGTTGCTCAGGTTAAATCGGCCATCCGGGGCGCGATTATGGCATCGGTGTTGATATCGGGCAGGATCGCGGGTTTGTCGGTTGACGACATTCTTTTGGGTCCCACCGCGTGTTAAAATATGTTCGCGCCAAAACGTGAAGGGGTTTTAGGCCTCGAACACACAAGACAAACACCGGGTTTGCAGAGCGTGCTACCAATTTGACACGAAAATGACAAGATAGAGTTTGTAATTTGATCAAAGCCGATAAACGAGGATCTATCGGCTTTTAGCTAGTCGGCAAGAACCGAGTAGGGGATAACTAGATCAACCGGTTACAATTGATCCTGATACAAGGTAAAATCGGCCGAGAAGGCGATGCGCAACAAAGCCGGGCATCAAACCTGGGTGAAATCGGCAAAAATCAACAATCGGCGATGCGCAACTATGTTGATTCCGTCGACTTGCAGAGAGATCTATGAAGCTAAAACTATGTAAAAGAAAAGCTTGTAAAAAGTAGATGTGTGTTGTTGGATTGATTTAATTATCTTCGCTTGGCGCCCCCCCTTTTATAACACGCCTGACCGATCCGAGTTGTACATGGATACGGTGTATTTATCCGTATCGGCCTTTTATCCGATTTCCTTTCCTTTTTAGAAACGGATTCCTTTTCCGAGCCGATTACCGATTCCTTTCTGTACGATACTTCTATTTTTAGACCGATTCCAATACATACCGAATTTTGGTGCAAACACACAGTAAGGATAAAAAAACCAAACAAGAAAATGTCATTTCAAATATGCAGATGCAAGAGTACAGGCACTTACCCTTGTACCGTTCGGCGCTCCAACTTAATGTTTTTGCTTCATCAAGTTTATCACAGACAAGTGTATTCCCAACAGCATACAAAACTGCTTTCTCCAAAGCTCGGTCAAACGTACAATTTTAAGACATAAACCAAAAGCAAACCAAATAATTTGGCAACAAAACTACTGCACAATTGACAGTAAAAATTTATTGTAAGTAAACCTCAAGGACAACTGATACACAAAGCAACAGACTGTTTTCCACAAAAAATTCCTTCTAGTAAAGCTGCAGGTGAGCAAGCAAGTATACACAACAACAACCAAGCCTTTTGTCCCAAATAAGTTGGGGTAGGTTAGGAATGAAACCGATCAAAATTAAAAGACCCCTGAACCTTTGATCTTAGATCATGGTTCCGGTACGTGAATCGTTAACTCGCATGCACTCCCATCAAATGCCAACTCTTTGGATACATTACAATCTCTTAAAATTGCACTACGAACCAGTGCCTCAGGAGGCCTCCGCTAGAGATGTCGAAACCATCTCAAACGATATTTGACAAACTTTTCTTCAATTGGTGTACCACAACCCTAGCACGTATATCATCACTGGGGATTCAATCTTGCCTTGTATGACCACAAATCCACTATAGCATTTGCATCTCTAATATGATCATCTTCTATACATGTTGTCTTTTGTCGCCTAACATTTTGCACCATACAACATCGTAGGTCTGATCGCCATCCTATAGAACTTATCCTTTTGAGGGACTTTTCTATCACATAGGACAGTAGGTGCTTGGTGCCGTTTCACCCACCCTGCTCGTATCCTGTGTTTCACACCTTCATCATTCTCGTCGTCACTCTGTAGCGTCAATCCCAAATATCGAAATATTTCTTTCTTGGGCACTACTTTTCCGTCCAAACTAACATATCTATCAACTACCGTATCACCACTAAAAACACACATCATATACTCAGCATTAGTCCTACTAATTCTAAAGCCCTTCGATTCTAAAGTCTTCCTCTACAGCTTTAGTTTCCTATTCACCGGGCAGTCAGCCGCACCCAAAGCAATATAGATCCGCCTCGCGAACTGGAGTAGGGACATTCAGCCCGAACCAGTATACTTCTTGGGCTCTCCGAGTCTAACCATTCATGGAGAGGGAACGCGCGACCCCGCGACTAAAATTCACTTGCCGGTATTCGAAACACCGACAAAGATATTGAAAATGACTAGATTAACCCAGCTTATTATTACTAAGCACTATATTGAATGCATGCATGTAGAGAATATATATACAGAAAAGATGGATATTTATTAGGGGTATAGAAAGAATATCACACTAATTTTGCATTGGAATATGAAATACACTATATTTGTGGACACGATCATTCAAAAAATACGAATTATAAACCTGGACGGAGGGAGTAACTTTAAATCCTGTTTAGTAAAAATATGTAGGCTACACCAATATTAGTACGGCAAACTGCGATACATTGATATTTTTTTCCTAAGAACAATGACATAGCAAATTAGCAATACAGTTACATATGTATTAAAAATAGTATTATATATATAGGGCACTAGATCCAAAACGGGTATCTCCCATGTGTGTTATTGCATGCGAAATTTTTTGATAGTTTTTTACAATGTTGAGTTTAACCAATTTACTAACTAATTCAAACAAGTTTGAACTGAAATAAACTCACTGGAAAATATTCACATCAGAATAAAACAGCAAAACAGGGTGAAATTGTAAAAACTAACACAAACATTGCAGTAACCCAACAGACTGGGATGTAAACCACAAAACCTGCACCATTCTTCCGCACCCGGCCACAATCAATCAAACATGTAGAGAGAGAGAAGGGGTGGGGGGATGGGGTAAAGAAAACAAAATGAAGATGGGCCCAGCAAGCTTGCTTCTAGACACAAGTAGGTTTTTGACATACATATCTCCTCCAAAATGTTGTCTTCCTCCGCTCGGCTAGATAAGCTCTTTTTCCTCTTCTGCTTTGCACCCATTCCATCTCCTCCATTCAATGGATGCAGGTGGCAATGTTAGGGTAATTGGTGGGAATTGAGCTGGGCTGCTCCACGACATATTGGTGCATATTGGGAACATATAGTGATCATTTTTTTTCATTTTTTAAAGAGAAGAAAAGTTGAAAACCTATATGCATCAATATGTATCTGAGCCGTAACAGTAGTTGACACGAATTGGGGCAACTCAATTCCCAGGCATATATATCATTCTTAGAAATATACATGGAAGATGGAATTATTTCCCATTTCCTTAGACAGCTAGACTTCGATGTTAAATCAACACTCCATATAAGATGTCTGATCAAACTCACATTCTATGATATTCCTGGAGTTGGTCATCAGCTAATTGCAGTTTCGCGCTTTTATCTTGGCCTTGCTCATTCAACTCCTCCATAGCTCATGTGACATCAACCAAAGCACTCTGCAACCTTGTCATCTCTTCCAAATGTTTCTTATTATCATCCTTCTTTTTGTCAACCTCTTTGTTGCAGCTTTTGATTTTGGATTTGAGCCGAGATATTTGCTCTTTCAATCTAAGAAGCTCAGGTTGCTGATGAAAAAAGATATAGTACTAATTAGAATGTAATTAACGTGTCCAGTTCATGAAGTTCAAAGATATATTTACATCACTCGAAATTGTGGAATACAAGCCTTGTTTCAGCTTTTATGTGTTTCTGATACAAATTCTAAACTGCAAGAAACTATTATTTAATCATGAATAATTAAAAGCGAATGCAACATCCAGCAATTTCATAAATGACCATGATGCCATAAGAGCATCCAAGTCATTGATAAAAATAGCAGAAATGATCACATGGTAAGAGGCTGGGCTAAGAGCATAGTAATGGACAACATATGTTGTTGTCATTTCTAGAACACATCAATAATCCATAGTATTGAAGTTCTATAAAACAATGTGCATAACTGCATATGTAGAAACACTTGAGGGATTCTGGGAGATGAGGAAGAACGGAAGAAGGTTTTGTGCGTCATGCATGTGCATGAATATGTGAACACAAGATTGGAAGTGAATGATATGGGAATGGAGTTGGAAGACCTGATAAACCCCTGATGCTAGATGAAACGAATCCTAATAACCACAACAATCACTTGTATAGAAAAAGGAATTTCCATTTACATGAAAAATATGATAATGGTTCCTAAGACAGCCCACAAACAGAAGTGTCACCAGGAAAGTTTTGGAGTGAAAGGGTGAACAAAAATGTGCTTACCTTCTTGTCAAGTTCCAGCTTTTTCTTGGCTACTCTGATGCACTTTGCTCTTTCTTTTTTGCAGCAAGTTCATAGTAAGAGGATTGATTCTCTTCCTGCACTTGTCGAAGAGACTGCATGTCCTCCTCAAGTGCAGCTTCTATTTCCTCTGTTTTTTTCAATGGTGTAGAATTTCCATAGGAGATGCTCTGTTTTCAACAGTTTCTGGAAGCAAGCAAGGATACATGGCATATAATGTGAACATTAGGTAGAGTAAGCAATGAAACTTAGGGTTTTTTAAAAGAAATGCGTGAGGCCTGGCATGTACCAGGTCCTGCTGAAGGCGTAGATGCTTCTATGCCTCTTCCTTTTGGGCCTTCTTCTGCTTCCACTCCATGACGATAGTCCTCTTCTCTTGATAGACAATAGCCGAGTATTCGGCCGTGGTTTTCTGGTCCTCCAGCTCGTCATACTCCCTCCTGAGCTCATCAGATCCAGAGATCTGCTCCAGAAGTGCGGTAAGCTCCTTGGGATTCTTGGAGGCAATGGATTCCACATCACCCTGCAGTGCGAATGCTATTGTTACGTCTCCAGAGTAGAGTGACTTCGTAATTAGGGAGGAAGACTCAATTCCACACAGCCAAGAAGACCATTGCCACCTGGAAGACGAGGAAGTGCGGACCTTGACGAGGATGCCGAGGGATCTGAGCTTGGCGTTGTAATCGTCCCAGGTGACGAGCCGGCCGTCGATGCGGTACTCGCTGCCACCCGCGCCGGTGATGGTGCGGGTGAAGTGGAGCTCGGCCCCGTTGCAGGGGAGGTGGTAGACGAGGCGGACGGACGCCCTGCGGCCTCCTCCTTGTCGCGGTCGTTGAGGGCGTAGATGAGGTTCTTGAGCTGCGCGCCGCGGAGGTGCCCGGAGCGGACGCCGAGCACGAAGCTGATGGCGTCCATAAGGTTGGACTTGCCGGCGCCGTTGGGACCGATGATGGCCGTGAAGTCGAAGAAGGTTGTACGACTTGAAGTTCTCCACCTCCAGCCGATGGATACGCCCGGCGCCGCCGCAAGCCCGGCTGCTATAACAACCCGTCGTTGCCGTCCAGGCCGCCGCCATCTCCTCCCTGTCAGACCCCCATATGGATCCGACTAAGCTTCGCAACTTCACAGATTGGATCGGCAATAGAAATCAAATCGAAGGCAGAACAAGCAACAGAACAGAAAGAGAAGGTAAAGTGGACAGGGAAATAAGAACAAGAACACAATAGCTTTTTCTTCTTTTCATAACTTCTTCTCAACAACTCTCCTCTCTGTTTAATACAACCCTCCAGCTAGTTTCCGCAAACGACAAGGTATGGTAAATTCTTCTCTGTAAACTGAAAGTAACTAATTACACTCAACAGTAATTACTACTTTTATTTAGTAACGTTGGATCTGAGCTCACAGCTCTCCGTCCTCAGCAGCCACACGATCCTTCTGAAGTCTTTCTTCCACACGATATAACTTACTGAAAGGGTATCATGAAATCTCAGCCGTTCTTTGTCTGAAATAAACTCTCTTTTGAATTCATCTCCTTGAACTTGAAGCCTGACAATACTCCCCGCTTTTAAAAATCCTTGACCTCAAGGATTGAAGTCAGGGAAAATCCGTGATATAAATTCAGCATCTTCCCATGTAGCCCCATCTGGTGATAAGTTTGCCCATTGAATCTTCCATTGAACTACCGGTTCATTGTTCCTGGGAATCATCCTCCTTTCTAAACGCGAACCAGAAAAAAAGATTTTCCTCTCACATAAAATCGCGCAGAGACCTATTCGTAATTTTGAAGAACCGAAGGATTTTTTTCGCAAAAACGGGGATGGACACGTGGGCACTCCGGTTGGCCTCCAATGTGTTGCCTTATAAGGGTGTTAATATTTGGGCCCTTCATCTGCACTCGTTTTGGCCCAACATTTTTTGTTGTGCGTTTGTTAGTTTGTTATTTTTTTTTGTTAGAAATGTTTTACCTGCGACGCCAAACTTTACGTGAGAGTGGGAGGTAAAGGACACCATCATTAAGGATCTTTTAAGCAGTAGAGAAATACATTAAAATTTATAGGAAAAAGTCCATTTTTCTTGGTCCTTCAAAACTGGTAAAACATCAAAATCATTTAACTCATATGATACACCACATTAGATCCGAGCTAAGCCAAAACAAGGTGGGGCCAATGTGTCACTGAGCCCACGTATTTTATTAGTGTTGTTGGAGTAATAGCTAACACCTCCCTAAACATAGCTTGCGAAGTCCGCCTATGGGCCCTTGTACCTCGATTCCAGGGAAGAAGGTATGTAGACTCCCGTCGAAGAATCCTCTCTTGAAGGCTATATCTCAGGACCTGATACAAAGGCTACAACACCGACTCTACACCGACCGCAACCTCCTGAAGGGTCAAAACTATCAGAGGGTGCATTATCCCACCAAGTGGGTCTCTCAAGGCGAGTGGGACCAATTGGCCTAAGCCTTAAGGCATGGGGCCCGCACTTCATGTGGCTACTAGTACGACGCGACCAGCAAATAATTCTATGATATAAATGTCAAACAACTACTGTTGTGCCAAGAAAGGACAATAATATCCATCACTTGTACTTATAGATTAATTATCTTTATGAGGGGTATTTTGGTCATTTCTATAGGCATAAGAGCCTATAAATACGCAATGTATCTCTCATTTGTAAATAGAGCCTCCTTGAGCAAATAAAAGAGCACATTCAAATTAGTGAGCCTTGGGACTAGCTCTTGAGAGGCAACCCACCTGGCCCATTGACAGGAGTAGGGTGGTTCTCCCGAACCTGTATAATCCCCGTGTCATTTCACTGTCATAGATGATGGCCTGTTAAACAGTCGAATCCACCCCCAACTCGTGTTTGGTTTTCACATCTATGATATTTGGCGCATTCCGTTAGGACCGTTATGGCTTATAGAATGTTCATGGCAATCCCCAATTACACGTACCTCAAGCTGAAGATGCCGGGACCGCGGGGAGTAATCACCATGGCCTCGTCCTTCCAGCTTGCCTACAACTGTGAACAAAGCATTTGCGAGTTGGTGTCAATGGTCATCGCATCCACCGAGCTCGCCAACCTCCAGGGGAAGGTCCCCGAGTCCAGCAAGTCGGGGCCGAGTTCCTTCAAATCCGCCGAGGATACGAAGGAGGTCGCGGTCGATCCCGAGGATCCCGCCAAGACCATGCAGGTAGGAGCCACGCTCCCCACTAAATAGGAAAGCGTGCTCGCCGACTTCCTCCGCACCAATCGAGACGTCTTCGCATGGAGGCCCTCCGACATGCCAGGAATCCCAAGGGAAGTCGCTGAGCACTCCTTAAACGCCCGACCAGGCTCGAAGCCGATCGCCCAACGCCTGTGCTGCTTCGACGAGGAGAAGCGCAAGGTCATAGGGGAGGAGATAGCCAAACTTTTGGCCGTAGGGTTTGTAAAAGAGGTACGCCACCTCGAGTGGCTAGCCAACCCTGTTCTTGTAAAAAAGAAAAGCGGGCAATGGAGATTGTGCGTTGACTACACGAGCCTGAACAATGTGTGTCCCAAGGACCTGTTCCCATTGCCTCGCATCGACCAGGTCGTCGACTCCACTGCAGGGTGCGAATCCCTGTCTTTTTTGGATGCCTACTCGGGTTACCACCAGATAGCGATGAAGGAATCCGACCAACTCGCGACTTCTTTTATCACTCCCTTCGGCTCGTTCTGTTACGTAACGATGTCGTTTGGTCTAAAAAATACGGGTGCTACATACCAGCGATGTATGCAAACTTGCTTTAGCAACCAAAAAGGCCGTAACGTCGAGTCGTGTGTCGACGACATCGTCGTCAAGACTAGGAAGGCCGACGACCTCGTCACCGACCTAGAGGAGACTTTTGCGAACCTTCGGCGGTCTCATATAAAGCTAAACCCCTAGAAGTGCGTCTTCGGGGTCCCCAAAGGAAGGCTACTCGGCTTCATCGTCTCCGAGCGTGGCATCGAAGCCAATCAAGAGAAGATCTCCGCGATCAAGAGGATGGGCCTAGTCGGCAACCTAAAAGAAGTCCAGAGGCTGGCAGGCTGCCTTGCGGCTCTGAGCCGTTTCGTGTACCGCCTCGGCGAACGCGGGATGCCACTTTACAAGCTGCTCAAGAAGTCCGATCAGTTCAGTTGGACATAAGAGGCGTAGGAAGCTCTCAGTCGACTGAAGACTTTTCTGACCGATGGCCCTGTCGAACACGTCCAACAAGTAAAGCCTCCAGGACCAGGAGAAGACCTCAGCTTCTTGTTTCATGATCGGGAAAATGTAGCAGCGCGTCCCGGTGACACACCAGATTCCTTCACCAAGCCTGAAGGCCCTGTCGGACACGTCCAACAAGTAAAGCCTCCAGGACAAGACCTCAGCTTCTTGTTTCGGTGACACACCAGTTTCCTTCACCAGGGACATGCGCTCGCTGCTTCCGTGATCGATTTCCCCACGTACCGTATGTCTTTGCTTCCTTCAATTCGCTCGCTTGCTCCTTCGGCTTCATCTGTTGCTCCTACATGCATGTCCTCTCCTCTGCCGCGTTAATTGCTTGTCAGTCTTCTGCACTAGCACTTGAATTTCGTTTCCTTGCCG
This sequence comes from Rhipidocladum racemiflorum, assembly GCA_036346355.1. Lineage (NCBI taxonomy): Eukaryota > Viridiplantae > Streptophyta > Magnoliopsida > Poales > Poaceae > Rhipidocladum > Rhipidocladum racemiflorum. The sequence continues at coordinate 70,112,881 of CM070580.1, forward strand.
TTGATACATAATTTGTTAAGCTGAGCCTCTAGCTCCGCTGATTGATTGAGTGGCCTTCTAATTACTTCTAATCACGTGTGTGTAAACGAGCATGGTGTCCCGTGCATTTTCAATGATAGATTTGTACCAAATTATAAGAAAAATTCATATATATAAAGATTGATCGATGCTCCAATTGATCATACACAATAAGATCTAATAGAGTTAACATTCATCTCTTCTATATATGTTTTTCATATACTATTCAGCCCCGGATACGCTGAGTAGTTATTTAGCCCTCGAACCACCTTGACCACCTTGCTTGGGAGACTAATTGTGCTCCGTTTGAATCCATTAGAGCATCTCCAGCAAGGGCCCCTAAAACAGGGTCCCTATTTTGGGTTTAGGGACTCCCCCTATTTTTTTTGGCTCTGTTTTCATAGCACAAGTTCAGCAACAGCCCCTAAATCTCAGCCCTTATTTTACTTTTTCTCCTATTTTGACATATCCGCTATGTATAATCTTCATTTGACACCACTAAAATTCAATCAAAAATATTTGTAATACATAAAACATAAGCATATTAACATTTACAATTTAAAAACATGATATTTCAAATTTAAATTTAAAATTTTCAAAACATGATAAATAGATAAATAGAAACTCCGAACAATGAATCAAACTACGAAGCGCATTTAGGGCTGAGGAGGTAAATTTAAATTGGGGCTGAGGAGGCAAATTTAGGGGCATCCTAATTTTAGGGGCTTGAGTTGGGGCTCTGCTGGATCTGGTTTTTTTACTACACCCCCTATTTTAAGGTTTAGGGACTGGTTTAGGAGCTCTGCTGGAGATGCTCTTTGAGACCAAAAAATGTAATAATGAAAGCATTAAAAGCGGGACATGCATTCTGTATATTAGGAACGCGCGGAAGGACAGATTGATCGTTTTTATGGTTGGTGATAAAGAATGATTTTCTGTTTGCAAAAATATAATATAGTTATTTCAATGTATTCTATGTAAGTTTACAGTTAGGGCATCGGACGCAGATGGGCAACCCGCGGGCTGTTGACCCTAGGGCCCTGTTTGGGAGTCTCAAATTTTTTTCCAACTTTTAACAGTTTACACCGGTATTTTCTTGGGACGTGTTCGACAGAAGGTATTTTTGTCAGCGCTATCTATCTTGCTATGGTCATTCAAGTTCCTGTTCAAATTGCCAGTCAATTGTCACCTAAGGTGTTCCCATTAGGTACCACGTAAGTATTCCATATTTGTTCTTCATTACAAGATGTAGCTGCTAGTCCTTGGCGACTGGAACACATTTATTTTAATATTTGTGAATTGCAGCTACTTCCATCCTCCTACTCAGGGCACATCATTTTGGCAAGCGCCACAATATTATGCAGAGTTACTTTCTGGTGTTCTTCTGAGGTTTCACATTTGCAATACACTCAAATACCTTGAGACTGGTGCACTAGTGGAGAAGGTACTGCGGTATTGGTTTGCCACTACTGGTCCGTCAGATTTGTTGATTGTTCGGCCTAATGGAGCTGTTGGATGTGAGGTTGGGAATGGTGTTGCATCAAAGCATCAGCATGGTAGCACTGCTGAAGCTAAGGGTAAAAGGTACCCGGACCCCCACCCCCCATATACCCTCCTCTCTCCAGATGTGGCTTTATATATGTTTGTTCATTCAGGAAACTGCACTATTTAGCCTGACTATCGGTGCTTCCATTTTCAAGCAAATTCACACGCATTAATTTGTGACTAAAAAAGGTGGTAAAACTGCACTGTTTAATGTACAGGAGGGACTTCACAAGGCTCAAAACTGCCAATGGCTATTATGCTGTTTTATCTGGATATTGCACCTTTGACAATTTAGTGAAATTTTTGAAGCATCCTAGCTTCCTGTTCTTTCAAAAATTGATGTACTTCCTGTTCTAAGATTTGTTATGTTTGACTGTTACTTGCAGGTAAGTTTATCTAAGCAGCATCTTTTGTTTGTTGACTTTGTGTGCATTATTCCATGGCAAATTGAAACATGAGTGAGGTTAAACAGGATTATGTTACTTTCTGAAGTTGGTTGCTTACTGTTAATTCTGCATGCATAGAGAGATGCTGCATATTATTAGGCTTCACAATATCTGCTATTCTGCATGAGCAATCAGCAGCAGCACTTCTGAGTTATGATCAATTCTAATAGCAGACTGATGATAATATTTTGACCGTAGTTCCCATTGAATATCTCATTGGCTGGTGCTGTGGGTTGTTCACGATCAGAATGCAATAACCTGATATGCTGCATATAGAACAGGCTTCATAATATCTGCTATTCTGCATGACCAACACACAGCACCATTCCTGTCCAATGCTGATAACAAATTGATAATATTCCAACATTAAATTCCCGCCTCATTGGCTGGTGCTGTAGGTTGTTCATGGTCCAGAATGTATCTAAATACCTTTGGGTTCTACACCAAAGCTATTAGAAATTGTTCGTTTGGAAATTTCCTGAAAAGCTAATTATATGTTCCTCTCCATCGGAACAATAGGGCCGTTATGCTTATTACTAAACTTGTTGAAGACATGAAATAGAACCAAGGTCTATCTTTTTTATCAGAGGTTGAATCGATCATCATAAGAAGAATTAAGCCAAAATTAGGATACATTCTGGGAAAATGAAACTTCCGTGGAAGAGAAGCAAATGAAATGCTTTCACAAAAATTCTCGTAGAATCGAGAATGAAGTTTTCATTCTGTACATGGCAGGTCATGAATTAGTAACTGCATCCAATCTCCGAAAAGTCCCGATTGTTTCGATTTTTGGAATGTGATATTTACGGAATCCCCATGAATAGGATCAAACCTTATTCCCCCTTAGAGCATCTCCAAGAGGGGCCCTAAATATGGTCCTAACTTGAATTATAGGGCTTTTGGGGAAAAGATTAACTCCAGCAAGGACCCTATATTTAGCAACTCTGTGATTGAGCCCTATCTTTGTTGGGTTTTAGGGCCTCATTGCTGGAGTGAATATTTCGTTGGAGCCCTAAATCTAATTAGTTGGAGTCCTAAATTAAAATTTAAGACTCATTTTTAGGGCTCTCTCTTGGAGATGCTCTCAGGCTCCCTCATCGCCGTGACCCCCGTGATCCCTCCTTGTGTCTCCTACCCCTAAACTCCCCCTCCTCTCTAGCATGTCGTCGGTGTTCTTTGCTCCAGCTCCTAGCCATCACGTGCGTGCTCTTCCTCTCCAGCACATTGTTCTCTATGACACATTCATTCAGCAGGTTCTGTGCTACAAACCATCCTTCTTGTTTTTATTATCGTGTTGAGTTATTTTGTTCCATTACAATTTTGGAAAGCACGCATGAAAATTGACGTGTATCCTTGTGTTGGTTTCAGTGTAGTAATGAGGATGAGATAGTTTCTATTATTGCACATGAAATTGGGCATTGGAAACTCAATCATATTGTGTATTCCTTTGTAGTTTTCCATATCTTAGTAGTCCACTTTGGATTGGTTGAGTTCGAATCGAGTAAAATTGTTTTGATTTGGAATAGCACTTGTTTGTGTAGAAAATTCCCATAGATACGAAATGAACCGATGCCTATAATTGAAAACGCAGATATATTGATTATCATGTGTGTTTGTAGCTAGAAATGATTCCAGCCAGCCTCAATTTACTGTTGTTTCGCTCATTAAACCCATTTCTATACCCTACTTCAAATAGAAAACCCAGGCTCCAAGATTATAGGGCAAAACAGAAGCTTGATGAATGATGATAACCTGGCAATGACATTTTTATAGCTTGAAAAAACATGGATTCATGAAAACCAATATATCAAACAATTTCTTACATTGTCTTCCTCGATGTGTAGTATTGGTTTGATACCTTGTATTCTGTTTGGTATTGTCCAAAAAAATAAGTCCCACCCACCAAGATATACACGATGTAACTAAATTCATTTGGTCTTGTATTTGCAGTAACTTTATTGAATTATGGATGCTTCGATGGAAGAACTAGCTCCTTGCCCAAGAATTGGTGAGCGGAAAGTGCTAGCAGCACAAGCATGACCAAAAATTATATTAGTAGTAGCAAGTTAGCAATAGTGGGAAATGGCTACTCCAAATATTCTGCCTTCCTGTTTGGTAGTGATTGTTGTTGTACTCGCAGAAGTTGTAACTTATCATGATTGTACTTGAATTGTGGTTAATTCTTGATGATAAACTTCATAGTAGTTTCCCTAATGCTTAGGCTCTTGTAAAGATGGCATAAATCAATGGTAAACGGATGAAAAGGCACATGTAACAAATGCATTTCTTTTCTGTGGAAGACGAACTATGATCACTTGGGATATGATGGAGACCAACTGCTACATGTATGCTCTTTGAATCGTACTCTGTGTCACAATCTCATTTCAACTTTTATTGATTATCTGACCATGACGTTCCTCATGTAATACAGAATATTAGGACAATAAACGCGGCGCACGCCACGCGTATGAACAAAAAATGAACTTGTGTTTTTTTCGGAGAAAAAATGAACTGATATATATTTTACAGATTTTCGGAGTGTCATTTTTTAATTAAAAAATATTTTTGGGAAAAACGGACGGGGATGAAAAAATAGACCAAGACGCATTTTTAAAATTTTCGGAGGATCTTTTCGTGTTTTTTCTGAGGGAAAATGGACCAAAACACACTTTCCAAATCCTCGGAGGGCCTCTCCGCGTTTTTTAAACGGTGACACATGGAGGTCTTGTCCGGTCCTCAAAGCTCCCAACTTTAATATATAGTTTATGTTTATATTTATATTTATATTTATATTTATATATTCATCCTTGAGTTTTCTATTTTCCAGAACAATATACACTTGGATAGTCTTATAATTTGAGATTACATGATGAGTTAGCTTAGTCCTAATTTGAGATTACATGATCAAATTTGCTATGTTGTCAGCAAGACAGCAGTTAACATAACAGCTGACATTCTAACACCAGATATCCATAAGAGCAAATGACCTAAGCATTAATAAAATAATTTATCTCCCTATAGCATAATAGCCTTACGGCACCAAATCATTTGTGTACAAACAACTTAAAGTGTATGCTAAAGAAGACCTAACCAAATTAGTAAAAATAGGTACCATAATTTATGACCAACAGTAGAGACAGCATCATAATAAAAATATCAAGGCGAACACAGTATCTATTGATAACGGGTACAAAAGGTTCATCTTCTTATGGCTCCATAGTTCTCAAATTTACAGCGGTAACATCGAACTAAAAGGCTATGGTACTGCATAAGGACATAACACAACTGATTCTGAATAACATGTGCATAATGATGCAAAATTCAAGTCAAGTTGTGCTACTGCCTACACCTTTCCCTTCCCCTGGGTATCATCACTCACTTGAGAAGATGTTGACTGGTTAATACTTGCTTTGGCGTTTGCCAGGAATAGGAAGGTTGGATCAGGTTGTGGCTCTCGGTGGGGAGTTTCCTTCATCGCCATGCATATGTAAAAGCCAATCACCAGATTAACCTATATGACAGCAAGGAATCCACTGGCCAGAGTCTGCGCTGAGGATGAAAGCTGACTCACAGCTGAACAAAGAGCAAAACATCACTTTGTTACAAATGTATGCACTTCACTTCCATAGAAAAGATGAAGTACAACATAAGGTAGGAGTAACAGTCAAACCTGGAAAAATCTGGTAGTAAAACCCATACATAATTGCAACTGGGGCCATCCACATCACCATAGATGTAACAGCGAACTTTGTGAGATCACTCCTGACATTGCTTCTCCTGATCGGAATGCTGATACAAAGGTAAGACAAGCATGCACCATGAGTTCAACACACAGCTGACTGCTGGAACCAATATGTTCTAAGCTAGATTGGGCGAAACAATTATCATGTTTCGCCAATATGTTGGGTATACCAATATGTCCCAAACAATTATTATGGTTGAAGATATTATGGTAAACATCTTATTCAAGCAAGCACAGCTCATATGCTGGCCAAAATTGAGGCTTGAGACTGGTATACCCAACCTCACCTGCTGTACCCAAATTCAGAATTTTGAGTGGCTTCTGTTAGATTTCATACTTCTCTACTTCTACGGTCCACTTCCCCAGAGCACATCGCACATATGACAGTTAATAGGGTAAGCAATCGCTAGATCTATAAGATTTAACACACATAAGCCATTTCGATCCATAGACGTGGCCGAGGCCAATCGATAACAGACATGAACTACCAAAGTGTACATAATGTGCTCATTGTCAAATAGTCATTAGTCAATATAAGCAATCAAATTCTTCAATCAATTGCGGAGCCAATACCTTTGTGGGATTGCTTCCAGAACCACTCTGAAACAGCAGAATCATAAGAAGCAACATGCTGGAAAGCTTTCCATGCCAACATCTTCCGGAACTGCTGGTCATCTTGATTTCCTGAAAGATATTCCAGTAGAGCAGGATAACTTTATGATCCACTACAACAAGAACATCCTTATGGTTCTGTTCAACATAGACCAACAAATTAAACAGAAATTGCCATCACTAAAAACACTGACCAAATCCAAATGGCAATATCGGCACCATATATTACACCGAATATATATTGCATAAATTTCAATCCTCCAATAAACTTTTCTCGGTAAATTGTATGGAAGGACCAGGATAGTTAGTTACCTTGGCTGCAACTCTGATCAATGTAGGCCCACCAGTATCAGCATTTTCAATGCCATCCACAAAAGAAATGGCACTGAGGTGACTTTGTCATAGAAAGGATACAAATTCACCACAACCACATCAAATGTCCCTGTGCCCCCGAAAAAGAGTGTTAGTTGGTACTTCACACAGACACACATAGTACAATGGGCGAATCAAGTGAGCGGTAAGATTGATACCTCATCATGCAACATTTGAAAGGCGTATGCAATGTTGAATACCACCATGTATAATTGGGTGCAATGTTTTCACTCTTCCATCAAGCTGAAATAGCCAAAAAAATATGTAAACATGAACAAAGAATTATACTCATTACAGCTAACAGCATTTCATATGCCTCTTCATATAACATCTATAGTCAATACTCAACAGAACACTAAAAGCACCAGTTACTGACAACACTTTATACCATTTCAGGAAAATGTGTAATTTCTCCAACTTTTGTCACGTTAACTCCTACTGCTTGTAGGCTGGATGCTGTTCCACCAGTGGAAACAATAGAGTACCTATAAAAGCAAAATGTTGATAAGATGCTTTGCTCTAGTATAATAAATAAAGTCAAAAATTTTCGATTGAGTTTGTATCCTCCTGTTTACCATCATCTATTGGCAATTTGGTCAGAAGTCTATTCAAGCCAGGTCCAAATACTAACAATAAGCTCAACGAAAAAGTTACCCCAGACCCTGAAGGCCGTTTCCAAGATAAGCCAAGTCTGTTTTATCTGAGAGCGATATCAATACTTGTTTCCTTCCTGTCACTGTAGGAGTGTTCCATCAGTTAATAAACAGAATCTAATCTTACGCTGTGAATTAGGAAAAGGGGAATAAAAGAACATGTGCAATATCTTGCAGACATATATAGCATATCTATTGGTTGAAACTACTGAACAATGAAAAGGTTATTAATCTCCAATAAACAATGACCCAATTAGATATCCAGTGGTTTGAACAAGTCAGGGGCAGTATAGCGCTATGGGTGGTAAACAGTGCTAGAATATAAGCATGATTTTGGTGAGGATTTTCTAGATCAGACAACTCCAAGGATTATACGTGGAATGGTCTTGATCAAGAAAAACACAATTTACCAATACACTGACAGAACCATCGAATCTAAAAGCTTAAAGAAACTATTAGTGGTGACTACCGCATGAACCAGTCCAAAAATATCACCTTTGTTCAGTCAAAATATAAAAAGATCAACTTTTTACTCCCACGAGAAAGACCAAAATAGCACAAAGCGCAGGAGACAAAGAAGAAAAAGAAAAGAAAAAAAAAGACGCCCATTGCTTAGCTTCGCCTCCACCGCCATGGCGGTCCCCACCGACCGCGCTGCCACCGCTAACAACAGCGGCGACCCCACAGACACACGGCCCTGCAAGGAAAGCAAGCACCATGTTCACTAAGCATGCAATAAATCGGGGTGAAGAAAGGAGCTGGGAATAGGGGCGGAGGGAGTATGGGGCGGTGGGGAGCTGGGAGACACGCCTGGTGGCGGCCACGGAGAGGGGATGAGCGTAAGTCGCCGACGAGCTTGGCGGCGGCGGCGGGAAAGGACAGCAGATAGAGTAGCATCGTTGTGCGTCAGACTCGAGCTTGGCGGCAGCGTGTGGCGGGTCGAGAGGAGGAAAAGGAGGGAGAGCGTCGGGTGCTGGATGGTGAGCTCGGTGAGGGTAAAGAACGGGGAGCGAATGAAGGATCGAGAACGATGCGGCGTGTCTATAACATAAATGCTAAGAGACTCTATCCTAATGATTTGAATCCTACTTATGTTTGTCATTGTCGTTTAGGTCATATAAATGAGAAACGCATGATGAATCTTCATAATGATGGTCTTCTAAAATCATTTGATTTTGAATTATTTGAAACATGCGAGTCTTGTTTGCTTGGCAAAATGACTAAGGCACCTTTCACGGGCTTAGGTGAGAGGGCAAATGACTTGTTCGTGAAACTCTTTTACTGTTATGATGTTATTCTAACTTATCCATGATCTTCTATTATAATATGGAACAACTATGATTTATGGATCAGCACATGTATTGATTGATGTTCACGTTCACGGATCATAGATATGGAGATATCAAATCAATAATGTGGACACATGTTGGGAGAACATGGTGTTGAATTGACCTATCATGAGACACTGCGGGAATTGTTATATTCTTAAGTGTCATCAGTTAGTCTCATACACAGTGTATGTCGGATCCTTAGACCTGAGGTTGTCATAGTTTTCTGCATGTGTAACAGTTTACTTAGAGGTTGCCAAACATCATTCCGTAACTAGGTGGCTATAAAGGTAGATTTCGAGTTTACTATGTAACATGTTGAGGAATGTAAGCAGATGAAATTTGCCCCTCCTATATAACAGGAGAGATATTTCTGGCTCCCTCGATGTGGTTGGATTAGTAAAGTGCATGGCCATGCCGAATTTAGTTGAGTCAACTGCAACCGAGTAATCCACCACATGAGCGAGTGAATTATCGAGCTATCAAAGGGTGACACGTTTCTCATCTTCAGTTCGATCTGGTATCGTGAGGCAAAATGATTGGTACATGAACACTATAAAGGTTCGTCTGTTTTGATCTTTGTGTGTATTCAGGGGTCATTATGTCCTGCTAGGGGCCGCTATCGACTTGTGGACTAGAAAGGAGTTTCTAGGTCATGGCTGAATATACATGAAACTACCATGTTACACACTTAACGGAATAGAATAAAATACTTGCATGATTAACTCTATTGAAAGTGGGAGATTGCTGGGTTTATGCCCAAGTGATAATCATAAGCCACGTGTGACGTTGACCTTGTTAGGACTGTAGGACCGAATATAGCAATCAGAGAGGGGGTGAATGATTGTGCGGAAGCTAAAACCAAATTCTTGATCTATTAAAAGTTTACCCCAAAATAGAACCAAATAATTGCCTCGTTTTCGAAAAAAAACAGAATGATAGAGGTTTGCTAAAATGCGAATTCCCGGAGATCCAACCGTCCGATCGATCTGAAATTTGGACACAAGAAACTAGATTCCAATACGAATCAAAACCAAAAAGAATCAGCTCAATCGGACTTACGGATCAAAAGTTATGACCTTCGCAAGCTTACTGTTCCAGAAGACGGCGAGAATAAATCTAACTAGAATGTAGCTCATGAAAGATTTGATGAACTTGATCTTTATTTCTCCTTTCTTTTGTCTAAAATACTCCAAACAAAAGAGTACAACCCTAAAGCTTGCTCAAAGCTTGATTGCCTTCAACAGGAGGCAACCCCTCTATTTAAAGAAGGCAAACACACCTAATCCTAGAAGGAGTCCTAATCCTAGAAGGATTCCTAATCCTAAAAGGATTCCCACTCCTAATCCTAGAAAGAGCATGTATTCAACACAACTCCACTTGGCCCAACCTGGCCGAGTACAACTCTTGCACGCGTATGGCAACCCTACCATACTCACATGACTAACACTTTGCACGCGAATGACCTCATGCCATTCTCACGTGACTAACCATTCTTCATGTGCACCATTCTCTTAGCCCGAACGCCCCGCATGACATCCTTGACCACCAAGACCTCGCCTCTCGAACCTAGTCCCGAACCTCGCCCTCCATGAACCTAGCTCTAGTCCCGTCATCGACCACATTCGCCCTCGAGCAATACCTCGCACATGAACAAACCACAAAACGATTCCGAGCACAAGTCCGTGACTTGACTCATTATTAACCATGCAACCACTCACAGGAGTGCATTGCATTAAATATTCTAACAACACGATTTCAAAACACGAACAAAAACCTTTGCAAAAATCAAAAGCTTTTTCAAATAATCAAACTGATTTCGTATCTTTTCAAATAAAGAAACCAAAAATAAATCTTGTCGAAATATCAAACTAGTTTCAAATCTTTTTCAAATACTCATCATCAAAATCAATCGGATCAAAAATACACCATCCTTCAATCTCCCCTTGATGAGTAATTTGACAAAACACAATATAAGATTTGACAAGACATTGAGCAAGTACCAAAAGACCAAATAATCCCAATTCAAAAACCTCCTTGACTTGTTCTCCACTTTTTGACAAAATAGTCATCAAGATCTCAAAACTCCTTTAATGAATGCAGTATCTCAAGCTTTGAAGTATATTCAAGGTATATAATCAAAGTAAAGCATTTGAAGAGTTTTAGGAGAACTTTCTCATTTTGTATCAAATTATCCAATGAGAAAGCAAATTGTGAGAATATGGAGGCTCTAACACATAGAATAGTTATTGCATAAGCAAATTAGAGCAAACAAGTAAAATGTCATAAATCGATTTTGCCAAAGCGAAAAAGAAATCTATCATGAGCATAGAGATACTTTCAAATTCACTAATATTTGTCTCAAGCCTTTTTTCAACCATTTGAATTTCCTTTTTTCTTTAGCATGTTTGACAATTTTGCTTTGTGATCAACAGGATGACAAGTAACCCAGACACTAGCCCATACTTGTGTATGAGTAGGTAGTTCTTTCTTGTATCTTTCTCTTTAAATTGGCAAGTGGCTTCACATTGTTCGAACTTTTGTTTAGACAAGTAGCCTTTTCTTGCATCTTTGCATTTAAATCCCTAGCAAGGAAGTCGACATTGTACTAAACTTGTGTTTAGCCAAGTAGCTTTTGCTTGCATCTTTTCAACTTGCTTTTAACATTAAAACAACGATTTTGCTTGAGACTCATAATGATCATTTGAAGTCCAACAAAAACTCACACATAGTTTCTAATCACTCTAGCCTTTCAACAGATGACAAGAAACTTTTAAGCCTATTTCACAAATGCAATACCATAATGAGCAAGAGCCAAAATATTCTCAAAAGCATCTCAAATTGAATTATTTTAGCCTTTTAGTGATAAGTAAAGCATTGAGCATTAACTTGGCTATATACACAAGAATAATCACCAAAGCTTTGTACTACATGATGCAATGTAAACAGGGTTTTTACTTGAGGTGTAAAGTCAAAATACCACTTATAAAAAAATCACTTCTAGGAACCAAAGTCAAGTAACTCCAAAAGAGATAAACTCAAGACTCCCTCAAATCAACCCATGGGGATGAATGATCCCAAGTTCACCGCGCAAGAAAGCAAAACGAAAAAATCAAGCTGCTTAGGTGAAAATATCAAGCCGAGCACCGGAATCAACAAATTTCGCTCAATAGCTCTTTTTCAACATGATCTCTAAGAAAATGAAATCGATGTCAATGTGTCCAAGAAAGAGAATTACTCAAGAAGTGGCATGAACGGATGTACTTTTCTATCAATTCCACATCCTCCAAATTCAAAGATCGAGAAAGGTCTTAAACTAATGCGTGAAGAAGAGCAAAGTGTCGATGTCTCTGTGATCAAGTTAGAAATAAGATGTTTAGGAATCCAAGATCGAGACACACGACGCACAACAATTGGCACAACACGAGCATTCTTATGCATAAAAGAAGATTTGTCTTTTCTCGTGTTCTTAGCAACAAGAGTGTATTTGCATCACCCTAGGCACATAATGAGAAATGAAACGCGCCTGTCAAATTAGACCTAGCATTAAACCTTTCTCTCTTTTGTTGTTTAGCTAGTCTAAAGCAAAAGTCTACTAGATGTCCATCTCTACCACAATGAGTGCAAGTGTACTTAACATGATGTTTTGCTTTTAACAAGAGAAGCACATTTTGCATTCATCATAGTAGAAGATAAAAGACCACCGTATTTAAAGACGCTTTTCTTAGGCTCATTGACAATTTCAAATTTTCCACTTTCAAGTGTTTTGACAACAAATGGGAGCATGTGATTTATGATGAGCATAAGAATCAAAACCTAAACCTTTGTTCTAGGCGCTGACTTTTGATTGATCCAAAATCATGTTTAGGTTTTTCTTGCCATCGCTGAAACGCTCCAAAGAATTTTGCAAGTAATCAACTTTTCTTAGCAAGAGTTAAACAATTATCACAAGGAGTGTCAATTTTAGCTTTCTCGCTTCGCAATTTGAACGCGAGTTAATTTCATGAGTGAACATGTCATTTGTTAATTGTGTAACTCTACAATTTGCATCTTTTAATTTCAACTCAAGAATTGAACATTTAGAGCAAGCAATTTGATCATGTAAACTATCAGAGAGCAGAACCAATATTTTTCACAAGTTTTTCATTTTTCAATTGTTCTATGATAAACTTGTTCTAGTTTAATGACATGTTCCTCTTTAGAGACTTAATTTCAAATTTGAGATCTAAGCAAGTATCACAAATATTTTCTGAATTTGAATTTCTAAGATCAAAGTTTTCAGATTTTAGCATGGATAGATCTTTTTCTAAGTTTTTATTTTTGAGTGAAGATTTTCTTAAAGATTTTCTCAATATGACTAAAACTTCACAAAGCTCATCATACTGAAGGCATTACCTCATCACCGCCGGAGGAAGTGCTTGCTTGGTCACTAGAATCACTAGTGTTCCTTTTGCCATGAAGCATAGTCCTGAAATCCTTCTCTTCAAATTTTCGCTGCTTCGCCTCTTCTCATCTTCAGTTGAGTCATCAATGTCGCTTAAGTCTAAGCGTACCAATTGCCTCAAGACTTTGTTGAGCATCTTCTTCGTCCGTTGTTTATTTTATCCTTGCTCTCTCTTGGCTTCGGAAGGACTTGGAGGAGTTGTTTTGCTCTTCCTCTCTATCTTTGTTCTTGAAACATTTAGCACGGATGTGCCCCGCCTTGCCGCTAGCTTGTAGCAAAGTGGATGGAGGCTCCTTTTCTTTCCCTTGATCTCATGTAAGTCGTGCATTGACACGCTTGGAAAGAAGAGCAAGTGTATCTTCCGTATTTGATCTAGCTGTTCATCACTAAGAGCACTCAAAGCAGTAATGGAATATGATGATGAAGAACTAGTAGCATTATCATATGAAGAGGAATTAGCATTAAGAGCCATAGAGTTATCATTGGATGTTCTTGAAACAATGTCTATCTCAAAAGTCTTGAGACTAAAATATAGTTTATCCAAAGTCATTTCACTCATCTTGTGAGCTTCCCTAAAAGCAGTCACTTTCATTTGCCAAATTTTAAGATCAAGAGATGATAGGAAATGTTTAGCATTTTCGGAGTCAGTGTACTTTACATCTACAGCTCTAAGATTGTTTAAGATTCTGTTAAAGCGAGCAAAACAATCATCTAGAGATTCTCCAGAGTTCATTTCAAATCTAGTGTATTCCTTTTTAAATTGATCTTGCCTAGCTTCTTTTACAGAGTCAGTGCCCTCATGATAATCTTGGAGAGATTTCCAAATTTCATGAGCAGTGAGTAAATGACAGACTCTATCGAATTCTTTTCTAGCAAGTCCTTGAAGCAATATGTTTCTAGCTCTATTATTGTTTTCAACATCTTTTTCAAACTCGATTTTATCAATATCATCATTTGAAGGAAGCTCGTATGTAATCTTTACCTTGCGCCAAATAGCGTTACCTTGAGCTTGAAGGTATGCAACATCCATCAGAATCTTGATGGGAAAGTCTGTGCTATTGAAGATTGGCGGCTTGTTCGAGTATATCTCTGTCATACATAACTTACTGCTTACTAATCAATTGCTAAGATGGATTAGTAGAGCCAAGCTCGATACCACTTGTAGGACCGAATATAGCAATCGAGAGGGGTGAATGATTGTCGCGAAGCTAAAACCAAATTCTTGATCTATTAAAAGTTTACTCCCAAAATAGAACCAAATAATTGCCTCGTTTTGAAAAAAACAGAATGATAGAGGTTTGCTAAAATGCGAATTCGGAGATCCAACCGTCCGATCGATCTGAAATTTGACACAAGAAACTAGATTCCAATACGAATCAAAACCAAAAGAATCAGCTCAATCGGACTTACGGATCAAAAGTTATGACCTTCGCAAGCTTACTTGTTCCGTAAGGCAGCGAGAATAAATCTAACTAGAATTGTAGCTCACGAAGATTTGATGAACTTGATCTTTATTTCTCCTTTCTTTTGTCTAAAATACTCCAAACAAAAGAGTACAACCCTAAAGCTTGCTCAAAGCTTGATTGCCTTCAACAGGAGGCAACCCTCTATTTAAAGAAGGCAAACACACCTAATCCTAGAAGGAGTCCTAATCCTAGAAGGATTCCTAATCCTAAAAGGATTCCCACTCCTAATCCTAGAAAGAGCATGTATTCAACACAACTCCACTTGGCCCAACCTGGCCGAGTACAACTCTTGCACGCCGTATGGCAACCCTACCATACTCATGACTAACACTTTGCACGCCGAATGACCTCATGCCATTCTCACGTGACTAACCATTCTTCATGTGCACCATTCTCTTAGCCCGAACGTCCCGCATGACATCCTTGACCACCAAGACCTCGCCTCGAACCTAGTCCCGAACCTCGCCTCCATGAACCTAGCTCTAGTCCCGCTATCGACCACATTCGCCTCGAGCAATACTCGCACATGAACAAACCACAAAACGATTCCGAGCACAAGTCCGTGACTTGACTCACATTAAACCATGCAACCACTCACAGGAGTGCATTGCATTAAATATTCTAACAACACGATTTCAAAACACGAACAAAAACCTTTGCAAAAATCAAAAAGCTTTTCAAATAATCAAACTGATTTCAGATCTTTTCAAATAAAGAAACCAAAAAATAAATCTTGTCGAAATATCAAACTAGTTTCAAATCTTTTTCAAATACTCATCATCAAAATCAACTGGATCAAAAATAACGATCCTTCAAGGACTCTAATGTAAAGGTCCACCAAGAGGCCATATAAAGGGAGGCGGTGGAGGCCAGATTGGCATAAATTCTCCTCTCCACCAAAACCATACCGTCATCTCTAATCTGTGCATGACGGTGCTAGCACACCGACGTACAGAATTCCTCTATGTACGTGTGGACTACGTAGAGATGTTGCTGCGACTACGCCGTTGATTGGGGCAACCACAAGGAGACATTCGCTCCGTTCACGATTGTCTACTTCCACTACATCGACGCGCGCTATGTTGAACCGGCTGCTTCGACCTTCCTTCCGTTGCACTGCGCGTCTAGTGGTAATGATCTATGATCTCTTTCTTATGAGAAGGTTCCTGGTTATACGGTAGAAATTTTTACTTTATGCTAGCTAGCATACGGTGTATCCAACATAACGTACAAGAGGAAGCTAGAAGTTTGCATTCGTGATTGAAAGGTGTTTGTATAGCGGATAGCTAAACGAAAATGAGACTCTAAGGGAAGATTGTCATGTAGAGACATTCATAGCAGCTATCTCCACCTCTTGCCCTCTAAACCTGCACGAGCCGCGGCCCAAACGTAACCCTCCTCAGATGGCCAACACTGCCATACGTCGGAGCCTCGCGCTCACATCCTCCCCAATCCTCCTTCGCCACCACGTCCTCTCCACCCAAACCCAAGCCCAGCTCCAAATCCCGACGCGCACCACCCCGGAAGTCCCCGCCTCACTCTTCCTCTCCCGCTCCACAGTCGTCGGCGACCGCTCCCTCATCGCTATCTCCGTCCATCGAGGCGCCTCCGCCGGCCCTGTCGCCTCCATCCTCTCCTCCCTCACGTTGCTCCCCGCGTCCAACCCCTTCAAGGGTTTCGTCGTCCGCCTCGTAAACATCAACACTGCCACAGGCTTGCCCAACCTCCCTCTCCACCTCCCGCTAGTATGATCGCGCCATCTACACCTCCCGCAACGTCCCCTCCGAGCTTAGTATCGCGGGCATCGTCTCCCACAACATCGCCATCGTCCTGGTTGCTAGCGACGCTATTGCCACGCCTCGCTGTGTTTGATGAAATGCCTGACAAGAGAGGTGATAGTGCCGCATTCTACCATTTTCTCAAAGAGGTCACTAGTGATGATGGTATGAGGCAATCAAGCCTAATCTGGGCAATGCACGACCCCATAATGGCCTCAATGTGTGCAAATGCAAGATGTTTTCAGTCCAACGAGTTGTTGGATGTCATGGGGGCCAACGGCGTATTTGGTCTTGCATTGGAGGTGACAAAGAAAGCTTTGATAACAAGTTGGCACCACCATTTCTTGCTGTCAAAGGGTTGGTTGAGGGTCTAAACAAGGCTTGGAGGCTAAGAAGGGAAAACATATCGTTGATGCTCTTCCTACTTGACCAATGCATATCCCCTTCGTTTGGCTGGTGAAACTGTCTCCTCCCAATGGACCATGGCGCAACTATACTAAGAGCAAAGAGATGTTTCTCTGCAAACGCATTCACTCCACGGCGAATGCTGCACTTTTCATTTGACGTTGTTGCAGGGTCACCACCTGTCACTCAATTGATGTGAGTATCCCCAAATCTATAAATAAAGAAATTTGTACATTCCTATGTGAAAGATCTGTTGGTATTTAAGAATTTCTAAAGCTTTTGCGAACAGGATTGTATGGACCGTCTGTTGAACATGACTCAGTATTGTTTTACTTGATTATGCATTCGTGATACATCTTATTGTCTACTTAATGCATTCATGAATAGGAGCTGTATGGTAGGAGTAAATTGCAGATCGAATACCGTGAGTGGGTAATTCTAGAAAGATATCATCTATGATAAGAATATTTGTTGTGTGTTTTGGGTGACTTGTCAATGATTGTTTTCTATTAAGTTTGGTTTCCTGATACAACATTATCATATCATAGGTTCTTTAATCAGTACAATTATGACATGAAGGTGTGGCGAGTCGAAAGCATTTCTAATGAGGAACCCAACTCTCTACACTCCCGAAACAAGTAGTCATTGCTGATTCAAATGAGGAATACATGTTATCAGAAGCTAGCATTAAGCTCTTAAGATCGCTTATCCTTCTTGCGTATGCCAACCATAAATATGGGCACTGTGCAACAGCTTCATTTATCAAAGACAACCTAAAGGTGTCTCAAAGGTTTAAAAATTTGCATTGAAGAATTCAAGATACAGTTGTATGAACCGTACCATGACTTACACCACTGCCCACAAGCTGTATGAAAGGCTGCTGGAAAAGGCGAAAGGAGCTGATGTCTTAAAGAAACTCCCTAATTCACCTATTGAAAAGTCGGAAGGAGCCGATGTCTTGGATCAGGGAGTTTCTTTACGACATCAGCTCCTTCCGCCTTTTCCAGCACCTTTTCATACAGCTTGTGAACAACAGTCTAAGTCATGATACGGTTTATCAATTTTTCATCATTCCAATCATTCAGATAACTGCATTTTGAATTCTTCAATGCAAATTAACCAAACCTTTTAAACACATTTAGGTTGTATTCGATTAATGAAGCTGCTGCACGGTGCCATGTTCGTGGTTGGCATACGCAAGAAAGATAATCGATCTCAAGAGCTTCATACCAGCTTCCGATAACATGTATTCCCTATCTAAATCAGTAATGAATCTACTTATTTCATGAGTGTACAAAGTTAGGTTGCTCCTTAGAAATGCTTCTGGCTCTAGCCACACCGTTATATCATAATCGTATTGATTATAGAACATATGATATGTAAATGTTGCATTAGAAAACCAAACTTAATGAACAATATGCATTAACAAGGCATCCAAATCACATAACAAAGACCTTTATCAAAAATGATATCTCTCTATAATTACCCACTCACGGTATTCGATCTGCAACTTACCCCTATCATACAGCTCTTATTCATGAATGCATTAAGTATACACTAAAGATGTATCATAAATGCATAATCAACTAAAACAGTACTAAGTCATGTTCAACAGACGTCTCATACAATTCAGTTCGTAAAAGCTTTAGAAATTCTTTAATACCAACCGATTTTTCACTTAAAGATGTACACAGATGGCGAATGCTGCATGACAATCTTCCTTCTCCACCATGTCCTCTCCACCCAAACCAAAGCCCAGCTCCAAATCCCGACACCCACCACCCCGGAAGTCCCCGCCTCGCTCTTCCTCTCCCGCCCCACAGTCGTCGGCGACCGCTCCCTCATCGCTATCTCCGTCCATCGAGGCGCCTCCGGCCGGCCCCGTCGCCTCCATCCTCTCCTCCCTCACGTTGCTCCCCGCGTCCAACCCCTCCGAGGGTTTCGTCGTCCGCCTCGTAAACATCAACACTGCCACAGGCTTGCCCAACCTCCCTCTCCCCCTCCCGCTAGTATGATCGCGCCATCTACACCTCCCGCAACGTCCCCTCCGAGCTTAGTATCAAGCCGGGCATCGTCTCCCACAACATCGTCATCAGGTCCCTGGTTGCTATCGACGCTATTGCCACCGCCCTCGCTGTGTTTGATGAAATGCCTGACAAGAGAGGTGATAGTGCCGCATTCTACCATTTTCTCAAAGAGGTCACTAGTGATGATGGTATGAGGCAACTGAAGCCTAATCTGGGCACAAACGACCCCATAATGGCCTCAATGTGTGCAAATGCAAGATGTTTTCAGTCAGCAGAGTTGTTGGATGTCATGGGGGCCAACGGCGTATTTGGTACTGCATTGGAGGTGACAAAAGAAAGCTTTGATAACAAGTTGGCACCACCATTTCTTGCTGTCAAAGGGTTGGTTGAGGGTCTAAACAAGGCTTGGAGGCTAAGATGGGAAAACATATCGTTGATGCTCTTCCTACTTGACCAATGCATATCCCCTCCGTTTGGCTGGTGAAACTGTCTCCTCCCAATGGACCATGGCGCAACTATACTAAGAGCAAAGAGATGTTTCTCTGCAAACGCATTCACTCCACGGCGAATACTGCACTTTTCATTTGACGTTGTTGCAGGGTCACCACCTGTCACTCAATTGATTTGAGTATCCCCAAATCTATAAATAAAAAAATTTGTACATTCCTATGTGAAAGATCTGTTGGTATTTAAGAATTTCTAAAGCTTTTGCGAACAGGATTGTATGGACCGTCTGTTGAACATGACTTAGTATTGTTTTACTTGATTATGCATTCGTGATACATCTTATTGTCTACTTAATGCATTCATGAATAGGAGCTGTATGGTAGGAGTAAATTGCAGATCGAATACCGTGAGTGGGTAATTCTAGAAAGATATCATCTTTGATAAAAATATTTGTTGTGTGTTTTGGGTGACTTGTTAATGATTGTTTTCTATTAAGTTTGGTTTCCTGATACAACATTATCATATCATAGGTTCTTTAATCAGTACAATTATGACATGAAGGTGTGGCGAGTCGAAACCATTTCTAATGAGGAACCCAACTCTCTACACTCCCGAAACAAGTAGTCATTGCTGATTCAAATGAGGAATACATGTTATCAGAAGCTAGCATTAAGCTCTTAAGATCGCTTATCCTTCTTGCGTATGCCAACCATAAATATGGGCACTGTGCAGCAGCTTTATTCATCAAAGACAACCTAAAAGTGTCTCAAAGGTTTAAAAATTTGCATTGAAAAATTCAAGATGCAGTTCTATGAACCGTATCATGACTTACACCGTTGTCCACAAGCTGTATGAAAGGCTGCTGGAAAAGGCGAAAGGAGCTGATGTCTTAAAGAAACTCCCTAATTCACCTATTGAAAAGTCGGAAGGAGCCGATGTCTTGGATCAAGGAGTTTTTTAAGACATCAGCTCCTTCCGCCTTTTCCAGCACTTTTTCATACAGTTTGTGAACAACAGTCTAAGTCATGATACGGTCTATCAATTTTTCATCATTCCAATCATTCAGATAACTGCATCTTGAATTCTTTAATGCAAATTACCCAAACCTTTTAAACACATTTAGGTTGTATTCGATGAATTAAGCTGCTGCACGGTGCCCATGTTAATGGTTGGCATACGTAAGAAAGATAATCGATCTCAAGAGCTTCATACCAGCTTCCGATAACATGTATTCTCTATCTAAATCAGTAAATCAGTAATGAATCTACTTATTTCATGAGTGTACAAAGTTAGGTTGCTCCTTAGAAATGCTTCTGGCTCTAGCCACACCGTTATATCATAATCGTATTGATTATAGAATCTATGATATGTAAATATTGCATTGGAAAACCAAACTTAATGAACAATATGTATTAACAAGGTATCCAAATCACATAACAAAGACCTTTATCAAAGATGATATCTCTCTATAATTACCCACTCACGGTATTCGATATGCAACTTACCCCTATCATACAGCTCTTATTCATGACTGCATTAAGTATACACTAAAGATGTATCATAAATGCATAATCAACTAAAACAATATTGAGTCATGTTCAACAGACGTCTCATACAATTCAGTTCGTAAAAGCTTTAGAAATTCTTTAATACCAACCGATTTTTTACATAAAGATGTACAAATTTTTTTATTTATAAATTCGAGGATAATCATCGAATAGGAAGAACATCAACGACATGCTTTGCCTTCTCAGCCTCCAAGCCCTTGCTTATACCCTCAACCAACCCTTTGACAGTGTAAGGACCCTGAAATTCCAACTCCATCAATCACGTTATTAAGAGCTTAATTAACAGGAATGCATGCCAATTAGTGTGTTGATGGAATCAGTAAGCTTGATGGGGTAAATGGATAGTGCTGCATTGGAATAAAAGGACATTCTTGCCCTTGCCCATTCAATAGAGCTCAAGGGGTAGAAAGGTCCTTTCGCATCAGGGAAGGATAAGAGAGAAGTTACAGTGTAGATTCACAGCACTTCCCTCATTTCACCGCAATCCCCATTCACCACACAAAGTCAGCTCTCACATAGCCTTTCCCAGCCAACCGAGAGAGTGAGAGTGAGAGCAAGAACAGAGGGGCAGCAGCCGGCTGGAGGAGAAGACCTCAAGGGCTGCTGAACCGGAGTCCCCAAGCCAAACCGAAGGAGCAAGGAGGTGGAGCCGGGCAAAGGGTTCAGCCACCACTACTACAGCTCCAAGTCTTCTTCCCCAAACCGAACTGAACCGCGGGAGCACAAGTAAGCCGTCGAAACCCCAATGGCATAACAGTAGCAAGCAGCAAGCAACCCTAGGCTAGATTGCAGCATGCAAAACTATTAGATCTAGCAAGAACCAGTGCAGATCGAAGTTCTTTCTTTTGGGTCTCAGAGGGGGAGTTACGTAGGGGCCCTTGTAGCTCGTCCTGGTTGTCCCCAAGCCCTTACCTAGAATTGGCCAGCCGGTCTCGGCGCTACAACCCCCAAACCTAGGTCGTCTCACCCCAATATCGTCATCGACCCTAGGCATACCTTGTAGCACCACCGTCCGAAGCCACCAAGCAACCAAGCCATAGATCGGCCAACCACAGACTAGATCCGAACATAAGGCAACGAAGAATCGAATCTCGTCAATCAGAAAACCGAGCACCGCACCGAGCACCAGGCAGCAGAGGACCAAACCCCATCCACCTTCATCAAGCAACCAAGATCCCAAGAACCGAGCTCAAGGCAACAGAAAACCGAACATCGAACCAGTATCAGGCATCAAGAACCTGAATCCCAGCAAAGAACCAAACCCCCCCATCAACCAGCTTCGAGCAACTAAGAACCGAACCAGAGAGCAGAGATCCCCCAAGTTCCATCAAGCACTAAGAACATTAGAACCGAGCCACTGTAACCGAGTCCCAGCTCTTAATCAAACCAAGAACGCTAGAATCCCCAAAATCCAACAAAGCACCAAACCCTAGATCAAGCAAGCCATAGAGCAGTAGAGGGAGAGTTCAGCAGAGGGAGCCCGCGAGCAGGGTAGCGCGGAGGAGAGTCCAGTCGGAGGAGTAGGGGAGGAGCTGCCATAGGGAGCCGTGGAGGGAGCATCGCCTTGAGGGAGAGGAGGTGGCGAGTCGATCGCAAGAAGGAAGAAGGGAGGCGGGGAGACCGAGTGCTAAGTTGGGAGGAGATGAGAAGAAAAGGGAGAAGAGAGGGAGCGTTGGGCCAAAAGGCCCATTCGGCAGAAGAGGAAAAGAAAAGAAACAGAAGAGAAAGAAATAGAAAGAGGGAGAAAGAAAGAAAGGAGAAAAGGAAAGAAGAGAAAAGAAAAGAGAAAAATAGAAAAAGAGGGAGAATCTGGGTTTTTAGGAAGTCTCTGTTACCGTAGCTAGTTCGTTAATTTAGTCATCCCAGTAATAAAACATTTAAAACCTGAAACCAACCATTAGAGTTTAGTAAATAAATTAGAGTCTAGTCAATAGTTGTCACTAAGAGTTGGACGCCATTAATCAGATTCAAAAAGGCTAATTATGAGCAAAACTAATAGTAGTAAATATATTTCAGATCTGGACTTGAATCAACCAGACCAGAACCAACTGTTGAGCGAGGACGATTTTACCAATCGTAATCAAGGCAAGTTTATTTAAATCATGTCTTATTAAATGTTTTCCAATGTTTTCATTAAATACTTCACTGCATGGAAAATTTATGTTGCAACTAAAACTACAAATTGGATGTGGATGGATGGTGTAGTTGAAAAAATGGATGGATGGATGGATTGGTAAATGGGTTGGTGTTGGAATGGTTTGTTGAGTGGATGGATGAGTTGGCTTATGTTTATTATGGTGGGTAGAGGGCGCCGATGAGAAGGGTTGTAGCCGGCGGGGTCCTCTACGTATGGTTATTTGTAACATCCCAAAATTTGCTTTTAATTTATTTAGTGTGTTTCTGGGTTTATTTGTTTTTTTCCAGAAATTATTTAAAGTCCTCGCGGTTAATTCGGATTCAAGTCTATTGAACTAATCACGTTAAATAAAGATCAGGCATTTTTGTATAAGCATAAAATTTAAAATGTTGTTGATAATTAAGATAATTGGTAGACGAGAGTGTTCGCTTCAAATATTTTCGAAAAACATGTTATATAACGTAAGTCGTGAATTTTATAAAAATCGGTACAGGTGTCTGACTCACTAAAAGATTTTTAGCGAGAAACCTATATCGTTTAAAAAATCGTGAAACCAACTTCGTTAGGTTCCAATAATTCCTAATATTTTAGAGGAATTCTTTTAGATTTTTAGAACCTCCTCGTTATTTTTTTCACTGTTTTGAGAACGTATATATGTATACTGGGTATACATGACCGCTTGACTTTTCCTTTCCCATGCGTGGACGATTGAGTTCCAACCGATTCCCATTTTGTTCTCTCTCTTCCAAATTGCTTTCCAATATATGTGTGCATAATGCACGTTACTAGTCACATTTCTTGTGTTGAAGCCTTTTCACGTTAGTGTCTAGTGTTAGTGGTCTAAGTGATGTGCCATTAGTGTCTAGTGTTGTATGGTTAGGACGCGGTTCGAGCCTGGCCGCTAAATACATGTGTGCTATCGTGTTTAGTTGTGTATTTATTTCAGCCAAGCTTTCATCCCATGCTGAGACACGCTCGTTAATTAGGAATGGAATTACTGTCATCTCCTTTTGGTCAGGCGCATGTAAGGCTTGGACTTAATTTCAGTTTCCATTTGGCTGTCCTGCTTTTCCGTTTTCCTTTTCCACATTGCATCAGCCATGGCGCATGCAAATCCAAATAAGCTTTCTGTGCTCATGGAGTAGTAACGTGAGATTGAAATTAGTCATCTCTTCCTTTCCTTGCATGCATAACGCATGAAGCAATTCCTCCACCCAATCTATTTGTCTTTCCGCCTTCCTTCATACTCTATATAAGAGTGGCTCACATCAAGGAAAGAATTGTTGATTCTTCTCTCAGGCGCATTACGAGTCTTCCAAATTTTCTTTTTGTGCACATACACCGTAGAGATCTTCCTATTTCTTCTCTTTACAACCATGTCTTCTTGCTTCCTTGCCGACGACCGTGATACCTCCTTCCACAATCACCTCCCGTGATTCAACAACGCTGGCGCACACTCCTGCCTCGCCGATCCGCACGCCGCCGTCTCCGACCAGTACTCCTCTCATCTCTCGCGTGTTTTATTCGCGTACGACTAGTTAATCTAGTCTATGTGTATTTGTGTTTTTTTTATCGTGAGCAGATGTATATATATAGGTATATATTTTGGTTAGCGTACATATGTAAATATTTATATATATTCGAACGTAGCCAATCCTCTCAAAGGCATGCATGAAGCCTTGAACAAGATTCCTGCATGCAAACCGAATGTTAGTTGTACTTGATAATTTTCGACTATGCGAAATTTGTCTTTTTCGCTACAAATTCGATTCGAGTCCTAATAGTATGCTACAAATTTTGTTAACTAGTAAAAATTAATACCTTTATACAGTAATTTTATTGAAATTTTATTATCAAATCTATAACGTTAAAGTATTCATGCGGAATGTCCAAACTTTTGAATTTGTAGAGCTCTTAAACTATATACGCCAAAAAATTCCAAAATAAATTTTATAAATCTTAGAAAATGCTAAACTAATTGTCCGGAAGTTTTCGTGAAATTACAAGCTAGTTTGATTTGCTATATTTTTCTGCATGTGTGTTGTATGTTGATTTGGCGTGTTTATTGCCCTTTATCATACGTAGACGCGAGCCGTGTGAGGACCCGGATTTCGAAGATCAAGCTCAGCCCAAGACTCGCTGCTTTACGGCAAGTTGTGCTTTGATCATATTGCTCCTAGTTTTCGAACTGTATTTTTGACTTTAATTATGCATGCTATGTTGTTAAAATAATTTAATTTAATTTGGGATAAAGTAGCTAATTCACCTAATTGTTAATTCCACCCTTGATGTTAATATTTGTATGCCATGCAACCATTGTCACCGTAAGTCGGGTTAAATTAGTTGGATGTTATGATTGTGCCAACACGGGAGGCTAGACCGTGAATAGTTGCTTAGCCATGCTTACGCGAAATGTGTTTCAAGTGGCAAAATAATATTGACTAATGATATACTGAATGAATTTTGGAATCAGTGTGATATTGCCACATGATGATGTGAAGTGTAGATACCCTTGTGGTTCTACATGGTAATTGATATTATTGTTGGCATGCGTTGTACAATAATCAAACCCGGGGTGATAAATAGATTTAGACCAGGGCAATTGGCAAGAATGATAGGGTGGGCCATGATTGGCACCGGGAAAGTCGTTTTGGTTCTTCGGGTAGTCTTGCCCTGGTCACCCTAAGGACTTAACCTTGCAAGCCTTTGAACTGAGTCAATCGTGCAACCACATGTCTGTAATGGGGCGGACCTAGTTGAGTAGGTTGCTAATAACTTGCATTTGGTACCTAAGGGTGTCAACTATACCTTTTGTGTAGTTGAACGGGGAGCGATCTTGGCTACGGCTAGGTACCTATCCAACGGTTGGTTGACCTATTCGCCTGTACACTTAGGGAAGGATAGTGTGCAACAACCTGAGAGGTCCACTTGTATAGTTAGAGGCTTCGGAAGGCTTTGTTATGATCACTCATTCGCATACTTGTATGGCGATTCACGGCAGACGTGGTGAGTTGGATCAGTATCGTGTGGGTAAAGTGCATAACCTCTGCAGAGTGTACAAACTATTCGAATAGCCGAGTCCACTGGTGATCGACAACGCCGGGATTACAATCAAGGGTTAGATTTTCTAAAACAAAAATGTGGAGTGGGTGGCCGAAAGTGCCGACAATTGCTAAAGTAAATTAGGCTTTGAGCTGAATTGTTTAGAAAGAGATTGATAACTTACTATATAATATGGTTTTATCGCTTTTGAATCTATTAAGAGTATTTAATCAAAGCAAAATGTCGCTTTTGATGCAAATTAACCACTTAAGCCATTCCTTTGGAGGAAACCATGCATATAGTAATAGGATTGCACACCTCCGTGCATGACTTAGTATGTTGTATACTCACCCTTGCTTTCAACACCATCATCAGTTGAGGAGAAGACTACAACTTCGAGGAAGGCGGTTCCTCGAGGAGGCGATTATCTAGGAGTTGAACCTTGTCGCTGCCTGGTGGTAATCGATGAGTCACCGACGCTATTTGTTCCACGCCGATTATTCACATTTGTTATTGTAAGCTTCCGTGGCGTAATTATATGTAAGTTGACCTTAAGGTCTTGTAACCAGTTTATTAAATGTTTGAAGTACTTTATTATTAATCTACTGTATGATTGTGGTACTTCATCCTCGCTTAATCAGGTGTACTAGCGTGATCCTGGACTAGTACAGAATACACAGAGGGTCCGGATTTGCAGATTCGGGTCCCGACATTATTATATAAGGTCAAACAATCTAATACTTGGGCAATGAGCCGTAAATGAGTATCAACCATAGTGTGAGGAATTCAGTCAGAAAAGGTTGTCCTAGGAAGGTATTAATATCTCCACCATGGGTAAGTTAAGGGGCGCGCCTCTGGGAAATGCCGGTAGACCCAGAGGACTAAAGCCAATTGGACGGCGGTATATTTGAAGCCAGTGGGTTACTGCCGTTGGTGCGGGGTAACAACTGTATCTGCGAGTTGTGGATGACCTTGGTGGGTGTCCCCAACTCGAGTGCAGGGGTGGAGAATTACTACTGGACTAGTGATAAACGTTCTGGGGCATCTTAATGTCACTATGGGTAAAGTGGTACAAACCTGCGCAGGGTAAAATCATGATCATGCCAGTCTCTTGGAATGAAGACTACGGAAGCTAAGTCTGCCTCTGATACAAGTGTTAGTAGCATTTTGGGATAATTAAAATGACACAACTTTCTTAATAAAGCTCTATTTTATGAAAAGTGGATTTTGAGAGGAAATGGTCTTGGATGGACATGAGTTGGGTGATGTGAGGAAAAATTCATCTATTGTATTTTGCTATTAATGCTTGCTGAGTACTTCAGTACTCACTCTTGCTAAATCTCCCTTTTCAAGAATCGGGCTCCGATGTTTAAGGGTTCGGGACGGTTTGACGAGGCGGCTGAGTTCTATCAGGAAGGATAGAAGGGTTTAGTAGCTGTACGTCGGCTACGTCAGGCTTTTGGTGTATTTAGTACCTATGTAAATCCTTTCATTGTATTAGATCTGATGTACAGCTAAGGTACTGGACTTGAAGCCAGCGTGGCATAATGGTTGTAATAAAGGTACCATTTGCTGTCTCTAAATATTGTTCTGTTGTAACACTCTGAATACGGTGTAGTAGCTGATAAAGTATTGGGTTCCCCGATATTTTATTAGCCACTATACTGAGATCTGAGAGATCTGAGTAATTATCTCAGCATAACAACAGGGAAGCTGTTGATTATCTGGGCTAATTACGAGTAAATCCTGACGACAAGAAATGGCGGTGCCAACTTGTTACTAGAGCTTTCTTTTGTTACCTCCCATGCAGTACCAAACACGTCGTTGGCCCTCATGACATTCAGCAACTCTGCTAACTGAAAGCTCCTCGCTTCTGCACACATTGAGGCCACTATGAGGTCGTTTGTGCCCAGATTAGACTTCAGATGCCTCATACCATCAGCACTAGTGACCTCCTTGAGAAAATGGTAGAATACGACAGCGTAGATGCTGACGAGGTGGACGAGGAAACCCTCGAAGGGGTTGGACGCCAGGAGCGACGTGAGGGAGGAGAGAATGGAGGCGACAAGGACGCGAAAGCCGGCGGAGGCGCCTCGGTGGACGGAGAGAGCGATAAGGGAGCAGTCGTCGATGACTGCAGAGCGGGAGAGGGCGAAGAGGAAGAGCGAGGCGAGAACTTCCGGGGTGATGGGGGCGCCGCCGTTGGAGGGCTCGAGGCGTGCGAGGTCCGTAGGGGTGGTGGGTGTCGAGATTTGGAGCTGGGCTTGGATTTGGGTGGATAGGAGGACATGGTGGAGGAGGAGGGTTGGGAAGGGTGTGAGCGCGAGACTGACGCATGGCGGCGTCGGCCATCTGAGGAGGGTTATGATTTGGACCACGGCCCATGCGGGTTTAGAAGAGCAGAAGGTGAAGATTGTTGTTATGGATGTATCTATGTGCCAGTCTTCCCATGGAGAAAGTCTTTTTTTGTTTAGTTGTTCACTATACAAGCATCTTTCAGCCACGAATGCAAACTTCTAGTTTTCTCTCGTACGGTCTGTTGAATACACCGTATGCTAGCTAGCATAGAATAAAAATTTCTACCGTATAACCAGGAACCTTCTTGTAAGAAAGAGATCATAGGTCATTACCACTAGACGCGCAGTGCATCAGAAGGAAGGTCGAAGCAGCCGGTTCAACATAGCGCGCGTCGATGTAGTTGAAGTAGATGATCATGAACTTGATGATCTGATAAAGATCTTCATCAATTTCTGAGTCTAAATACTCGAATGACATATTTAGGAACTATTGGCCGCCCATTCCAAGCAGCAATAGCACGAAGCAAATCGTCCTCCTTCCATTTCTTCTCATTAATTTCTTTGATCTCAGCTAACAGAGCTGCACAAGGGAGAAGGCAGTAGTTTAAAAACATACAACTGTAAGGCAAGGCTACTAAATATACCAGATGATTTTAGTACCAGGAACAACGGAACATGTACACACCATAAATGCATACCTTTTGTGGACAGATTCTTTGTCTTGTTGTTTGAAATAGAAACTGCGATGGTCGAAGGACTTGTGATAGTTCTTGGCGAATATTTCAGGCCAAACTTTATTAAAATCTGACCGGCACCTTGACCATTCCACTTGCTTTTGCTTAAGCCTTGTTAAAATAACGGGCAATGCCACGCTAGCATTTTTTCGAATAACATCCATGATATCAAGGCCATGATGACCATATAACCGCTCAATGCACCTCAGATTCAAAGCTGTCAACAGCACAAAGATTGTAATGATATGCATGTGTTGTTCAACCATAAGAGAGCAGTAAAAAAACATACAACAAAAGAACTTTCATATATCGTGAGTGAATGTTCGTGGATACTTACAAGTCAAATGCTCGTCAATGCGTATAGGGTTGTCTGGTTTGATTGAGTTGTCTTGCATCTTTTCTATCAGCTCCTCAACACGCCTAATCACTACATTAATGATTCCAACAAAGCATGTCCAACTCAAACCTGAAATGGTCCATTTCGCAGAGATTAACTATCATCTTGCGAGCTACTACTACAACATGGCAAGATATGCTGTGCAGTAGATGCTACTCTGGTTAATGAATAACACAATGCAGAACAAGAAACACACAGTCCAGAAACTGTCGTCTTCACATCTAAACAAGCTTTCTTCATATTGATTCTTCCGCATATGCTTAAATGAATAATCCTCATTTCCTGAGGTCAATGATACCCATAGATCATTGAGCACAGAGGCTCCGAGATCAGTTCTGTAACTTGCAGGTGGCATTGGGTAATGAAAAAAGAACATCAGATATTATGGAAGACATTATCACAAACTACATGGAGTTGAATCAGCTTACATTTTTAGGCATAAGTCGGTAACTTGGAGTACACTGCTGACAAGATGAGAGGTCAAGCTCCGATATTGGCTTGCATAGGTTATACTTTTCTTTGCTAGAGAATGCAATAGCTTTGTGGGTAGTGCCTTCCTTAGAATTGAGTGCAGAATCTTTATCAAGCTTTCATTTTCACAATATCTCTCCCTATCCTCCCCATCACGCTCTTTATCTCTCTTTTTCCACTGTTTTAACTATTCGTTGCCCTTGACTAAAAAACTAATATAAATAATCTCTAGAGAGATTACAGCAAATGAAATCCTTAACTTCAAAGTCAAGTTATCGCTTACTTTTATTGAAGACTCCATCCAGAAAACCATCTACAGAGTAAACAAACTCTTTAGATTTCGAAAAACACAACATATTCAAATATAAAATCAAGGAAGTGCATCCAACAAAGTGAAGTTCATAAGTGAATATATGCAATCTACCTATATTTTCACAATGTTCCAAGAACTCATTAAATCCATTCGTAAGATCTGGATAGTGCTGAAGTATGTCGTTTACCTGAAAATCAGCAAGGCTATTCATGTTTAGAAACATAACATGATAACATTAAGTTTATCCACTCAACTTTGTATCTAGCAAGTTCTTATAGATCACTAGCTAAGATTTGGAATTGGCCTAACACAAATCAATCCAGCTTACCAAATTTTGCAATTCACTTCTTGTAATTATTTCCTGGCTGTATATGTGAAGGCATTTCAAAAACTCCTGGTAAGCTTTAGGCTCTAGCTTCTCCTTTCCTTTCTCGCAAAAAAGGAACTCTTGTGTGTACACACCTGATTTTGAATGATAAGAAATGAATCTAGCACATCAAAGAGGAAAGACTTTGCAGGACATTTATTAATTTGGATATCAATGCTATACACTAAGCTGAATAAAAGCACAAACTACAAGGCACTGCGATCCCATATTGCACAATCCACATGAATTGACATCTTAATGCCATTGAACATGGCAAGGGACTCACCTTTCAGTGCATCCTTATCATTGTATGATGAAGCAGAGATGCTAGCCCCCCCTATGGTGTGTCTCAGCACAAGTACCTTCCATCTTCCTTGAGAAAGGTTTGCGCTTACGTTATCCCCCATCCAAATCTTTGCTGTCATATTCACCATCCTTCTCATCCCTTTCATAATCTCTTTTATCCCGATCAACTTTATCCTTTTCCTTCTCGAGATGCCTTCCCTAGGGATCATTATCAATATCAGGATGATCAACACTGAAGTCATGATCAGCAGTTGATGGATAAGCCCTCTCCCTCTGGAGATAGAGAAAACAACATTTCAGCGTAAAATTTCTGGCCAATGAATTAGTGAGAACTGCAGCATTGAAGTCTAAAAGCGGATGCATCAATATGAGCCTAACAGACAAAGTAGTTTCCATGTACTTTCATTTCCTATTTAATATTTTGCATCTACATCCTTCAAGTCCTGGAGCTAGTGTCAACAAATACTTCAGTACTTATTTTAAAGCTCATGTAAGATAAACACAAGTTTATCGGTATATCCCACAGATTTCACTGAACACCACCGGACAGTAGCATTGAAGGAGAATATTACATTGGTTCAGGTATAAGGAAACGTTACGTAGTGCTGTCTGATTATTCAAGCATTTGGAAATGAAGACAAATAACGAAACAAGAGGTCCGCCTCCACATTTACCTTAATGCTTGGAACATTCCTAGCAGAAGGCATTATTGGGGTCCTGTCATTGTGTCTGACCGAAACACCTCTAGGAACGGTCACCGGTTGTGGAGCGGTTGATGTATCATGCAAGAAATGCTTCAACTCCTCAAGCAAATCGGGATGGTCATGGAACAGCGTCGCGACCTAGAAAAGAGACGTAGTCACATAGAATTTTGCGCTGCCATATACAATGAACCAGGTTACCAGAAAAGGCATGGTACCTACTCGTAAACATCTTGGATGGACTTGTTATGCATGCGATACATGTTGAGGATTCCAAAGAATGATTTGTAGACATGGTCCTCCTGCTGGAATCGACTCTGCAGCGCGGGAAACCGCAACAACAATTAAAGCATTTGTCTGTAGCAGGAGTTATGAAAGGAGGAGAAGATGGCTAAGGGCCTGTTTGGCAACAAAGTATTTTCATAGTTTCTAGGCAAAACTATGGTTTTGAAGAATACCATGGTATTTTTAGCAACATGGTGTTTGGAAGCAACCTCAAAAACTCTGTTTTGAAAACCATGGTATTGCCAATACCATGGTATTTTTGGAGTATTGAAAACTCCACTCAAAGTGGAGTTTTGGGCTTTTGGTGGTGGTGTAGAGAGTGAAAGGTGTCAATACTTTGAAAATACCATGCAAAATACTTTGTAGCCAAACAGTTTGTAGTTGCAAGAAAAACCATGGTTTCAATGGTGGTAGGTGAAACCATGGTATTTATGCCAACACAATTTCTAAGCTATGGCTTTGTAATACCATGGTATTGAAAAACTTTGCTTCCAAACAGGGCCTAAACCTTAATCTTGTTGACGAAATTGATTGCCTCCATGAAATCGACGGGCTTCTTGTCGAGGTTGTGGAGCTTAATCGCATATCCCTTTGGCAAGAAAGCATTGAAGCCAACGATGAGGTCAGGAAGCCATTAAACAGGGTCTTCACACGGATAATCACACCGGCGGTGTCGATCCTGCAACCAATCCCAGAAAGGAAAAAAATGAAAGAAAAGATAAATAAAGGAGTTTCAGCTGTCCATGGCAAGTGATGAGAAGAATCCAAGGCAAGGAAGGGAAGCGAAGCGACGGACCTCCCGCTCTTGAAATCACGCATGACCTCGAGGAACTCATCGTACTTGTCGCGCTTGTCCTGGAACTTGTCCTTGACGGCCTTAAGGTAGACGAGGGCGTCGTTGGTGGTAAGCTTCTGGGCAGGCGGTGGTGGTGGTGGCACGGAGGGCAGCGCGGGTGGTGGGGGAGCGGACGCCGGCGCCGGCGGAGACATGTGCCTTGAGGTGAATGGAAGCTGAGAACCCGTGAGATTGGGATTAGGCTTCATGGTGGCGCGCCCATCCACCAACGACTACTCCGCCGCCGCCGCCGCTGGATCTGCCCCCGAGGCCGCAAACCCTAGTAGCTACCGATTTGGTCGGTGCTTCAGCACGCGCGAGCTTTCTGAGAGAGAGTGAGAGCTCTTTGTTGTGGGCTCGATTAAAAAGGCGGGTGCCTGGCCGGAGGCCGGGACGTGCGGAGGAAGAGGTGGACGGCACCGTCGGCGCAGCGAAGGAAGGAACAGCTGTCGGGCCATCGGCCTTGTTGATCCTAAGCAACAAAAACAGTCCCACGGTACTTCACAGGCTTCCACGTGCGGAGGAAGGGAGGGATCCTTGGCGGTCCTTGTGGGGTGCATCTTAAGAAGTTTTTACCTGTATGAGCTGTTCAATTCATCGAACGGTTTAAATCGGCTAAAAATATTTGCTACAGTGTTTGTCACAGTACCTGTTATAGTATTTTTCTACAGTACTTCGGAGTCAATCTGAGTCATCGGTTTTCGATCCAACGGCTGACACGCAGCTGCTTAAGTTACAGTTACAATAGCAATTGCATGTGATCCCTGTCCAAAGACACAACATTTGGTGGCAAAACTGACTGCCTTTTCTCTTCTCTTCTCTTAATAAATAGAGCCCAACCGGATAAAACAAATTAGCATATAAATAAAAAATAAAGCAACTAACTAACAGAGAGTAGAAACAACCGGCTAATCCCTCAGCCGTCGGCCCTTCCCTTACGCACATGTAGCCACGCTCTAAGGAGCACTTCTTCTCCCTCTCTTTCGGTAGTACACATTATTGAGGGCTTTGAGGCCCATGACATTACTCCCCCCTCCAGATCAAGCTTGTCCTCAAGCGAAAATTCTGAATAAGATCACCGTAGTACTGTTGCGTGGACACATGTTGCTTCAGTTGCCGACTATCTCCTTTCGAGTGAATGAGGAATTGTCGTCATCCCTTGAGAAAGCGTTGGGCCAAGTGGCAATGCGGCTCCGACCCGTTTGGTTGTGTTGCAGAAGAGACATCAGAGGGAAGCTCGGGTGGCACCGTTAGAGGGACGCCCTTGATTGTTTCAACACAGACACATGGAAGACATCATGGAGGCAAGCTTCCCAGGGTAAAGCCAGCCGATAGGCCACCTGTCCAATGCGGTGATCTCGGCACGGTCCATAGTAACGGGTGAGAGCTTGTGGTGGTCGGCGCCAAGACCGATCGCTGCGATGTTAGTGGCGAAGCTAGGATTCAGACAAGCCTCGGGCCAAAAACCAAGTGGCAATAACTAACACCAAATACTACCCACACTGAGATACAACAAAAACACTACAAAAAATGCACAATTAAAAATAAATTTGAACTTCATGCTTAACGGTACAACAAAATAGATAAAACATGTAAAAAATAACATAACATAGTGGAGCATTACAAAAATTATCCTTTTATTACAATCCAGAGGTTTTGAGCGTCCTTAGGCATCCACATCATCGTTTTTGTGGTGAAGCCCTCGGCAAGGTTCGATTTTCCATTCGGCTCCTCGACTGCTCTCGCGACGCTTCTTTGCTACGGGCCGATTCCCATCTCATCGCCTCCACCCTTCCCCTCCACCAGGTCCATCTCCCCTTCCTCGCCCCCGCCTCCTCCTTTCCTCCCCCTCGCTCCGAGGTCTCCACCCTACTCGTCTCGCCGCCTCCGCCCTTCCCCTTCCAAGCCCCCGCCTCCTCCCTTCCTCCCCCTCGCTCCGAGGTCTTCGCCCTACCCGTCTCGCCTCCTCCGCCCGGTCCAGCTCCCCTTCCTCGCCTCCTCCTCCTCCCTTCCTCCCCTCACCCCCAACCCGAATGGATTGCTCGTGCCTCTGTGTTGCCCTCTCGTTCGCTCCGCCAACCTTTCCCTCACATGCTCCACCTGTCGCTCGGCCACACGAAGGCTCATTTGCCGCTGAGGTGCGTCTCCGTCCCTCGCTCCATTGATTTCCATGTAAAATCTGCCTTCAACCGAGGTACGTCCCCGTCCCTCGTTCAGTTGATCTCCATGGTCTCCATATAAAATCTGCCTTCAAAATCTTATATATCTGATTCCCAACTATTGCTCTCTGATCCGTTCAATCGGCCGCACGCCTTCGTGTTTTGGAGACCAATTAATCGCCTTCCCCATGTAGTGTTTTCTATATCGTCTGATTCTCTAAGGTTTGTGTATTGACTACTGTGTGTGGTGCATACACGCTCCAAAAATTGCACGAGTGTACTACTCATTTTCTATCGTCACTCTTCCATATCGAGATAGGTGTGGTGCATACAGACTAGCCTATTCTGGCACATCATGGGCCACCATGTTGAAGGTCTTTGAATACATATATGCCAAAATTAGAACAAAATTTGCAGTTTGGAAATGATCTCGTTTTAGACAATAAAGGATGTTTGTACCATGCTTATGTCTCTGATGGTAAGCTTACAAATTTTGATCTTTAACTCTTATTGATGAACTTCTTTGCTTTATTTATAATCTCCATATTTTTTATGGCAGCTGGCTCTATACAAGCGACTTCATGAAGATTCAGAACCATTGCTTTAGTATTCAACAGTAAAGAACCATCATTATGATTACTACTCTTTCTGTTCCCAAATATGCCTCACTGTGACCTTTTTTGTCTTCTCAAGATGTCGACTTCCAACACTAATTTCTATCATATCATATTGTTGTAAGATTTTTATAGGTAACTACTATCATTTTTATGGACCAATGTAAGTGCTTTTCCATATATTAGTAGTAAGAATTACAGAGGTTTCCACAACACAGTTTCTAGAATGACTAATATATGGAATATAGGGGTATTGCATTCATGTTCAAGTATCTCAGTTGGTATTAATCATTAGAAGGGTTTAGTGCTCTTTATTATGGATGTGTGTCTAATGCCTAGGGCTGATGTCCTGAGGTACTACATACTGTTAATTTTGCCTTGCTGTTTATTTACGCTTATTTTGAGCACCTCTTATTTATTCTTTCATCGGAGTACATGCGGTTTGTGCTGCTAATCATCCTCTACTTATTTTGCTTGCTATTTAAACTAATTATAATTTGTTTTACTCTTCGCTTGCTTTATGATTACAGATTCAAATGCGCCATGCACACAAAGTTTTCACAAGATTGTTGGAACAATATGATTTATATTTCCATAAAATGATTATTTTGTGCCTATTTTCTTTCACCCGATGCTGTTATCTCTGATTAAAAGGATCTGGCTACCAAGCGATGACCACATGCCCAACTTGGTAACTTCACCCATCTCTTTGCGTTGTTGGCAAATTAGTTTGACTATTCATTATTTTATTGTTTGCTAGATTTCTAGACTGGTTTAGAATAATCTAATGATAGATTAACTGCCGGTTAGTTGTTGATCCTCTATTGCCTACACCTCATGGCCTACTAGCTAGCTTCAACATAAAGACTACAACCTATTTGCAGGTGTGCTATCGCTGTCATTTTTTATCGCCTTTTTGTCATATCCCTTCCTTTTGGAAATATGAGCGATCATAGTATAGATAAGCATTGATGGTGTTCATTTTAGTTCTCGATTCTAATGAGTTCTTCACCTTCAGACTGACAGGTTCATGCAGTGATACAAATGGAATTCTTTAGTTTGTTCTTAGCCCACACTTCCTGCCATCTTGGTCAGTCTTTATTTCCCCTCTGCCTCGCCAAACTCTCCATTCAGTACCGACGCTCACCCTCCTCTTCCTCATCAGGCTGATCTTCCCCAAGAGTCCACATCGACGGGAAGGTTTGGCACCTCGATGTCAGCTCTTCGCCACCTGGAGCTGTAGGTGGTTCCAAGGGTTGGGTTGTTCGCCCATTAATGCGGTATGTGAGCTGGGAGTGTTGATTCTGAATATTTATCTCACATTGTTTTCTATGCATGATTCGGTTTTATTCCTGTCTTGTATCGGCTCACGACGACCCAGTCTGGGGGACTCTTAGAACCAATCGGCTTTAGAGAGCGTATCTGCCCATCGGCCGATGTGTTCTATTCTGACCAATTCTACTCTGGTCATTCCTTCCAATGCACGCCACCCGGTAGGCACATTGCTTTTCTCTTTCTTCATTAATGGCCTTGCAGCCTTACTATCCTGTCACGTACTCACTTAGTGGGTGCGAGGCTCGGGGCACGATTTACGAAGTTGTTTCGGGCAAAATTCACTTTATATAACCCTTTCCCTCCTTTGTGCGCTCTTGCTCTTCACTCCCGAACTCATCATCCTCCACTCGACCAACTTCTTTCCGAAAATTTGCTTCATTCTGCTCGCCCTCTCTTTCATCGCATCTCCTGAGTTTCGACGATCCATCCCTAGATCTTGTGATTGTAAGTCCTCTCTGCCTTTGCATCTATCATCGGCCCATTACACTTTGTCGTTTTTATTTTACCTCCTTCTCTGGTAGATGGTCGATTATCGCTCGATGATCCTGGTTCTGGTACCTGAGGCGGCCAATCAATTCTTGCTTGGCCCTGAGGGAAACGAAGATCCGACCGATTACATCAACCGAGAGGTCATGAGGATCCCTTCAAACGCTGCCGGGCACACCTTGACAGGGTGGAAAGACAGTTTCAGGTCTTGGCCTGCTGAGGTCAAGGGTTGGAGGAACTGGTATAACAAAGTATCTAACAGCAAGAGGGCGGACTGGGGAGCCTGGGAGATAGCCGATTGCATCAGCCTTTCGCTATCGGGTATGCATAGAGATGAATCCTTGATAGTCGCTGCTTCTTTCTTTTGGTCGGATGCCTTCAATGCTTTTTCCTTCTGCCCTGGGTTCTTTAGTTCGACATTTGATGGACGTAGTGGTGCTCACTAGTCTCAAACCAACAGGTCACCAATTCCATGCTTTTGAGGCGGCTACTACTCACCGATTGTCAACCAAGATCGGCTGGTCTCGATATGTTCAGGAGCATAGCCGATCATCAAGCCCGGTGGAGCCTCGCGAGCATACTGCCTTCCTGACTATGTGGCTGGACAAGTTTTTTTTCTGTGGTGCTACTCTGGGCCCGACCACCAATTTTCAAGCTCTGGCTGAAGCTCTGATAACAGGCAAGGATGTAGCTATGGGAAAGCTCCTTCTGGGTGCAGTTTACCGGATGATGCACCTCATCGTCTCGAGATTGAACGGGGCGGCCAACTCTCATGTCGTCGGGCATCAGGGAGGCCCTCTTTGGTTCGTCCATCTGTGGCTAATGTTGCAATTTCAATCATTCTTTAGGTATACTCTTTCCTCGATCTTCGATTCCCACGCGAAGATTTACTGGAAGATGAGACAGCGGACGAGGAGTCATCCTCTAGGCATTGCCGATCATATGGGGAGGCTATGTCTCAAATCCTGCAGTGGGCCCAGAAATTGGACATGCCAACTTTCACCAAGTTCTTTTCTTATTTTTATGGGACTGAAAGCATCCCCCTTTCGGACTTCCTTCCGTATCGGCAGATTGATGATCTAGAGTACGAGCGCCCCAGCTATTGCCGACCGGACAATCCTGATGATGAATGCTTCAGACACATCATTTCTCCAGGCGTTTTATTGGTTGGCCTTAGTCTCTCGAGCCGCACCCAGAAACCGTCTTATGAATACTATCACCCATCCGTTTGTGCCAGGTAGCTGGGTTTTGGGCTGCTACCTCCCCGACTAGTGCTCTTTGACAGACTTCATGAGCGGGAGGAACTTGTGATCCCTATTTATGTGAGCATCGCACTGGATTTGGGTAGAGACCTGCTGATCGACTCTATTCCTCGGATCCTCTTGGCCACCCGGACTTCTGCAGCTTCCGCCCGTTGGTGGGAGGAATGGAGTCGTCACCTCTTCCTTGCATCCTTGGATGAAATGCTTCACCATTTTGACGAGTCTCACCCTTTCCTTTTTGTCTATGAGGTACTCTGAAAAGACCGCTTCCTTTTTCTTATACTTTCCTTACCATGTCTTTTCACTGGTTGTTTCTTCCCTCAGGACGTCGAAGATGCACGACCAATTCTTTCGGCCAGCAACAAGGTCATCAAATTTTATGCCAATACCACCGGTCGCACAAACATCGGCCTCAACTCCCCAACCTTAAAGGACATCAAGAAGAGGGTCGTGGATGGGCATCGACTGGTCAGAAAAGGAAGTTGGGCGACACCCTTGCGAGCGGTCCTCTCCCAGGGGTCAGCGTGGTCGAATTAGCACCTCCTCCCGCTGGTGCAGGCCCTGCTAGACCTGGTAAGTACTCTGTTTCCTTCATCGTTTTGTAAAGCTGCTTTTTACCCATGGCTTTTACTGTCTGTCCCACTCCAGTTTCAAAGAAAAGGATTGCCGGGCTTACAAGACTTGCTGCTGTCATTCCCCCTACGCCTCCGCTAGTCGTTGTATCTTCTGCACCAGCACTCCAAGTATCTACTCCCCCTGTTATGGATCCTCCATTCAGCTTTTCTTTGACAATCATATTCTCTGCTCAGCCGACTCCAGGAGATTCAACACCAGAGGTTCGTCTTGCTGTCGCCCCTAACACCTTCATGGGTGCGACTGCTGATTCCCTGGAGGGAGTCGTCATTGAAGACCCAGTCGATGCCACCGATCCAGAGCTTGCCAGTGATATTGTGGCAGACACTGCGAAGGTCGTTGCCGCTGAAGGTACTACGGCCGCTGTTGCAGAGGTTGCCCAGACCGTGGAGGGGTCTGACGTCGTTACTGTGGCGGGAACTGTAGCGGCAAAAGTAGCACCACCTCCCGTGGCCGATTCGACAGGATCAGCTGGTATTTCTCCTATCGGGGAGCCTTCGGACACCACTCTTTCTTTGGGTTCCCCTATCGGCGTTGAGGTATTTTCCACTGAATTGCACCCCTGTCGCTTTTCTAATAAGGAAACTCTTACCGATTTAGCCGATTTTTGCTTTTTAGTTACTAGCTAGTACCCATTTTGGGTTTACTCCAGGGGAGCTTGACTTTTCTCTTGGCGAGCTCCGTCGGCCAGCGCTATTCCTCGTGCACCCGCCGCCCATCAGCCGTCTCAGACGAGGCTGGATCTCCCATCCATTCCTTCGCCGCAGCGGGACAAACTGAAGCAACTTCACCGACTGTTGGTGCGATCAGGGCCAGAAGTATTAGAAACCTTCCAGCTGATAGCTGCCATTCTTGCTGAGATATCGCCCTGTCTTTCGGCGCCGTCCGTGGACAAGTTCCACCACCTGTGTCGTCTTTCTTCGAAGAGGGATGTTGTCCAACTGGCGCTAGTGCGACGCCACTAGCGCGAGAAAGTCGCAAAGGAGTGCGCCGAGCTTGCCAGTCTAGTGACTGTCGTGAAGTAGAACAAAGCCGAGTTTGATAATGCGGTATCTTCGGCCCAGACTTTAGTGTCGACGAGGGAGGCCTTGATCAGTGAGATCGCTCGCTTAAAATAGGCCCTGATCGAAGCCGAAGCCCACCTTTTAGAGGTTGATCATGGTATTGACTTAGCCCAAACAGACCTCCAAACGCGTCAAGCTGACTTGGTGGCGGCCTTCCAATCAGTTGAGATCAAGACTGAAACCATTGTGCCGGTCTCGGGTAGCGAATCGAACGATGAGGCTCTGATCTCGAGTGTGTACCAGGCTGTGGAGGCTGCCGTTGAAAGCATCATTCATCTCATCTAAACGATGTAATCGCACGCTTTTCTTTTTGGAGCCAATCAACTGTTAGATGGTGTCGGGACCCCGAATTTGGAAATCCGGACCCTCTGTGTATTCAGCACTAGTCCAGGAACGCGCTAGTGCACACAGTCTTAACATCGGTAAATATCACAATCATACCACTCGATACCAATAAAGTACTTTATTTAAATAGTCAAACTGGTTACTTGACCTTATGGTCAAGTTACAAATATATGCCTCGCAAGGCGAAACTTATTCAGAGAGAAATAATAATAATAGCAGCGGAAAATCAAACAACTTCGTGGCGCCATCCAAAGATACCACAGCAACCGATCGCTCGCTTCCCTAAGTAGACGGATCCTCTTGGAGTTCCTCCTCCAAAGCCGGTGTAGTCTCCTCTTCAAGCGATGTTGTGTTGAGGCAAGGGTGAGTACTTGGTACTCGGCAAGTCATGCGAGAATGCAGTGCTAATATACTATATGCATGGCTTGGTACGAAGGAATAGCTCAAGGTATATTTGCAAAGAAACAAAGATTTGACAAGTAATATAAGTAGATTCAAAGCGGTAGGAATAAGTAAAGCATAAATAACTTTTCAAGAGGTTTTAGTCA
This sequence comes from Rhipidocladum racemiflorum, assembly GCA_036346355.1. Taxonomy (NCBI): domain Eukaryota; kingdom Viridiplantae; phylum Streptophyta; class Magnoliopsida; order Poales; family Poaceae; genus Rhipidocladum; species Rhipidocladum racemiflorum. The sequence continues at coordinate 70,154,063 of CM070580.1, forward strand.
ACATCCTTCCCAACCTAAACCACATTTCCATCAACTTCATTATTTATCCAACCCAACCTTTCAAACCAAGTCATTTTTGAGAAAATCTAACCCTTGATTGTAATTCCCGAGCGATGTCCAATACCGCGGACACGGCTATTCGAATAGATTCTAAACTCTGCAGAGGTTATGCACTTTACCCACAAGATATAGTCAAACACCACAAAGGCGAGTTCCCGTAACAAAGTCTTTGAAACCTCTAACAATACAAGTGGTCCTCCTGCTATTAAGCACTAACCCTTCCTTCGCTAAGGCGAAGTCTAGGCCAATCAACCGTTAGATGGGTACCTGGCCTCACCAGACGCTCCCCCGTACAACTTACACAAAGGGTGTAGTTGACCTCCTGAGGTCCCACAGGTACGTTATTAGCAACTTAGTCAACTAGGTCCGTCCCATTACAGACATGTGGTTGCACGTTAGGCCCAGTTCAAAGGCTTGCAAGGTTAAGTCCTTAGGGTGACCAGGGCAAGACTACCCGAAGAACCAAATCAACATTCCCAATGCCACAACTGGCCCACTTGATTACTCTTGCCACATGCCCCGGTCGAAAATGTTTATCAAACCCCAGTTGATTACCATGCACCACGTGCCATCAACCTCACATGATACTTTTCCAAAACAGGTTCAATATATCATTAAGTCAATATTAACATTTGATTATCTAAAATCATGTCATGAGCACGTAGCAGGTCTAAGCAGTATACTACAACGGTCTAAACCCATGTTGGCAACTTAATAATGTCCAACTAGTAATCCACAACTAGGGTGACAAAGGGTCATGGCACATACTTAAGTAATCAAGGTGTCATACAGCAAATTGGTATTTATCTAACCCCCATGTTTAAACAAAGTATCTTTCTAATTGAACTAGCATGCAATAGTTTAAATCAAAATAAGTTTCAAAATAGGATCAACATGGTCAAAGCACAACTTGCCTTCAAAAAGTACTTGTTCTTGGTCTTGAGTTGGATCCTGAGTTAATACTTCTCCTTCGAATCCTTAAGCACTTCAACGTCTACTCGTAAAGCGTGCAAATAGCAAATACACAAATAAACAATAGGCAAAAAGTGTCCAAACAGCCAAATAAAAGCCAAAAACAGAGAGAACATAATTTATTGAGTTTTTAGAAACTGGAATCACAAATTTGGAGTTAAGACGCAAAAAGTTAAGATTATTTAAAGTTTAAATAATCAATTAAATAATTTTGCAGAGAAAAACTTTAGTCCAAAAATTAAATAAAATTCATATTTAGGTAGATCTCAATTTTATACAAATTTAGAAATTTGAATCACTCAAATCGGAGTTGAAACGCAAAAGTTATAAGCGTTTGAAATTTGAAACAAAATCTGAAATCATTATTTCGAATTAATAAATCATTTTCTTTTTCGGAAATTAATTATTGCGTCAGCATGGACACGTGGCAGCCTCTGATTGGTTGGCTGACGTCAGTCGGTCCATGGACTCGGTCCACGCTCGGCTCGGGTCTACCGTGGACTCGGTCCACGACTCCACGTCTCACGACATGTGGGCCCATTCGGGTGACGTCATTCTTGGCGTCGGCGGGGCTCGACCACGGTGTCGGCGGTGGGACCTACCGATGACGTCATGGGTGACGCCACGGTCGGCCGACACGCGGGCCCCGCGTGTCGCCTGCGCCACGCCGCCGCGTGGCGCGGCGGTTCGGCTCCTGGACACGTGGCACGATCGTGTCCGTTGATTTGAAATTCAACGGCCGTGATTAGATCCAGGGTTAACACGTTGAAACTACTAGATGATCGTGGGCGTTCGATCTAGATCGGACGGTCGGATCTAATCCTATAACAGCACTACTACGGCGCGTGGCGATCGTGGGCGTTGGATCTTGATCCAACGGTCGAGATCTAATCGGGTTTGGAACACGTGAACTCACCTCAACCGCACGATCAAGATCGGACGGTCCACGAGCTCGCGAGGTCGATGGCGGCAGCGGAGCAAGACCACCGGAGATGAGAACGACGACGAGCCCGACGGCGTTTCGGGTTGCTCGGCGAGATGAGTCCTTCCTTCGGTGCGTCTCGTCCACGGGATTCCGGATCTGGGCTCCTTCGGCGGAAGACGACGGACGGCGGAATCGGCGAAAGGCCGGCGCAACAGGGTTCCAACTCGGCGAGCTAAATGCACGGCAAACGCGGCGGCCAGCGAGATGGCTTGGGGAGCAGGTGCGCCGCGGATGAGGGCAACCTCGGGGGGCGTCTCACGCTTTAAATACGGCCTCGGCGTGCGTGCAAATCGGAACCCTAGCCGTATCTGCTTTCGGTCCGCGGCGGAGCTCTCCGGCTTCGAGTCGGGGCGGAGGCGACGACGACGGCCCGTCCGCATTAACGCGATCAACGCGGCCACGATCGGCGTGGACGCGATCGGATCCGGCGGATCTGGCTCGAGCCGTGCAGGCGGATCTCGGCCGTTGGATCTTGATCCAACGGTCGGGATCGCTTAGGGTTGGGAGCTGGTTTGGTCGAGTCAATCGGCTCGGTCGGACTCGAGTCCGACTCGGGTTCGACTTCGGTCGGATGAACAAGATACTCGACCGAGTTGATTTTCCAGCGATTTAATATTTAAAATAATTCCCAATAATTCATTTAATTCATTAAAAATAGCAAAAGACTCGAGAAAAATTCGAGAAAAATTGGAAAATATTTTGGATCATTTTGGACTCAAATAAAATATTTCCAACAAAATTTTATTTGCAAAGTTTAATTCTTTAATTAATTCAAAATGGAATAAATTCAAATAAATTCCAAATAAATCCAAATAAATTCCAGAAAATTCCAAAAATTCACCAAAGTGCCAAATCACACATGAATTTAAGGAAAGCAAAATTTTGGGGTGTTACAGATGGGTACCCGGCCTCAGCCCCGGTACGCTCCCCCGTACAACTTACACAAAGGGTGTAGTTGACCTCCAGAGGTCCCACAGGTACGTTATTAGCAACTTAATCAACTAGGTCCGTCCCATTACAGACATGTGGTTGCACGTTAGACCCAGTTCAAAGGCTTGCAAGGTGAAGTCCTTAGGGTGACCAGGGCAAGACTACCCGAAGAACCAAATCAACATCCCCAGTGCCACAACTGGCCCACCTGATCATTCTTGCCACATGCCCCGGTCGAAAAACTATTTATCAAACCCCAGTTGATTACCATGCACCACGTGCCATCAACATCACATGATACCTTTCCAAAACAGGTTCAATATATCATTAAGTCAATATTAACATTTGATTGTCCAAAATCATGTCATGAGCACGAAAGTGTGTCTAAGCAAAGATACTACAACGATCTAAAACCCATGTTGGCAATTTAATAATGTCCAACTAGTAATCCACAACTAGGGTGACAAGGGTCATGGCACATATTTAGATAATCAAGGTGTCATACAGCAAATTGGTATTTATCTAACCCCCATATTTAAATAAAGTATTTTTCTAATTGAACTAGCATGCAATAGGTAAAATCAAAATAGATTTCAAAATAGGATCAACATGGTCAAAGCACAACTTGCCTTCAAAAAGTACTTGTTCTTGGTCTTGAGTTGGATCCTGAGTCAATACTTCTCCTTCGAATCCTTCCGGCACTTCAACGTCTACTCGTAAAGCGTGCAAATAGCAATACATGAATAAACAATAGGCAAAAAGTGTCCAAACATTCAAATAAAATCCATAAACAGAGAGAACATAATTTTATGAATTTTTAGAAACTGGAATCGTCAAATTTGGAGTTAAAATGCAAAAGTTATGATTATTTAAAGTTTAAATAATCAATTAAATAATTTTACAGAGAAAAAATTTAGTCCAAAAATTTAAATAAAATTCATAATTAGGTAGATCTCAATTTTATACAAATTTAGAAATTTGAATCACTCAAATCGGAGTTGAAACGCAAAAGTTATAAGCGTTTGAAGTTTGAAACAAAATCTGAAATCATTATTTCGAATTAATAAATCATTTTCTTTTTCGGAAAATCAATTATTGCGTCAGCCTGGACACGTGTCAGCCTCTGATTGGGCGGCTGACGTCAGCCGGTCCATGGGCTTGGTCCACGCTCGGCTCGGGTCTACCGTGGACTCGGTCCACGACTCCACGTGTCGCTGACATGTGGGCCCCACATGTCAGTGTCACGCACGCAATTAACCCGTGCGGTCCAACTCGCTGACATGCGGGCCCCACCGTGACGTCAGCGGTGACGTCATGGTGCGGTTCGGTTGTCCCGCTGACACGCGGGCCCCGCGTGTCAGAGACACGCGCTCACACGCGCGTGGCGTGGCTTGGGTACACGTGGCGCAATCTCGGCCGTTGATTTGAAAATCAACAGCCCAGATTGGATCTATGCTTCACGCGTTTGGGGTGAACACGGTCAATCTGAGCCGTTGGATCTTGATCCAACGGTTGGAAACGATCCTAACCCGTAACGTTATCCACAGTACGGGCGATGTGGCCGATCGTGGGCCGTTGGATCTTGATCCAACGGTCCAGATCTAATCTGGATTCTAGGGTTTGGGGGAAAACGTGGGCTCACCGTGACGGTCGGATCTTGATCCAACGGTTGTGCGAGCTCGGGGCGGCGATAGCAACGCGGCGACGCGGGCTCACCGGACGCGAGGACGGTGACCAAGCCGACGGTGCTGCGGGGCCTCTCCGGCGAGATGAGTCCTCCCTTCGGGTGCGCCTTGGCCTGAGGGTCTCGGAACTGGGCTCCAACTCGGCGGAAGACGGCGGACGGCGGCGGGACGAGGCAACAACCGTGGCGGGGAGAGAGAGGACTCCGGCGAGCAATTGCAAGGTGACGGCGGCGGATAGGGCTCCGGGAGTTGGGGAAAACGATGCGCCTGGGTCGGCGAACCTCGGCAACGATCACGCCTTAAATACGGCGCGACGCCGAGATTCGCTCGATTTCATGGCGGAGCGTGACGGGCGCGGAGTCCGTTCGAACACGGTGAGATGACGTGGACGCACGATGGCCGTCCACGTGGCGCGATCGACGGCCAAGATTGGCTCGGCGCGGCGTGACTAAGCGTGATTGATCCTGGCCGTTGGATCTTGATCCAACGGTTCGGACCGATTCGAAGTCGAGGTTGGTTCGATCGAGTCAACTGGCTCGGGTCGGACTCGAGTCCGACTCGGGTTCCGACTCGGTCGGATGAACAGTACTCGACCCGATTGATTTTCCAGCGATTTAATATTTAAAATAATTTCCAGAAATTCATTTAATTCATTAAAAATAGCAAAAGACTTAGAAAAATTCCAGAAAAATTCTGGAAAATATTTTGGATCATTTTGGACTCAAATAAAATATTTCCAGCAAAATTTTATTTGCAAAGTTTAATTCTTTAATTATTTCAAAATGGAATAAATTCAAATAAATTCCAAATAAATCCAAATAAATTCCAGAAAATTCCAAAAATTCACCAAAGTACCAAATCACACATAGATTTAAGAAGAGCAAAATTTTGGGGTGTTACACCCAACCCATATACTAGGATGGTGCTTCTTGAGGTATTTTCCGTTGATAGCTTTGGTGAATGACTCCCCTTCCAGTGTTTCTAGTATGTACGAGTTGCCCTACACTGGTCGGTTGATTTTGTATGGTCCTTCCCATGTTGGCGACCATTTTTCGTACCTACTGTCTTTGGTCCCGACTGGCAAGATGGTCTTTCATACCAACTCACCTTCCTCGAATGTCTTGGGCACGGCCTTCTTGTTGTATGCTCTTGCCACCCTGGCTTTGTTCTTCTGGAATTGTTCCAACGCCCTTAGCCTTAATTCTGTCAGATCCTCCAAATTGTCGGCCAGCGTGTTCCTGTAATCTACAGCCGATAGGGTGTTTTGTTTAGCTATTCTGAGCGAACTTATGCCAATTTCTATCGGCAATACCACTTCCTTCCCATACACTAGTTGGTATGGGGTTACTTTGGTGACCCCATGGCCTGATACTCTGTATGCCCACAACGCATCGGCTAATGTTGTGTGCCATCCTCTGGGCGTGTCGGCGATTTTCCTCTTGATTAACTTGATCAATGTCTTGTTTGATGACTCAACCTACCCGTTGGCCTGAGCGTAGTAAGGTGAGGAATTTAGCATCTTGATCCCTAGGCCTCGGGCGAAGCTTTGGAATGCTTCGAACATGAATACGGTGCCTTGATCGATCGTAATGGTTTATGGGATTCTAAACCGATAGACAATGTGCTCCTGGACAAATGCTATTACCTCTACACTGGTAACCTTTTTAGTGGGATGGCTTCAACCCATTTGGAGAAGTAATCTGCAGCGGCCAAAATGAATATGTGGCCTTTACTTGAGGCTAGATGGATCTATCTAATTATGTCAATGCCCCATCCGCGGAATGACCAAGGTTTTACCTACTGGGTGTAAGACCACAGCAGGGGCACTCTGTATATTTCCAAACTTCTGACAATCTTGGCATCCTCTATAATACCGGAAGCAGTCTTCTAGCATTGTCGGCCAATAATAGCCAGTACGTCTAAGTAACCACTTCATCTTATGGGCCAACTTATGTGCTCCACAGATCCCCTCATGAACTTCTCCCATGGCCGTCTTTGCTTCTTCGATGCTGAGACAATGGAGAAGCAAGCCTTCCAGCGTCCGATAATACAGAATATTATCAATTGTTACATATCTTAGCGCTTGCCTTTTGGTCTTCATGTTTGTCTTGGCAACAGGTCCATCAGATAGGCCGCAATCTTCACGCGCTAGTCGGACGCTATTAGGCACATTACTGTCTTTTCAACTGACTCACAATCGGTTGACTGTTCAAGAGGTACATACCCCGATGCCTGCTGGGCTAGTGCGTTAGCCCGATCGTTTTCTTCTCGAGGTATGTGGCCGATTGTGAAAGAACTGAAGGCTTTTATCAATTCGTGACAGCGCGCCAAGTATCTGGTTAGGACTTCATCGTAGCAGTTGAATTCACCCTGCACTTGCCGAACTACGAGCAGAGAATCCCCATTGGCTTCATACTCAGCCTGATTGTTTGAGCAACGGCGATTCACCAAGGCGAACTCATAATAACACCCTTTGGGGGATGTCAGAACCACTCCGACGCCATTCTCCTCCTTGCACACCGACCAGCCGAAATAAAGCCGCCAGGGGGGCGATGCTTACTAGTTCACAAGCGGGGGTATAGTCTGTAACGAAATCGGCTATTACTTGCCCTTTCATGGCTTTAGCCGATTCAAACGCCAGATCGAACTCGATGAGTCTATAAGCCCATTTCCCAATTCGTCCTTTCATTATGGGGGCGGATAGTATATATTTTATGACATTGATCTTACCCACGACCGTGCATGTTGACGCCAATATATAATGTCTCAACTTTGTGCATGCGAAGTAGAGAGATAAACAGAGTTTCTCAACTGGTGGGTACCTAGTTTCTGCGTCTACTAACCGTCGGCTCAGGTAAAATATCGGCTGCTCTTTTCCCTCAATTTCCTGCATGAGGACTGCTCCAATCGTTGCTTCTCCTGCCGATACGTATAGCCTGAATGGTACCCCTTTTCGTGGTGCTACCAACACCGGAGGTTTCGACAGATACCTCTTGATATCGCCAAAAGCTTTCTTTTGTTCCTCTCCCCATACGAACCCTTGATTTTCCATTATCCTCAGCAATGAGGTGAACGCGTTGATTCGACCGAATAAATTTGAGATAAAGCGCCTTAGGTAATTGATCTTACCGACCAGTCTCTGCAGATCTTTCTTATTATTTGGCGGCTGAGTATTGGTTATGGCCCTGACTTGTTCTTGATTCACCTCTATCCCTCTCTCATGCACCATGAACCCAAGGAACTGTCCGGTCGATACCCCAAACATGCATTTTAGTGGATTCATCTTCAAACCGTGCGCCCGTGTTCTTTTTGAAGGGAATATGCCCGAGAGGCAATAATAAATTGTTTATTATCATATTCCATGTTTATAATAGATGTTTATTTCTCATGCTAAAATTGTATTAATCAGAAACGTTAATACATGTGTGTTTAATAAACAAAAAGGTTCCTAGTAAAGCCTCTTTTTAAACTAGCTCGTTGATTAACTGATGATCAAGGTTTCCTGATCATGAACATTGGATGTTATTAATAACGGGGTCATGTCATTAGAAGAATGATGTGATGAACACACACCCAAGTTGGTATAGCAAATACGATCAAGTCATTTAGTTTGTTCTTTGTATCAAACACATTCGAAATAGCTCTTTTCCTTAGACCATGAGATGATGTCAATCACTAATTAGGAAGAGTACTTTGATGACATCAAGCGTCACTCCGTAACACGGTGACTATAAAGATGGATTTGGGTACTATGAAAGTATTAGTTGAGGCTCATGCATCAAGAGTGGGATTTGTCCATCCAGGATGACGGAGAGATATACTGCAGGCCCTCTCGGTGATATCACATTGACATCGCTTGCAAGCATGTGACTAGGTCACAAGAATGTTATATCACGGAACGAGTAAAGAGTACTTGTCGGTAGCAGGATCGAACTAGGTATAGTTGATACTGATGATCGGATCCGGACAAGTAAAATATCGTGAGACAAAAGGAATTGGTTATGTCGTTTTACGGTTTACGCGATCACTAGTTCATCGTTGAGTGAATGGGAGTCATTATGGATCTCCGAGATCCTGATGATTATTGATGCGAGAGGAGTCTCAATCATGTCCATTTTATTCACGAACCGTAGGGTGACACACTTAAGGTTCATCGATGCATTTGAGTGGATACGAAACAGGAGAAAAATATGGAGATAGAGGACTGTATTTGAGTATCGCCGGAATAGTTTGGGATATCGGAATAGTTAAAGGGGTATATGTTAATGTTTGTTAATTAAAAGACTTAACAAATATTAAATCTGAAATAAAAATGATTATGGGAGAAAACCTTTCATTTTCTTGAGTGGGGTTTTAATGGACATCAAAGTGGTTAATTTGTGAGTGGAGAGATCACTCACATGAAGAGAAGGAGGGCAAGGGCAGCCCCCATGCGCCGCCACCCCACCCTTGGCATGCCTCCTCCTCCTCCTATAAAAGGGAGGAGGAGCTCCTCTCTTTGGTGTTCATCCATGACCCTTTGGTTGGTCCATTCTCCCTCCTCCCGCCGATCCGTTTTTATTTGTGGCTTAAGCGGCTCTTGCTGAAATTATTTCTTCACCACCACCACCACTAAGTGTAGTGTTGTTGGAGTTTTAGGGATCCACTACTTCATTGCCCCGCTGAACGAGGGATTGGAGGTCATCGTTGATCCGTGCGTGTGACCAAATGCGGGCTGCCGTTTGTGGCGCTCATCTTCGCGACTTTGAAGTCGGGAGTGTACCTCTACATCAACCACGTTTGTTTGCGGGAACGTTATTCCCGCTTTCGGTCTACGAGGGTGAGTCCTTCTGAAACCGTTTACTTGCATCTCCTAGATATGATCTTGATATTTGGTTGCAATCGTAGGAAAAATTTTTGTTTTCCATGCTACGAAACCCATTAGTGGTATCAGAGCCGTGTCTATGCGTAGATGTTTTGTACGGTTTAAAACACATGTGGATGTGGGCGTTGATGATCATGTTATTGCATACTTTCGTGTATTTTGGATCATGGTGGCATAGTGGGATTTGAAGCGGCCCGGACTAACCTTACATGTCCTCGCACATGAGACTTGTTCCACGCTCGACATGCAACTAGTATTGCATAAGTGGCTTTGCGGTGTCGATTTCTCCCACTATAGTCATGATCTAATTTACAGCGGTTTGCTAATAATGTTTTTATCACCGTTGTGGTTCTTGTTCGTAGGTAAGAATAGTTTTTCCTAGAAAGCCCAAAACCACGTAAAATATGCAAAAATAAATTAGAGGCGTCTAACTTGTTTTTGCGAGGGCTTGTGATGTGATATGGTCATTGATACAAAGATTGTTGTATGAAATGAAATTTATTGTAAATTTAAACAACCGTGAGAATATTTGGTTGTTTTTCTTTTATAACTGCGTGCTAAATATATGTCCATGTGATATATTGTAATGGAGGAAGACAATCAAGATGGCGGCATCATGGACCTTGGTGCCATGCCTAGGTGGAATGATGGAGATCATACCATGTCGCACAAGATGGAGATCAAGTCTTTGAAAGGACCATATCATATCACTTTATTCATGCATGTGATGTTAATCCTTTTATGCATCTTATTTTGCTTGATTATGATCACGTCGATAGCACTATAAGATGATCCCTCCAAATTAATATCAAGATAATAATGTGTTCTTCCATAGTATGCACCGTTAAGAAAGTTCGTCGTTTCGAAGCACCACGTGATGATCGGGTGTGATAGACTCTACGTTCGCATACACCGGGTGTAAGCCAGATTTACACATGCAAATACTTTGGTTCTACTTGGCGAGCCTAGCATGTACTGAGACATGGCCTCGAACACGAACGAAAGGTAAAGCATGAGTCATATGGATGATATGATGAACATATTGATGTTCGCCTTTGAAACTATGCCGTCTCACGTGATGATCGGTTTCGGTATAGTGAATTTGGTTCATGTAATCACTAAAGATGACTAGAGGGATGTTGTTTTTGAGTGGGAGTTCTCGTATTAATTTTGAATTAACATTGAACTTAATCTATTATGAACTTAGTCTAAATAACTTTGCAAATATGTTGTAGATGGCACCACCTATTTTCAATTTCAACTGTTCATGGAGAAAGAGAAACTAGCCACCAATGGTAGCAACTTTACTAACGCGGGCTCCTTAACTCGAGGATTCTCCTCGCCACTGCTCAAAGGAGCTATGTGCTAGAAGCACCGCTAGGTGACCCGCTGATGATGCCCCAGGGAGGAGAAAAATGTTTTCTTGACTCGCAAGGAGGACCATGATTTAGTTCAATGCGGCATTTTGTATGGCCTTGAGCCCGAGCTGCAGCGTTTGAGCACAAAGAATGCTTTTGATACAATGAGGAGTTGAAAATGATCTTCGACACCCATGCCGCATGAGAGAGTTATGAAGCTTGAAAAGTTCTTTAGCTGCATGATGGAGGAAACAGCTCCGTTAGTGAGCACGTACTCAAAATGTGCAGATGCGCCGATAAACTCATAGCTTTGGGAATAACGATCCCCATTGAGCTAGGAATTCATCGTGTTCTCAGTCTCGCCACCAAGCTACAAGAGCTTTGTGATGAACTACAACATGCGAGGGCATGAAGAAGTCTCTCCCGAACTTGTCAATGCTAAAAGCTGCTGAAGTGGAGATCAAGAAGGAACATCAAGTGTTGATGGTCCAAAAGACTATCGATTTCAAGAAGAAAGGTAAGTCTAAGGAAACTTCAAGAAGAAGGGCAAGTCTGTTGCTACATCTCGAGAAGAAGACCAAGGTGGCCCTAAGTCGAGATCTTGAATGTTTTTATTGCAAGGGCACCTTGGGCACAGAAGCGCAATCGCCCAAAATATCTGGTGATAAGAAGGACGGGAAAGTGAGCAAAGGTATATATGATATACATGTTATTGATGTGTACCTTACTAGTACTCGCAGATAGTGCCTGGGTATTTGATACCGGTTCGGTTGCTAACATATGTAACTCAAAGCAGGAGCTAAGGAATAAGCGACAACTAGCAAGGGATGAGGTAATGATGCGGCGTCGGCAATGGATCAAAAGTTGATGTGATCGCCGTCGGGGCGCTACCTATCCAATTACCATCGAGGATTAGTTATAAACCTAAATAATTGTTATTTAGTGCCTGCGTTGAGCATGAACATCATATCTGGATCTTGTTTAATGCGAGGCGGTTATTCATTCAAGTCCGAGAACAATGGTTGTTCAATTTATATGAATAATATCTTTTATGGTCATGCACACGAAAAGAATGGTTTGTTTATTTTGAATCTTGATAATAGTACACATGTTCATAATGTGAATGCCAAAAGAATTAAGTTGAATGATGATATTGCTGCATATATGTGGCATTGCCGCTTATGTCATATTGGTGTTAAACGCATGAAGAAGCTCCATTCTGATGGACTACTAGAATCACTTGATTATGAATCATTTGAGACATGTGAACCATGCCTCATGGGCAAGATGACTAGAACCTCGTTTTCCGGTACAATGGAGCGCAACCGACTTATTGGAAATCATACATACCGATGTGTGTGGTCCAATGAGTGTGTCGTTGTGGTGGATATCGTTACTTCGTTACTTTCACGGATGATTTGAGTAGATATGGATATATTTACTTAATGAAACACAAGTCTGAAACATTTGAAAAGTTCAAAGAATTTCAGAGTGAAGTAGAAAATCATCGTAACAAAAAGATCAAATTTCTACGATCTGATCGTGGAGGAGAGTATCTTAGTTCTGAGTTTGGCACACACATGAAACAATGTGGAATAGTTTCACAACTCACTCTATTTGGAACACCACAAACGTAATGGTGTATCCGAAGCGTCGTAATCGTACTTTATTGGATATGGTTCGATCTATGATGTCCCTTACAGATTTGCCACTTTCATTTTGGGGTCATGCACTAGAAGCAGTGCATTCACTTTAAATAGGGCACCATCTAAATCCGTTGAAATGACACCGTATGAATTATGGTTTGGCAACAAACCTAAGCTGTCATTTCTAAAAGTTTGGGGATGCGATGTTTATGTGAAGAAACTTCAACCTGATAAACTCGAACCCAAAGCGGAAAAATGCGTCTTCATAGGATACCCTAAAGAAACAATTGGGTACACCTTCTATCACGAATCCGAGGGCAAGGTCTTCGTTGCCAAGAATGGATCCTTTTTGGAAAAAGAGTTTCTCTCGAAAGGTGTGAGTAGTAGGAAGGTAGAACTCGACGAGGTTGTTGAACCTTCTCTTCATGGAATGGCAGTGCAAGTCTGGCGCGGAAGTTGTTTCGGAGTTGACTTCACCAAATGAAGAGGAACTAATGATAAGGATCATGAAACTCAGAAAGAGAACACTACCGCACCTCGCAGTCAACAAGAGCGCTATCTGCTCGACTTTTATGTTCCTACTATGAATGTCATGGTAGTTGAGAATAATGACCTGCGACGTATGATGAAGCGATGATGAGCCCAGATTCGACAAATGGCTAGAAGCCATGAAATCGAAATGGGATCCATGTATGAAAACCAAGTATGGACTTTGGTGGACCTACCCAATGACCGTAAGGCCGTTGAGAACAAATGGATTTTCAAAGAAAATAGACGCCGATGGTAATGTGACCGTCTATAAAGCTCGACTTGTCGCAAAGGGTTTCGACAAATTCAAGGAGTTGACTACGATGAGACTTTCTCACCCGTAGCGATGCTAAAGTCTGTTAGGATTATGTTAGCAATTGCTGCATTTTTCGATTATGAAATCTGGCGAGATGGATGTCAAAACTGCGTTCCTTAATGGAAACATTGAGGAAGAGTTGTATATGATACAACCCAAAGGTTTTGTTGATCCTAAGGATGCTAATAAGGTATGCAAACTTCGATCCATTTATGGACTGAAGCAAGCATCACGAAGTTGGAATCTCCGCTTTGATGAGGTAATCAAAGGTTTTGGATTTGTCCAAACTTACGGAGAATCTTGTGTTTACAAGAAAGTGAGTGGGAGCTCTATAGCATTTCTGATATTATATGTGGATGACATATTGTTGATAGGAAATGATATAGAACTTTTGAAAAGTGTAAAAGATTACTTAAACAGTAAGTTTTCAATGAAGGACCTTGGTGAAGCGGCATATATTTTAGGCATCAAAATCTATAGAGATAGATCGAGACGCTTAATTGGGCTATCACAAAGTACATATCTTGACAAGATTCTAAAGAAGTTTAGAATGGACGAAAGTAAGAAAGGGTTCTTACCTATGATGCAAGGCAAGACGTTGAGTAAGACTCAAAGTCCAGCTACAGCAGAAGATAGAGAAGTAATGAATAAAGATTCCCTATGCTTCAGCCATAGGCTCTATCATGTATGCTATGTTGTGTACAAGACCGGATGTGGCACATGCTATTAGTTTGACTAGCGGTACCCCTCGATCCAGGTTTTGAACACTGGGCGGCGATCAAGAATATCTTTAAGTACTTAAGAAGAACTAAGGATATGTTTCTCATATATGGTGGTGAAGAAGAGCTCGTCGCAAAGTGTTACGTCGACGCTAGCTTTGACACTGATCCGGATGACTCTAAGTCTCAATCCGGGTACATTTTTGAAATGAATGGAGGAAGCGGTGAGTGGAGAAGTTCCAAGCAATCTGTGGTGGCAGGATCTTCAACGAGGCGGAATATATTGTCTGCTTGAAGCGTACAGAAGCGGTTTGGATGAAGATGTTCATATCCGAACTAGGTGTGGTTCGAGTGCGTTGGACCCGATGGTTATCTATTGTGACAACAATGGTGCCATAGCCAATGCTAAAGAACCAAGGTCACACAAGAATTCCAAACATATTAAGCGTCGGTTTCACTCCATCCGTGAACATGTCAAGGATGGCGATATAAAGATTTGCAAAGTGCACACGGATCTGAATGTGGCGGACTCGTTGACTAAAGCTCTCCCAAGGGCAAAACATGATCAACACGAGAACTCAATGGGTGTTAGAATCATCACAATGTAATCTAGATTATTGACTCTAGTGCAAGTGGGAGATCAAGGGAATATGCCCGAGAGGCAATAATAAATTGTTTATTATCATATTCCATGTTTATAATAGATGTTTATTTCTCATGCTAAAATTGTATTAATCGAAACGTTAATACATGTGTGTTTAATAAACAAAAAGGTTCCTAGTAAAGCCTCTTTTTAAACTAGCTCGTTGATTAACCGATGATCAAGGTTTCACGATCATGAACATTGGATGTTATTAATAACGGGTCATGTCATTAGAAGAATGATGTGATGAACACACACCCAAGTTGGTATAGCAAATACGATCAAGTCATTTAGTTTGTTCTTTGTATCAAACACATTCGAAATAGCTCTTTTCCTTAGACCATGAGATGATGTCAATCACTAATTAGGAAGAGTACTTTGATGACATCAAACGTCACTCCGAAACACGGTGACTATAAAGAGGGCTTTGGGTACTATGAAAGTCTTAGTTGAGGCTCATGCATCAAGAGTCGGATTTGTCCATCCAGATGACGGAGAGATATACTGCAGGCCCTCTCGGTGATATCACATTGACATCGCTTGCAAGCATGTGACTAGGTCACAAGAATGTTATATCACGGAACGAGTAAAGAGTACTTGTCGGTAACGGGATCGAACTAGGTATAGTTGATACTGATGATCGGATCCCGGACAAGTAAAATATCGTGAGACAAAAGGAATTGGTTATGTCGTTTTCTGGTTTACGCGATCACTAGTTCATCGTTGAGTGAATGGGAGTCATTATGGATCTCCAGATCCGTGATGATTATTGATCCGAGAGGAGTCTCAATCATGTCCATTTTATTCACGAACCGTAGGGTGACACACTTAAGGTTCATCGATGCATTTGAGTGGATACGAAACAGGAGAAAAATATGGACAAGACAGGATTTATTTGAGTATCGCAGGAATAGTTTCGGGATATCGGAATAGTTAAAGGGGGTATATGTTAATGTTTGTTAATTAAAAGAATTAACAAATATTAAATCTGAAATAAAAATGTTTATGGGAGAAAACCTTTCATTTTCTTGAGTGGGGTTTTAATGGAAATCAAAGTGGTTAATTTGTGAGTGGAGAGATCACTCACATGAAGAGAGGGAGGGCAAGGGGCAGCCCCATGCGCCGGCCACCCCACCCCTTGGCATGCCTCCTCCTCCTCCTATAAAAGGGAGGAGGAGCTCCTCTCTTTGGTGTTCATCCATGACCCTTTGGTTGGTCCATTCTCCCTCCTCCGCCGATCCGTTTTCGAGCCGTGGCTTGCCGGGCTAATCGCTGAAATTATTTCTTCACCACCACCACCACTAAGTGTAGTGTTGTTGGAGTTTTAGGATCCACTATCATTGCCCCGAACGAGGGATTGGAGGTCATCGTTGATCCGCACGTGTGACCAAATGCGGCGCCGCCGTTTGTGGCGCTCATCTTCGCGACTTTGAAGTCGGGAGTGTACCTCTACATCAACCACGTTTGTTTGCGGGAACGTTATTCCCGCTTTCGGTCTACGAGGGTGAGTCCTTCTGAAACCGTTTACTTGCATCTCCTAGATATGATCTTGATATTTGGTTGCAATCGTAGGAAAAATTTTTGTTTTCCATGCTACGAAACCCATTACTTTTGAATACTTCTTCTAGGTCGGCCAGATGCCTCTGATCCCCTATAGACTTTACCACAACGTCGTCCATGTATATCTCTACAATGCGGCCGATCAACTCATGAAATATCATATTCATAGCCCTTTGGTAAGTGGCTCCAGTGTTCTTTAATCCGAATGTCATAACAACCCACTCGAATAATCCCAGTGCCATAGGGCATCGGAAGGCCGTTTTGTAGATATCGGCTTCAGCCATGAATATCTGGTTGTACCCCGCATTGGCATCAAGAAAGCTGATGACTTTGTGCCCTGATGCAGCGTCGATAAGCATATCGTCCACGGGCATCAGGTACTCGTCTTTGGGGGTAGCTTTATTTATATCTCTGAAATCGACGCATACCCTAATTTTCCCGTTCTTCTTTGTTACCAGAACGATGTTGGAAACCCACTCAGCATACCGACATGGTTTGATGAACTTAGCTTCTAACAATCGTTCTATTTCTTCTTTGACTTTTTCATATATCACTGGATTGAAACGCCTCAGGGGTTGTTTGAACGGCCGATACCCAGGTTTTACTGGTAATCGATGCTCGACGAGTTGTCGGTCTAAACCGGGCATCTCGTTATATTCCCAGGCGAAGCAGTCATTATATTATTTCAATAGTTTCACAAGTTTTTCCTTGTATTTGGCACATAACCCAGCATTGACAAAGGTTGGCATTTTCTGATCTCTGTCTCCTATGTCTATTTCCTCTAATGGATCAGCTGAAGTAAATTCTTTCCTGATCCTTTCGTCATCTTCGAAATCTCCGACAGCTTCGGAGCTATCGGCCGCGTGTTGGTAGCTCCTCGCCCTCTCTCGCAACAGCTTTGCGTTCAAGCTGGCCTCCATCTTCATACAATTTCATCCGTCCGATCAACTGTGCTGGGTCGTACGCTGATCGGCCTTATCCCTATGTCATTAATGCAGATGAAGTCACAGTCTTCCAATGCCTTGCCTGAGATACATCTAGCTCCTTCGTGCGGCTAATTCGCATCAGGGCTAGCCATGGCGATGTGAGCCGATGTATCGGCCTCCACTACTTCGATAGTATCGCCGTTCCACTATATCAGTTTCTGGTGCATGGTGGACGGGATACAACAATTGGCGTGGATCCAATCTCTCCCTAGCAGCACATTGTAGCTGTCCTTGGCATCCACTACAAAGAAGGTGGTCGGCAAAGTTTTGCTGCCGATTGTTAATTCGGTGACCATGACGCCCCTGGCTTCTGTGGGATCTCCCATGAAATCATTCAAGACCATATTGGTCTTGATGAGGTCCTCATCGGATTTCCCTAACTTCTTACATGTTAAGTAGGGCATCAGATTGACAGTTGCACCTCCGACCACAAGCATCCTGGATATCAACTTGCTGTTGATGTGCCCCTTCAAATACAGTGGCTTCAGGTGTTGATGGTCTTCTTGTGGCTTCTCAAATACCGCTTCCTGGGATCCCAAGCACAGTTGTGCGCAGGATTCTAGAGCTGCAGTGGCCTGAGCTCTAAACTCGGCCGGCAAGGCAAACACCATGTTGATGCCCACCGGAGGGGGCGTTTTGCTCTGGGCTATAGACAACCCCATGCTATCTGATGCAGGTACATTCACATCGTTGGCCGTGGGTGTTTCCACGTCATCGGCCGTGGGTGTCTCCGCGCTGTCGGTTTCCACATATTTCGTCGCGGGAGGACCTTTCGGAGTGATTTCTTTCATGCGCCACTCTTTCTTTGAGGTCTTTACGGGGCGCAGCTTATTGAAAGTTTTGTCTCTCCACTTGTCTTCTTCGGCCTCTCTTAATTCTTGCGTTCTTAGGCGCTGGAGACGATGTCTTTGCGATTTTGTTATTCTGGAGGGACACCACCGTGGTTTTGGTTCTACGGGTTGGCGGGTTTTCCCAGCCAACTCAGATGCGTCTGCTTTTTTGTCTTTCTGGATATCCTCAGGGGTTCCTTCTGGAACTGTCCTCATCGAACTTCTAGACATGGCCGGTTCCGATGGATCGGCCTTGCGCTTTCCTCCGACGGTCACCTGATCCCCCCTCGGCCAAGAGATTCTCTCGTGAAGTGGTCTTCTGTGACCTTCTTGTTCGGCCGATCTCAATACTTCGGCCTTGTATGTCCCCATTGGATGCTTGATCACTTGTTCTGCCCTGGTGATCCTTTCGTGAATCAGCCTTCTGTACACTCCTAGGTGCTGGTCGGGATTTTGCCTCGATGCCGCCTTTGCTGGAGGATAGAGATGTTCCTACTTTTGCCCTGGGTAATGCTACATCGGACAACTGTGAGGAGATGGCAGCGCCAATCCCCTCTCCCAGCAGAAGAGCCAAAACGGGCACCATTCGTGGGCCTTTTCAGCAACAGTTGACCGACGTTCCTTTGTTGGCGCTCGTTGGGGCGTACTCTTCTGACCTCTCAACTCATAGTTAGCCAGTAATTGGGCAAAAGTCGGCTTAACCTTCAGTGTTGGCTTGTTCGGCGGCAATTGCCTTGCGCCATTTATCGGTCTCGGGCGTTCCCCTTACCCTGACCATCCTGGACAGCTTCCTCTCTTGATCGGCTTCTATCTGAATTGAGCCGATCGTGATCTGCACTGTCTTTTTGTCATTCACTATTTTCTTATCAGCTTTTATGGCCAATACGGACAATGATGGTGTCTCGTCCTGCCTTATTTCCTTCCCTTTGGATGTGCAGCTGACCATATTGACTGGGAAGGATTGGTATCGATTTGCTGGGCTTGTTCTTCCGCGAACTTCAGTCTTCCATCCTCTATGGCCGACTGTATCTGTTGACGAAAGATATTGCAATCGTTAGTATTATGCGAGAAGGAGTTATGCCACTTACAATACCTACGCCTTTTTAATTCCTCGACCGATGGTATAACTTGTCCCTCTGGATCCGTACCACCTTCTCTTGTAAGAGCAAGTCAAAGATGCGGTCGCATTTGGTCACATCGAACGAGTATTTGACTTCGGACTTGGCTTTACTTGGCTTTAACCAGGAACATATTAACGGTTTCTTGTTCCCTTTAACCCATTCGGCTATATTGATGCCTGTTTCCTCGTTGTCATCCGAGTTTTTCGACTCGTATTTTACGAGGTTGACTTTCGACTTCTTTTTTCTTTGTTGCTTTTAAATTTGTCCTTGAACCCCGTATTTTCATAGAATCGGCCTTCCTGGGCCAATGCCCTTTGCAGCAGATGGCTTAGGTCGGTGAATTCCTGACCGCCAAATTTCTCTCGTAAAGGAGGAATCAAACCCTGGAAAGCCAGATCAGCGAGTTGGTTATCGGGCAGGGCGACGCTAAAGCATCGGTTCCGTATTTCCCTGAATCTCTTGATGTACTCTGCTATCGATTCCCCGAATCTCGGCCACACAGAGCTTAGATCAGAGATTCGTAATTCTAAGCTTCCACAAAAGAAGTATTCGTGGAATCGGCTTTTCAAATCGGTCCAAGTATTGACTGAATTTGGGGGCAAGGTGGTGAACCAAGTGAAGGCTGCCCCAGACATAGATAGCGGGAAAAGTTTTACCTGGAGCCCGTCAGAATGCGTTGCTTCCCCGCATTGCACTATGAAGCGCCCGACATGCTCCATAGTGGTGGTTGCGTCATCCCCTGAAAATTTTGCAAAATCTGGCACCCGATATCTATTGGGGTATGGGATTCTATCAATATGATCAGGGTAGGGCTTTCTGTAGCCGAGAGTCCATCCTCTTGGCTGGATGCCGAACTTGTAACACCCCGGCATTTAATATGCTCGAATGCTACCAAACATAGACTAAACAACACCTAAATACCATGAATTAAGCTAAATTACAGCAAAGGAACAAATGCTAATACCGAAAATTTCGGCAGCATCTCCTTTGTTTTTCCATGATTCGGAGCAACAACAAAGTATCACAAGTTATATCATAATGGAAAGTATCTAAAACAGCAATAACGTGTGACATAGCAACAATATAAGTCCAGGATAAAGCATTCAACTACTTCATGAGCTAAACGAATCAAATAGTAAGACCGAGCACATAGTTAAGCAATTCTCCAAGTTTCATGGCAATACTTTCATTATCATGACTCCAAATGGTAACACTGTCTAATTTGTGTGGAGCTACGTGTAGATGTGTAGCTAAACCCTTTTTCCCGCATGCCGGTTTCATGGTACCTAAGAAAAACAACAAAAACACAAGCGTGAGTTCATCACTCAGCAAGTATATTGCAATGGAACAAGAAAACATATTCCAATACCTTCATCACCACTTTTCACATACAACATCATACACATCTCATATTCATGGTGTAAGCATATCAATGACATCATCATAAATCATCCTCATATAACATCCTCATATAATGCAATGCAATGTAATGCAATGTGATGCACATATCTCCTGGAAACTCATACCGGTATGGTTGAGTACGCACCCGTCGGTGTGCACCCTTTCCCCCCCTTCCATCCCGAAGATGGAGGGTGCCTACTCCTCGTTTCCCCACACCGCGGTGGATGGAATCACGATGTATGACTTACTCATTGGCTCTCCGGAATAGTCATAACTTTCTCACCGACCTTCCCCGGACTAGTTATGACTTTCTCACCACCCAGGCCATGTATCTTGCCATGTATGCAAATATGCCAACATCATGAATAACTTGTACATTAACACATGGCATCATCATGGATAACTTGTACATTAACACATGGCATCATCATGGATAACTTGTACATTAACACATGACATCATCACATAATAAACATATTCATCATATCAATGGCAAACATTAAAGCATGGCATGTGAACATATCATATATTCAAACTCCAATCTCAATCAATCAAACAACCTACAATCGCTATCCATTACAATACACTTGCCTCAACCACGGGCAACGGATTGGCGGGAAGTAGAAGGCACTCCCGGGGTCACACCACCTGCACATAGGTACAACACACTCACAATCATGTCCACAAAACAATATGCAAACCCTCATCTACCCCGACATTGCCAACTACTCGCAATACCCAAAAACAGAGGTTTTGTCCCGCCGGGATAGCAGCCTTCCAAAAGGTACAACTTGAGTTCTGGGACTCCGAATCAATTAAATGAGTACATCCTCGCGTAGCTTAGGAAATTTCCTAACTTTTCCTAAGTATATGGAAAGACTGATTTGGACTCTAAAATTGTTTAATCTACAGAACACCGTGATCTGTTCCAATCACGTCACAGATTTTTATACGTTCGGTAAAACAAGCATAACTTTCAAACGACTGGGCAGAATTTAAAGTTCTTTATACCCACTGAAAGGTATTGAAGTTACCTACAACTTCTTCAACATCTGTACGACCAAATTCGGACTCTAAATTGGCGAAAACCTAAACCCTAGGTCGACTGCTCATGCTGCCCGAAACAGAGAACGTGGCAACTTCTAGATCTAATCTAATCTACTCAATTCCAGCACCACCAATTGATCTAAAAACATGATAATGACCCTTAGAACAGATCCTAGACCAAACCCAAGGAGTCCCACGGTCATACCTTCGCCCGACGCATGAAAACCCAATGGATCTCCTCCCGGATCGCTCCTCGCTCCAATGGATGGATCCTCGAGGTGCAGGGGTGGGGAGGCTACCCTAGGGCAGCAAGGGGTGGAGGAGAGGTGGTGGAGTAGTGGGGAGCAAAGGGGGCAAGGGGAGGGGGCGCACGGCCACAAGGGAGAGGGAGAGAGGGGGGTGGCGGCTAGGGCTCAAGAGGGAGGAGTGGGGGCGCCCAAGGGGCAGGGTGGGGCGCAACAAGGGGGCAGGGGAGCCCTTTAAACCAGCCCAAACAGGAATCCTAATCCCAAATGGACTCATACTCCATCCCACCAAAGCCCACAACCCTTTCCCCTAGGCCCAAAACTCCCCAGAAAGGCCCAAACTCCCGGAAACGGCTCGGAAACGGCCCGGAAACGCTATTAACCTCCATACCATATGGTTTTAACCTTAATTCCACATCTCATAATGTTTTTGACCTCAACATTCACATTATGTAATGCCACAATCTCTAATTTCACATTTTATAAAGTCTCGGCATTCCATAGTGTCACAGAACTGGTCTTGTAAGACGGTAGTAATTGCATCCATCCAGTCAGCTTAACCGAGCGGCATGGCTTGTAGTGGAAGCACTGGTCGATCTAAACCATCCCGATGCCCCCCGAGTGCGAACTCGGGTGGTCCACGATGATGTCTCCTGAGCGGGAGCTCGGGCTGATTGCGACCCTGCCCCCCGAGTGCAAACTTGGGTTGGTTTACTGGCCTGAGCGGCCAATAGGGTGGCATGGCCTCTTGGTTGATGACTTGGTGTCTTCTGGATTTCGGCAGTGGTACGAAAGGTTTCGGTCACCTCTTTTTGTTCATAGTATGGGTGTGGTTTGACGGTGTGGCCTGTTAACGCCATCACCGAAGAATTATTAACCCCTGTAGGAGAAGAGTGCTCACCTTTTCTATCGTAGGTCGGGTAGTTGATTGGAGTCAAATAGAAGAGATTGGTGGTGGATTCCTATGGATGTTATTTACCGTTTTGACGGTCAGTTTTTGTTGGTTTTCTTTGTTTTAGTCAATCGAAATCAAAAGAAAAGTTTTTGGTATTTGATTTATCGCGGATTGTTCCGTAGGCGATTTGTGGTTTTGTCTTCCTTGGTTGAAGACATAGAAGAAAGGTTTTGTGTTGCGCATCTGTTGGTCGCTATTTTTGCTTTGACACCGGTTTTGTTGGTCATTACGGACTGTCTTGAGGAGGAGACTTTTGTGGTTGTTGTTCTCCCTATCTAAGAAAAAAAAGGTGTTGGAGTTTCCCCTTGTGCAGGCCTTGAGTTGGTGGAGCTAAGTTTGAATCTTTTATCTGAAAAGATTTAATGAACATTTGATTTTCCCTGGTGCATCCTTCTTCCTTCTTGGAAGTATAGATCTTTAGATTTCTTGAAGAGTTTTGTGGGCAAATTTGGGAATTTGAGAGTTGAGCTCTCCTGCATTTCTGTTGGAGTTTTGTTTTTCTTCCTTGCCTAGAAAGGAGAAATTTTCTATCGGTGTTCGTTCTGGTTCTTGAGTCGTGGTTATCTTTAAAAGTTGAGTTGCATCCTGTTTGTCAAGAGTTCGTGCCCATGAGGGTGTTTAGAAAAGTTTATGTCCGTGCTATGTAGTAGGAAACAATGTGGTTTATGGAATGATGTGTTGCTAAGTTAAATTTTGAGTTGAATCAATTCAATGTGATTATCATCTCTAGATGGAGAATAAATAGACTACTAGTGTTGTAGTTTACTCTGTAACGAGAATGATTAAATGGGTTAATGTACATGCTTAGAATCTGTTGCCTTGCTTTAAAAAGTGCTTATGATCCTCGTTAATGTTAAAAGTTTAAACCTTGATGCACAGTTAGAACATTAAGATGATGTAAACTGCTGATATTGTTAAATAAACTCTGCTGGTTGTTAAAGATGCTCTAATTTTACATGTTAATAGAGAAATTTAATCGTGTTGACTAGTGACTTTAATTTGGAAGTTGATTAGAGTTGCCAAATAGAAGAGATTCGTGGTGGATTCCTATGGATGTACAAGACAGCGGACCAGACTCCAAGGCGTATAGTACCCCTTCCTTTTTCCCTCCAAACTCCCATGTAACCTGCCACCTCCGTGTATATAAGGAGAAGCAGGGCGTCAGGGGCAAGAGAGACGAAAATCAATCAAACAAAAAAGGAAGAGGGAACTCTCCCTCGACTGTAATCCCCAGGCGATCGATTGCCTTGAGAAACAATACACCCCAATAGCATGAACTGGAGTAGGGACATTTAGCCCGAACCAGTATAAACCCCTGGCTTCCTGAGTCGACCATTCGAGGAGAGGGAGCGCACGACCCCCACTAACCAAAAATTCGTATTGCCGGTACACGAAACACCGATAGTTGGCGCGCCAGGTAGGGGGCTCGCGCGTCATCGTCACCTTCATCTTCGGATTTCCACCTGTTCTCCTCGATGGCTTCCTTTTTGCACACCAACGACGCACCAGCGTCGAGGGGTTGGATTCACTTCGGCACCCTCAGCTTCATCGCTATGACGGCGGGAGAGCTCGTGCTCGTCCCCGCCACGGTCCGCGACCAGGTCTTCTCCGGGAGCCTGGGCGCGGTCGCCGACATTCTCGGCAACCTCCTCCTCGAGACCCCCGCACGGGCCCCAGGGGCGGGCTTGCCGCGCACCAGCATCGCCACTGGTGGCGCCTCGAGCGACTCATGACGGGCGACGGTCCCGCCTCCCGCGGGCTCCCGGCTCGTGGCTATGACCGGCTACATGCCAACCTCCCTCCACGACTTGCTGGGGGACTCCTCCAGCTACAGCTCTAGCTCCGACAGGGAGCACCCCCCGCGCAGGACGTACTCCCGCAAGTGCAACATGGCGGGCGTGGCGGAGCCATCCGCCACCCCCGCAACTCCCGGAACCCTCCTCCCGCGTGACGAGGCCCGAGGAGACGAGTCCTGGCAAGAGGACGACACTCACCTCCAGGTTCGCCTTGCTGACCTCCGACGACAACGCGAGGAGCTGGAGGCCCGAAAGGCCGAGCTCGACAAACTCCAGGCCGACCTGGAACAATGTTAGCCCGAGCCACCGCTGGTCTCTGGCGCACGCGCACGCACGCCAGGTGCATCATCAGTTGGTTGAGGGGACGGACAATCTTCCGTTTTTCCCCACGCCAACCAGAACATCGCAAGGCAAAGAATGCCGCCGGGCTCCCTGAGCCAACGGACCCGGACGCCAAGGCCACCTATCAGAACCTCCCGGGGCTGGTGGAGCGTGCTGTCATCCAGCACGCCCAGGGTTCCAGTTCCCGACACTCAGGCGCAACCTCGGGCCACCCGAGTCACTCCCCCTCGCGGGGTCACCAGAGCCTGGCCAAGACGGCCCCGCACTATGAGCTCCCCCAGGCATCGCGCACTCCGATGCGCCACCGCCTGGGGGACAACCACGACCTTCGCGCCACCATCGAGGCACGGAGGAGAGTCACCGACGCAGCGGCACCATCCCACGTCGCCTACAGCGGACGCCGCGAGCCCCGCGACCCGGGTCCCGACGACCCCGGACCGCGAGCGTTCACACGCGCCATCCGCAACACCGGTTTCCCGGTCAGGTTCTGGGCCCCGGTCAACATAGCCAAATACTCAGGGGCGACGAACCCTAGTGTTTGGCTGGAGGATTACCGGCTCGCCTGCCGGGCGGGGGGAGCAACAGATGATTTCTTCATCATCCAGTACCTCCCCATCTACCTCGCGGACTCTGCCCGAGCGTGGCTCGAGTACCTGCCCGCGGACACTATCGGGAGTTGGGCCGACCTGACGAACCTCTTCGTCGAAAACTTCCAGGGCACGTACAAACGCCCTGGCAACTCCTGGGACTTAAAGAGCTGTAAGCAGCAGCAGGGGGAAACCCTCCGGGACCACATCCGTCGCTTCTCCCAACAGTGCAACGAGCTCCCCGACATCCGCGACGCCGACGTCGTCGGGGCGTTCATCTATGGCACCACCTGCGAGGCTCTGGTCCACAAGCTGGGCTGCGCTAAGCCCCAGACCACCAAGGAGCTCCTCGACATCGCCACCAACCACGCCTCTGGCGAGGAGGCTGTGGGGGCCATCTTAGATAGGAAAGTGGCCCGCCAAGCATCCGACCTGAGGCCGGCACCCCTTTCGACCGCTCCGACAAAAAGAAACGGAAGGGGAAACAGAGTCGCGAAGGCCGCATGGTCGCCGCTGCCGACCGCCCTCCCAAGCAACAGGCTCGGGAGGCGCCCGACCGCTTCGAGAAGTTGATGGATAGTCCGTGCCCACACCACGCCTATCCCGTCAAACACAAATACCGGGACTGCGAAGTCCTGAGACGTTTCCTCTCTGGGAACCCCACGACGTCGCGGGGCAAGGGGATGAAGCGCGACCCGGCATCCGACGCCAGAACAAAGGGAGATGAGACAACCGACGAGTTCCCGCAGCTCGACGGTAGCCTCATGATCTTCGGTGGGGTGGCATGCTACGCTGACAAGCATCGATCAAAGCTCGCCTACCAAGAAGTCCACACGGTGACCCCCGCCGTGCCCAGCTACTTGCGGTGGTCGGAGTGCCCAATCGCCTTCAATCGGACCGACCACCCCGACCACGTCCCGCATCCGGGACGCTACCCGCTCGTCGTCGATCCCATCGTGGGGACAAAGCGCCTGACCAAGGTGCTCATGGACGGCGGCAGCGGCCTCAACATCATGTATGTTAAGACCTTGGATGCCCTAGGAATCCCTCGCTCCTCCCTTTGGTCGAGCAAGGTGCCTTTCCACGGCGTCGTCCCTGGCCAACAGGCTCACCTTGATTATGTCATGTTGAGTTTAATGGAGTATGGTAGTCAGGTTGGTTGTGATAGAAGTTTGAAGTGTTTGCCGTGAGGATTCGAGCGTTTTGGGTTGATGGAGCCCTTTGTGGTTGAAACGCAGATTCTGTTGGGGAATTGAAGTGAAGGTCGATTTGTGAGGGGTTGCCCTTAGTTGAGCTAGATCAACACTTTTTCTCTATGTGTTGGTTTTGGGAACTCGTTTGTTGTTTGTTCCGGTTTTAGTCGTTGTGTGAATGTTTTGAGTCACAGAGAAGCCTTTTGTCCCTTGGGGACTTTGTTGTTGATTATGGCGTCCTTCGGATTCGAGGTCGAATCCTGTTGAAGGGGGGAAGAATGTGACACTACGGTATGGTGTGACATTATAGAATGTAAAATTAGAGAATAAAACCTTTCGGCTTGAGGTTTACTCGCGTTTTTGGGCCGTTTGAAGTGATGTGTCACCAACGAGTGTTGTAACCTTTTAAATGGTGCATGTTAAGGTCAAAAACTTTATGAAATATGGTATGGGAGGTTAAAACCATAAGGTATGGAGGTTAATAGCGTTTCCGGGCCGTTTAGGGCCGTTGGGTTTTGGGCCTTCCTGGGAGTTTGGGCCTTAAGTGGGCTTTGGTGGGATGGAGTAGGTCTCGTAACGGACTAGGATTGGGTGTGGGGCTGGTAAAGGGCTCCCCACCAGCCCTTGGGCGTTCACCCCTGCCCCTTGTGCGCCTCTTCCCCACTTGCCCTTGCCCTAGCCGCCTCCTCCTCCCTTGGCCGTGCGCCTCCCTCCTTTGCCCCATTGCTCTCACCTCTCCACCACCTCTCCTCCACCCCCTTGCTGCCCTAGGGTGGTCTCCACACTTCTGCACCTTGTGGATCCATCCGTTGGAGCGAGGAGCGAGGAGCAAGGAGCGAGGAGCGAGGAGCGTGGAGCGAGGAGCGATCCGCGAGGAGATCTATTGGAGATTCGTTCGTTGGGCAAAGGTATGATCATGGGGATCCTTGGGTTTGATCTAGGTACTGTTCTTAGGGTGTTTATGAAGTTTTTAGATCAATTGGTGGTGCTGGGTTAGAGTTCTTTGGGTTAGATCTAGACGTTGCCACGTTTCTGTTTTCGGGCAGATTGAGCAATCGGGCTAGGGTTCGAGTTTTCGTCGATTTAGAATCCGAATCTGTCCGTACGGACTTAAAATAAGTTGTAGATAATTTAATTATCTTTCCGTAGACATAAAGCACGTTAAAATCCGATCAGCCGTTTGAAAGTTATGGCCGTTTTACTGAGCGTGTTAAAATCTGTGACGCGATTGGAACAGATCGTAGTAATCTGTAGATTAAACAATTTTAGAGTCCGAATCAGTCTTTCCGTATAACTAGAAAAATGTAGGAAATTTCCTAAGCTTCGCGATGGTGTACTCGTTTAATCGATTTGGAGTCCCAGAACTCAAGTTATGGCCTTTGCAAGGCTGCTGTCCCGCCGGGACAGAACCTCTGTTTTTAGGTTTGCAAGTAGTGGGCAATGTCGGGTTAGATGGGGATTTGTGTACTGTTTTGTGGGCATGATTGTGAGTGTGTGATGCCTATGTGCAGGTGGTGTGACACCGGGAGTGCCCTCGACTTCCCACAAATCCGTCGTCCGCGGTTGAGGCAAGTGTGTTGTAATGTATAGCGGATTGTAGGTTGCTTGTTGATATTGGTTGAAAGATTGAATACTTGCTATGATCACTTGCCTTGCTTGCTGTTTTCCAATGATATATTGAGTATGATTATCATGATATGATGCTATGTGTCTATACTTATCATGATTCGATGCCATGTGTAATATTTGTCATGATGAGATGCCATATGTTTATGTACATGTGAAATATGATAATTGGCATAGTTGCATGCATGACATGAGATAGAGGCGAGGGCGGTGAGAAAGTCATAACTAGTCCGGCAAGGTCGGAGAAAGTTATGACTAGTCCGAACGCCATTGAGTAAGACCTACATCGTGATTCCATCCACGTGGTGAATGGAAGCGAGGAGTAGGCACCCTCCATCTTCGGGATGGAAGGGGAAAAGGGTGCACACCGACGGTGTGTACTCAACCATACCTAGTATGAGTTTCCAAGGAGATATGAGCATAACATTGCATTGCATTGCATTGCAATACATATTTAATGATGATGATGTTGTTATGTGCTCAAGTATGAGATGTTATATGTGATGTAAGGTATTATTGTCTTGTAAATGATCTTGTTGTCCATTACAATATGCTTGCTGAGTTTTCGAACTCACGCTTGTGTTTTATGTTGTTTTTAGGTACTTTGAGATCGGCATGCGGGAAAAAGGGGTCTAGCTACACTTCTACACGTAGCTCCACCATCATAGTCCATAATTAATCACTTGGAGACATGATATTAAGAGTTGTGCCTTAAACTTAATGTATGGTTTAATTTAGCATGCTAGTGATTCCTTATTTGCTTCGTTTTAGTTTATGAAGTGGTTGAGCGTGGTATTATTGGCGTAATTTGATGATATATCCATTTATGTTGATGTTTTAGATGTCGTGTGCTATGATATATCTTGCCATGATATTGATATGGTGTTAATTCATGGAAAATCAAAGGAGATGCTGCCGAAATATCGGTTTTTAGCATATGTACCTTTGCTGGAATTTATGTTTAAATGTGGTATTTAGATGTTGTTTAGCTTATGTTTGGTAGCATTCGGGCATATTAAATGCCGGGGTGTTACAGTAAGACCATGTCACCAACTTGCAGGGACCTTGGTCGGACCGATTTGGCTGCGTGCCTACGAAGAGCTTGTAGGTAAACCGCAGACCGGAGCAGCGCCCGTTCGCGTGTTGCTTCGACGAGGTCCAGGTCGATGAGGCGTTCGACCTCCTGATCGATGGAATCGATCAGTTGCACCCTTGGGGAACCCAGCACAATCTCGGCAGGCAAAATGGCTTCCGCACCATAGACGAGTTGGAAAGGCGTTTCGCCTATGGCTCGACTCGTCGTGGTGCGGACGGACCAAAGAACGGCGGGAAGCTCATCCACCCACTGCTGCCTGTGCTAGTTGAGGCTCTTGAAGACCCTCTTTTTTATGCCCTGAACTAACTGCCCATTTGCTCGTTCGGCTGCTCCGTTGCTCTGTGGATGTGCCACAGAGGCGAAACAGACCTTGATCCCGACCTCTTCGCAGTAACTTTGGAATAGTTCGCTGGTGAACTGGGTCCCATTGTCTGTGATGAGACGGTTGGGTATCCCGAACCGAGTTATCACATTGCTGCGGAGGAACCTCTTGGCCGCCTGGGCCGAGATGGTTGAGACAAACTCGGCCTCTATCCACTTGGTGAAAGTGTCGATGGCCACAAGCAAATACTTGCAGCCTTTCTGACCTCGGGGAAAAGGTCCAAGGACGTCGAGCCCCCAGGTCGAAAATGGCCACGAAAGCGGTATGGTTTGCAGAGCATACGCTGGTTGACGGGCTTTGCGAGCATGGAACTGGCATGCTCGACAGGTCGTTACGATCGATCGTGCATCCGTCAAGGCCGTAGGCCAGTAGTAACCCAATCGGAAGGCCTTGCTCATGAGCGTTCTGAACGACGAGTGAGCTCCGCACATTCCTTCATGGATGTCACGAAGAAGGTACTGGCCTTCCTCCTGAGAGACGCATTTGGAAAGGATTCCTAATGCGCCTTTTCGGTATAGGTCGCCTTCGATCAGTTTGTACTGAGAAGATCACCTCGTTAGCCGGGAACGCTCAGCTTCTTCCTCGAGCAACGTCCCATGCGCAAGGTATTGGATGAATGGCGTCATCCAACTCGCACTTTGCTCGAGGAAGGAGACCCTACCGTCGGCCTTTGATGCCTCCTCTTCAGAGGGAATGGGGGGCTTATATAGGTGCTCGACAAGCACCCCCGCCGGAGCGGTAGTTTGAGAGGAACCGACCTTAGACATTTGGTCGGCCAGGGAATTATCCTTCCTGGGGAAGTAGATTACTTCGAAATTCTTGAAGTATTTCTCCATCTTCCTTACTTCGGCCAGGTACAGCGCTATTGAGGTATCGGAACACTGATACTCCTTGTTGACCTGGTTCACGACCAACTGTGAATCGCCCATCACAGTGAGCCGTTGGACTCCTAACGATTTACATGCTCGAAGTCCGGCCAAGAGGCCTTCGTATTCTGCCACATTGCTGGCCGCGGCAAAATGTAGTTGGATGGCGTACTGGAGTTGTTCTCCATTCGGGGAGACCAAGACGACGCCAGCCCCCGAGCGCTCGTATGGTCGGGATCCATCGAAATACAAGGTCCAGGAGTTTTCCCTTGAACTGGTGGTTTCGCTGGCTAGTGGTGTTGGAGCCGACCATTTTGCCACGAAGTCAGCCAGGAATTGTGATTTGATCGCCGTGCGGGCCGAAAATATTATCTCGAATTTAGCGAGCTCCATGGCCCACTTGGCTATGCGACCACTGGCGTCCTGGTTTTTCAGGATTTCCCTGAGCGGGAAGCTGGTTGGTACCACGATCTTGTGCGCTTGAAAGTAGTGGCGCAACTTCCTGGAAGCCAACAACAACGAGTACAATAGTTTCTAGACCTCGGGGTAACGCTCCTTTGGTCCATGAAGTACTTCGCTGACATAATAAATAGGTCGTTGGAAACCATCTCTCTCCACTGCTAACACTGCGCTCACTGCCTGTGGGGTCGCCGCCAGGTATAGCAGCAATTCTTCCCCCGTTGCAGGTGTCACGAGGACGGGTGGCTTGGAAATGTACTGCTTCAGCTCTTTGAACGAGTGATCAGCTTCCTCTGTCCATGTAAAGCCATTGTGTTTGCGGAGGGCTTTAAAGAAAGGTAGTCCTCGCTCCCCCAGCCGGGAAATGAACCGGCTTAAAGCGGCCATTCTCTCGGTCAGAGCTTGCACTTCCTTCACGCATGTGGGCGGCCTCATGTTCTCAATGGCTTCGATTTTCTCCGGATTTGCCCCAACGCCTTGTGGTCCGACCATGTAGCCGAGCACCTTGCCAGCTTTCACGCCGAACACGCATTTTTCTGGATTTAACTTTATTTGATGCTTATTGAGGTTACAAAATGTTTCTTCCAAGTCAGCAATGTGACCCGAGGCGCTCTTGCTTTTTACTACTATGTCGTCGACATAGACTTCCAAATTTCGACCCACTTGGTCCGCGAAGGTTTTCTGCATGAGGCGCTGAAAGGTTGCTCCCGCATTTCTTAGACCGAAGGACATGGTCGTATAGCAGAAGGTACCAAACGGGGTGATGAAGGAAGTCTTTTCTTTGTCTTCGCGCGACAGGCTGATCTGATGATAGCCTGAATAAGCATCTAGGAAGCTCATGGTTTGCGATCCCGCCGTCGCGTCGACCAATTGGTCTATGCGAGGCAGTGGGTAGTTGTCTTTTGGGCATGCCGCGTTTAGGCCCGTGTGGTCGACGCACATGCGCCACTTGCCCCCTTTCTTTCTGACCAAGACTGGATTGGCTAGCCATTCGGAGTGTTCGACCTCCCTAATGAAACCAGCCTTTAGGAGTTTGTCGAGCTCCTCCCGGATGATCGCCTGCTTTTCTGGGGAAAAGCGTCTTAGTTTCTGTCGCACTGGTTTTTTGTCAGGCTGAACTGCTAGCCTGTGCTCAATCACCTCCCTAGGGACCCCGGGCATGTCGGATGGTTCCCAGGCGAACGCATCCGAGCTTGCCCGGAGGAAGGTGATGAGCTCGAGTTCCTATTTGGGATCTAAGGAAGATCCCAAATGCACGACCTTGGCCGGTTCCGACTCGTTGAGTGGAACAGCCTTGGTCTCTCCCCTAGGTTGGAGGGCAAGTTTAGGCCGGGAGTGCTTTGGCTCCTGGTCGAGGCCGCGAGCGGGTAACTGACCGACCATATCCAACGCCCTTTCGTCGCAATTCAGTGCGGACTTGTGGTTCCCCTTTACGGTTATGACCCCGTTTGGTTCGGGAACCTTCAGGCATTGATACGCGTGATGCGAAGCGGCCATGAACTTAGCCAAAGCTGGCCTACCGAGGATGGCGTTGTAGGCCGATTCGAAATCTACCACCTCGAAGGTGATTAGCTCCGTTCTGAAGTTACTCAGGCCGCCGAAGGTCACGGGCAGAACGACCTGCCCCAGAGGCTTGATCGAGGTGCCCGGGACTATCCCGAAGAAGGGTACGGCTATACTTTTGATTTTGGAACGAGGAATCTGCATCTCGTCCAAAACCTTAGCGGAAATCAAGTCTAAGGAGCTCCCGGAGTCTATGAGGACCCGACCAACGACGGTGTTGCTGATGGTGGGGCTCACGACCATCGGAAGCTTCTGTGGTTTGGTCATTCCAAGGGGACAGTCGTCCTTGGAGAAGATGAGGGACAACTCGGACCATTTGAGTTGCTGCACTGGAGGCTTACCTTGAGTGACATGGTGTACTTCCCTCGCAATGTCCTTTAAATCCCGGCGAGATTTGTAGGCGGAGGAGCCCCCGAAGATAACCGCAATGTGGTTCTGTGGTTCTTGATATTCCATGTCATCTTCGTTTTCTTCGACGGGCTGCTTGCCTTTGCCGTTTTCACCCTGTTCTAGAAGCGACGGCATGGGACCCCTGCCGTTGTAAAACTGCTCCAGGCGGTAGGTCCATGTTCGGCAATTCCGTAGGTCATGCCCGTGTGCCTGGTGAAGCGGACAGTAGAGGTCACCCCGTTGATCTGCCTGGCCACCTCGGTCGCGGGGCCTGTGTGGTTGTCCTCTTGCCCGAGCATTAAACCCCCGGCGCTGCGGCTGGGTTGCTCGAGGCTGTTGCTGTTCCACTGCGACAACCATGCCTGGTAAGAGCTGTTTTTTCTTCTTCTTCTTGATCTTCTTATCCACGGAGTTTGAGCCCTTTTTACTGGCGGAGGTTTCTAGCCCGGGCTGAGGCGGTAGCTTTCCTTCGTCCAGCATTTTCTTCCACTGGACCACCTCGTCTGCGTTGGCGTATCGGTCGGCCATTCGGAAAAGCTCGTTTGCCGTTAGATCAGGATGGATCTCTAGATCCTGCGTGAAGCGCACATCTCGCACCCCGAACTTGAAAGCGCAGACGACAGCCTCGTCCGATATGTTCGGGATTGAGTTTCGGACTTGGATGAATCTCTGGACGAACTGTCGCAGGGTTTCTCCATCCGTCAGACAGCGCTTCCAGTGTCGCGCTCCTTTCCCGGACGAATGTAACAGCTCTGGAAATTTGCTCGGAGCGCGGTGCTGAGCTGCCCCCAAGATCGTATGGACCCTTCCTTTTGGTTGAAGAGCCATGTACGAGCAGCTCCGTCTAAGACCGTTGGCAGATAATTCGCCATTACCCCTTCATCGCCTCCGGCGGCCAGGATGGCGGTGGTATATATCGAGAGGAATTCATCCGGGTTTTGGGTCCCGTTGAACCTCTCGATGTGGCCGGGCTTAAACCTGTTCGGCCGGGCGACACTCCGGAGAGAGCTCGTGAAAGCCTGGCAGCCGAAGCTCGGAGTTTCGCGGTGAAACCCTCGGTCATAATGGCCTCCACGTGTGTCTTCCGCCCAACGTCCTATACGCGGGCCAAGTCGAGAGAAGACTTCGCGCGGAGGTCGTGCCGACGACCGTTCGGTCGTGGAACGTTCGGAGCGCTCGTAATTCGGATGGTTGTAGGTACGCCGTTCTGAGATCACTCGGGAGCCATTCCGGGGCCTCTCCTGGACCAGGTTAGCGTCCTGGGGCGATCTCCGAGCATGGCTTCGAGATTCATCTCTGTGCGAGCGCATGGGGGAGCGTCTGCGTTGGTCCCGGGAAACACTCCGGGTATCCTGAACGTGAGGGGAGTCCGAGACCTTTAGCTCGGCGGCAAGCCTCTCCAGATCTTCGGCCACGACCTTGCTCACGGCCTCCAGGTCTACTTGTTCGGGGAAGCTGAGAAGGTCGTGCACGACCGCCGCCAAGGCCTGCAGCCGTTCTCGGTTCTGGCGAACAGGCGGCGGTGAGCTTCGGCGGCGTTCCGGAACGCGATCGGGGGTTTGGTACTCGCGAGAGTTCCTTTCCCCGGACACCCGCCTCTCTTTCGCTTGGCGGCGTATGCTCGCAAGGGTCTTCCCCAAAGACGCCTCTAGGTGGAGTCTGGCTGCCTCATAGTGGTCGCGCTTAGCAACGTCCGAAGATCGTACTTCAGGCTCGGCGCGGCTCCCAGCCATGTTGACGTGATGAGAGTGGGATGAATGTGACAGAGACATCATCGTATCCCCTTGAGATGCAGTCTCTCGGTCGAACTCCAGGTCGTCTGGTATATCCAGGCCATCGTAGAGTCCATCATAGTCATCCTCGTAGTCTCTGAGGGTAATGTCTGGGGAACGGAGGACCTGTCCTCGCATTCCAGGGTCCGGGGAAGAGCTCCCGAACTCAGTGTGTCCGATAGGATCGGTTACATTGTCCACGCCGTCGCCGGCGTAGTACATGTCGTCGTCTTCGACGTCGTCAAAAACACAGAGATTCCTAGTATCTCCTGAGTTCGGCATCTCCGAGGATCCTGATCCGTACGGGAATCAAGCTGTAGTCCCCACGGACGGCGCCAGCTGTCAACGATTGGAGAACGGGCTCCCGCCGAGCTTACTTGTTGAATGGGGGATCAACAGAGCCCCGTCGTACGGACCGAGGGAGTCATCCGAGCGATGCCGGGTCGGGAGAAGAGGGACGCGGTGTTTATCCTGGTTCGGGCCTCTCACTGCCGAGATAATAGCCCTACTCCAGTGTATTGTGTTCCATCGGGAGGTCTCTCTTGTTACAGATCTTCAGGGGGGTTTAAATACTACAACTAGAGATACAAAGAAGGTAACTACCCCCTGGGATTACGCCATGTAGTCATATTCGCGATCTGCCGCCCTTGATCCGCGCGCTATTTGAATTTCGGGTAAGATTTCCCTTGATCTTCGGCTGATTGGTTGCCACCTTCCTTCCTCGTAGCATTCGCTGGGCCCACCGACCAAATGCCTGAGTATGTCGTGATCTTTACGAGCACGCTTGCTCGTGGTAGTGTTTGGAATGGCCGTGAGTAAAGGCGTGGACGTGTATGCTCGGAAGAAAGGGGGATGCTCGTTTCGTTCTCCCGAGCATCTTCTGTCGGCGTCGCCTGGTCGGCGGGCTCAGCATCTCCCGGGGGTACCGTGGTCTTTTGCCAGATAGCCAATCCCCGACAGAATCCTAGAAAGAACTTTAACTCCCCCATCATTGACATCTCAAACCGTTTAGACATCAACATACTAAACTCTTCACAAAAGTTTTTGTTAGTAGAACCAAATATAATGTCATCGACATATATTTGGCACACAAATAAGTCATCATCAATGTTTTTAGTGAAGAGAGTAGGGTCGGCTTTAACAATTTCGAACCCCTTTTTGACAAGAAAGTCCCTAAGCTATTCATACCACGCTCTAGGTGCTTGCTTAAGCCCATAGAGTGCCTTATAGAGTTTGTAGACATGCGAAGGGTTCTTGTGATCTTCCAAGCCCGGGCGTTGCACCACATATACCAATTCGGAAATTGGTCTATTTAAAAAGGCACTCTTGACGTCCATTTGATAAAGCTTGAAATCATGGTGAGTAGCAAATGCAAGTAATATGCGAATTGATTATAATTTAGCAACAGGAGCATAAGTCTCACCAAAATCCAAACCTTCTATTTCAGTGTACCCTTGAGCAACCAACCTTGCTTTGTTCCTTGTTACGATCCCATTCTCGTCTTGTTTATTGCGAAAGAACCATTTTGTTCCAATCACATTTTGATTGGGTGATGGCGCCGTGATGGCACTATGGGTGTCCCGATCTTTCGATGAGAAACACACGATCGATTCGTTAGAGTCGACTTTGACGATCCGACTACACCGTACGACGACGATCCGCCTTAGCAATCGCTAAACCAACTCCAGCGGGTTATTGATCTTGCCGTAGGCACGATCAACCTGAACACGAGGTTCAATTCCTGTAAGCAATCGAAGAACAAGCAAGAACAATAGGATAAGCAATCTGAAATTGCGGATAAAACTGGAAGCGAAACAAAGTGGAGTCTTATTGACGATCTTGACAAGGTGGTCGGCCCAAAGACAACTCGCAGGATCAAGTTTTGCACTTGGCTAAACTAATCAAATAAAACCCAAAACCCTAAGGAGCCGATGTCTGGCTATTTATGAGAGGTAGGGGCGTGGAAATCACGCCCAAAGCGTAGGATACCAACTACAACTCTATTACAAGGCCCAAAGCCCAAGTCTTCTCGATTTGGAAAAGTGACGCTAATTGTTTTGCAGATTCTGTCGACTCGGACGGAATTTGGGGATGGGGTCGGATCCGTTGGAAAGAGGACGTCGAAACCTTTCAAACCAGTACTCATAGACCCCAAACACCCTTGTGGATCAAAAGTTATGGTCATTTTAAGTTGGTGCTGTCCGGAGGTTTGAATCCGAGTATAACTTGTGCACGGAAGAATTGGCTTCATGCTTGACGTTTGGGAGTCCTTCTCCATGGTTCCTAAGGACAATAAAATCATCACGATGATTAAATAGCATTCCATTCATTAAATTTAATGTATGCAACCCGAGGAACGATTCACCTGGTAATTGAATTATCGTGCCCGAGCTCGAGTAATTGGCCCTTGTATGACATTGTTGGTTTCCATTGGGTTTGTAAGTATGGCCGTATCCATGGTAGTGATGTCCTCATCATCCTCCCTTCTTGCATTTGAGTCGCCCTCGACTCAAGTTTATCATCTTCTCCCAAGTATGGTTTCAAATCGGTAATGTTGAATGTGGGACTAACCCCAAAATCTGGCAGCAATTCAAGCTTGTATGCATTATCATTAATCTTTGCCAATACTTTGAAAGGACCATCAGCTCGCGGCATCAACTTAGATTTTCTTAATGCAGGAATCGATCTTTTCGCAAATGCAACCAAACTAAATCGCGGGTTCAAAAGTTACATGTTTCCTTCCCTTACTACCAAAGAAGTTTATATTTAGCATTCATGCGTTCTACGTTTTCTTTAGTTGTCTCATGCAGTTTCATAATCAAATCAAGACGTTGTTTAGCATCAAGATTCAATTTCTCCGAAGATGGTAGAGGTAACAAATCAATTGGAGCATGAGGTACAAATCCATATACAATCTCAAAAGGGCACATCTTAGTAGTAGAATGCATAGACCGATTATAAGCAAACTCAATATGAGGCAAACATTCTTCCCACAATTTAATGTTCTTTTTCAAAACAGCCCTAAGCATAGTAGATAAAGTTCGATTAACGACCTCGCTTTGTCCATCAGTTTGGGGATGACAAGTAGTAGAAAATAAAAGTTTAGTCCCCAATTTAGCCCACAAAGTTCTCCAAAAGTGGCTTAAGAATTTAGTGTCACGATCTGAAACTATTGTGTTAGGCACACCATGTGTTTAACAATTTCACGAAAGAATAAGTCAAGAATGTTGGTAGCGCCATCGCTTTTGTGACAAGGTATGAAGTGTGCCATTTTAGAAAATCTATCCACAACGACAAAGATACTATCCCTCCCTTCTTTGTTCTAGGAGTCCTAAAACAAAGTCCATAGAAATATCCTCCCAAGGCACGTTAGGAACAGCAGAGGCATGTATAAACCATGGGGATTAAGTCGTGACTTAGCTTTTGACATGTAGAACAATGAGCGATGAAACGTTCCACGCCTCGTCTCATCCTCGGGCCAAAAGAAATGGCTAGCGAGTATGTCCTCCGTCCTTTTCACACCAAAGTGTCCCATCAATCCTCCTCCATGCGCTTCTGTAGCAATAACAAACGAGCAGAACTAGCCGGAATACATAGTTTGTTTGCTCTAAACACAAACCCATTATTGAGGACAAATTTGTTCCAAGTTTTTCCTCTTTACAATTGAGCAACACATTTTTAAAATCATCATCATGCACATATTGCTCTTTAATCGCTTTCCAAACCAAAAATTTTGAAGTCAAGTTGTGAGAGCATGGTATATCTCCTAGACAAGGCATCAAGAATGACATTATCCTTTCCCTGTTTGTGTTTGATGACATAAGGAAATGACTCAATGAATTCAACCCACTTTGCATGTCTACGGTTCAGTTTAGCTTGACTTCTAATATGTTTTAACGATTCATGATCCGAATGTATAACAAATTCCTTGGGCCATAAATAATGTTGCCATGTTTCTAAAGTTCGAACTAGCGCATATAACTCCTTATCATAAGTAGAATAATTCAAACTTGGCCCACTCAATTTCTCACTAAAATAAGCAATGTGTTTTCCTTCTTGTAATGTAACACCACCCAAACCAATTCCACTAGCATCACATTCTAGTTCAAAAATCTTAGAAAAGTCCGGAAGCCGGAGTAAGGGTGCATGGGTTAACTTAGCTTTCGAGAATGTTGAAGGCATCTTCCTGTGACTTGCCCCAAGCAAAAGGTACACCCTTCTTGGTGAGCTCATTCATGGGTGCAAATGATGGTGTCAAGTCCTTCACAAAACGACGATAGAATCCAAAGCAAGTCCTAGAAAACTTCGCACTGTGTGACCGTGTTAGGAGTCGGCCAACTCAGATTGCTTCAACCTTGGCTTGGTCCACTTCAATTCCTCGTGGAGTAACAACATAGCCAAGAAAAGATACTCGATCCGTGCAAAAGGTGCACTTCTCAAGGTTACCAAATAAGCGTGCATCGCGTAAAGCATTAAAAACAAAGACGTAGATGTTCAAGATGATCCTCTAAAGATTTGCTATAAATCAAGATATCATCGAAGTAAACTACCACAAACTTTCCAATGAAAGCACGTAAAACCTCGTTCATCAGTCTCATGAAAGTGCTAGGAGCATTAGTCAACCCGAAAGGCATTACTAACCACTCATATAATCCGAACTTAGTTTTAAATGCTGTTTTCCATTCATCTCCTAACTTCATGCGAATCTGGTGATACCCACTACGCAAATCCACTTTAGAGAACATAGTAGAGCCACTTAGTTCATCAAGCATATCGTCTAACCGAGGAATAGGATGGCGATATCTAATGGTGATATTATTAATTGCTCTACAATCCACACACATGCGCCATGTTCCATCTTTCTTAGGTACTAAAATGACTGTTTCAGAACAAGGACTAAGAGATTCACGTACGTACCCTTTAACAAGCAATTCTTGAACTTGGCGTTGTATCTCTTGTGTCTCTTCAGGGTTGGTTCTGTAAGGTGCTCGGTTGGGCAAGGATGCCCCTGGAATTAGATCAATTTGATGCTCAATCCCTCTAATTGGCGGCAGCCCTGAGGGGATGTCCTTTGGAAAGATGTCGGTGTATTCTCGCAAAAGGTTAGTGACAACAGGAGGCAAAGAGAGGGACATCTCCTCTAGTGAAAACAAAGTTTCTTTGCAGACCAAAGCATAGCATGTATACCGACAAACATCCAACTCATTCAAATCAGATTTTGTTGCAAGAAAACAAGCACCTTTCAATTTAATCTCATTCGGCTTGGCACAATCAAGGTTAGATTCTTTCTGTTTATGTTGTTCAAGTCCTTTGGCGACAACTGATTTTCACTCTTAGAATTCTCTCGATTTTTCTCTTTGCTAGATCTAGCGATTTCATCCTTTACAATGGCATCAAAGACATTGGGTGTAGCACAATTTTCTTTTCTTTATGCACAAAAGAGTATTGATTTGTTCTACCATGATGTAAACAATCCTTATCATATTGCCACGGTCTACCTAATAACATAGAACATGCTTGCATAGGTGCGACATCGCAATCAACATAATCATGATAGGAACCTAAAGCGAAATGTACTCTTACCATGCGTGTTACCTTGAGTTTGCCATTGTTGTTGAACCATTGAATGTGGTAGGGCTGAGGGTGTGGTCTAGTGGAGAGTGCTAGCTTCTCCACCATGTCCATCTTGGCTAGATTATTGCAACTCCCACCATCAATGATTATTCGAATGGATCGCTCCTTGATGACGCCTTTTGTGTAAAACAAGTTGTGGCGTTGATTTGGATCGGCGCGAGCAATCTGAGCACTAAGCACACGTTGTGCAATAATACTCAAATATTGGTCAAGATCACCCGCCACGTGCACCTCGTCGTGCTCGGCATTTGGATCGCCGTCTTCATGTTTAGCGAGCAAAGCATATGTTTCTTCATCAAGATCACTTGCCGAGTCATACTCGCCGTCTTCACGGATTATTAACACACGCTTGTTCGGACACTCCTTCATCATGTGACCGAAACCCTTGCAGCGATGGCACTTGAACATCTTTAGTGCGTCCCGTTGATGCGACCGATTTACGACGAACTATTTGTAGTAGCTTGTGTGGCACTTTTCGTCGGTGTTGGTCGTGGTGCCGAATTTGCGGTGGTGGACGCTGCTACGTTGATGGAAGAGGTCGGGCGTGGTAGTACGACCGGCAGGGGCAGCAGGGTGCGCGGTGTCCACGAAGTAGTTCGACCTGCAGAAAAGTTAGTCTTGGCCCTCGATTGACGACCTCGCACTTCACGTTCAGCTTTGCAAGCAAGATGGAACAACCGAGTCATCGAATTATAATCCTTATAGTCTAGAATATCCTGGATTTCTCGAGTTAAACCACCTAAGAAACGAGCCATAGAAGCTTCCTCATTCTCAATTAATCCACAACGCAACATGCCAATTTGCAATTCTTGGTAATATTCTTCCACCGAATTCTTACCTTGGTGTAGGCGCTGCAATTTATTCAATAAATCTCTAGCATAGTATGAAGGAACAAATCTATGCCTCATTAACAATTTCAAAGCTTCCCAAGTGGTGGGTATATTATTTGGATGAGCACGGCAATGTTCTCTCCACCAAACAGAAGCAAAATCAGTGAACTCACTTGTGGCAGCCCTAACTCTTCTATTCTCAGGGAAATCATGGCACGCAAATTTTTGATCCACAAGTAATTCCCAACTAAGGTAACCATCGTGGTCATATTTACCTTCAAAAGGTGGCATATTGAAATTTACCTTAGGGAAAACATCATCTTGTTCTCGCTCCTTGGTCGTGGAGGATCACGTCGCATACCTTGCTGATTGAAGCGTGGCCGTTGATGGTTACGATCATTATCGTAATGGATGGGGTTGACCTCCTCCACATCGCTGGTGTCATCATATTCGTGCTCTTCGCTCGTTTCTTCTAAATATGTTGGGGCCTCCCTGTGGAGGCTGAATTGTTGCTTGGACAACGGGAGGTGGATTGGAAGCACCAGATGCAAAGAAATGCAAAAGTATCAAGTCTAGCCAAAATAGTAGCAAGAGTAGTGTTAGCAATCCCTTGTGCGGCCTCGATGGATCTCGAGACGGTCTTCTTGCATTGACATACGCTCATTAGTGAGCCGTACATCCTCGCTAAGACCATCGGTGGTTTCCCTCGTCATCTTTTGGAAGTGAGCAATGATGCCCTTGGTTCGTGGAGAGTGATGAAGTGAACTCGTCACGACATGGTTAGTTGATGACAAGGAAACAAAAACCACAAGTATAATGTTCCTATCAACTACTAGGTGGCAAGTCTCTCAAGCGCTCAAGCCTATGACCCAAGTTCTTACAAGTTCTTACAATGCAAAGAGGCGTTGTCGGCCGTTAAGGCGTTGTCAAAGGTTCTCCGAAGTTTGTGTAGAGCGATTGCCAAGGGATCGAACGCACAGACGGGTAGAAAGTGGAGCTTGGACAGGCTTAATTTAGTAGCAAAAGG
This sequence comes from Rhipidocladum racemiflorum, assembly GCA_036346355.1. Classification (NCBI taxonomy): domain Eukaryota; kingdom Viridiplantae; phylum Streptophyta; class Magnoliopsida; order Poales; family Poaceae; genus Rhipidocladum; species Rhipidocladum racemiflorum. The sequence continues at coordinate 70,196,477 of CM070580.1, forward strand.
TTAGCAATAATCCAATCGGTGAATGCAAAATTGAAGAATTGTTCAACGTCTAGTCACTAGTTCTTGACTCTAGGCTAGCAAGGATCGGTGACTCAAAGCTATTTGTCGGCAATGATGCAGTTCCACAAAGAGATGAAAAAAAAGGCGAAAAAAATTCGCTAAGAAGGGAACTATCTCAAAAGACTGGTGATCTTGTGAAAATAGGTTTGGCACATAAAAATTTTCGGATCTGTTCTGCACTCTTTTTTTTTTTTTTTTATGAACGATCCGACTCGCTTTTCTTTCAAGTGTTATGCGGCGGAAGACGATCGTGTGACGGTCGGACGGCCAGGTGGGCGACGATCGGCTAACGAGAGGCGACGATCAGGCGCCGAAACGATCAGGCGACGATGAAGCGACGATCGGCGGCGACGGTCGACTAACAGTGAAGCGACGGTCAGCGACGATCGGGAAGGCGACGATCGAGCGGCGACGATCGGGAGGCGACGATCGGGAGGCAACGATCGGGAGGCAACCGATCGGCTAACAGTGGGCGACGATCGGTAGCGACGATCGGGAGGCGACGATCAGCGACGATCGGGGCGACGATCCGGCTAACAGAGGGCAACCGGTCGGACGACCAAGTGGGCAACGGATTGGAAGAAAAGAAAACTTCGGTCCAACACCTTTTCTTTTTTTTTTCTTTTTTTCAACGATTCGGACCAGGAACGAACACAACTCGAAACCGAACACAACTCGAAACCGCTGTGGGAGACAAAATTTTCTTCTAACCTGGAACTAGACTAGAATTCAGCAACTCGACACGACGATGCAATCAAAAATTCAATAACGCAGTGCACTGGAAAGGAAAATGCGAGGCTCAAATTGTTTTGGTATGGGGAGATCCAATCTGATGGCGTTTCTCTGGACTATAGGAAAGATATCAATCTACTAATCTAGGGTAAAGAATTCTCACCGAGCAACCTGGTTAGCTCTGATACCACTTGATGGCGCCGTGATGGCACTATGGGTGTCCCGATCTTTCGATGAGAAACACACGATCGATTCGTTAGAGTCGACTTTGACGATCCGACTACACCGTACGACGACGATCCGCCTTAGCAATCGCTAATCCAACTCCAGTGGGTTATTGATCTTGCCGTAGGCATGATCAACCTGAACACGAGGTTCAATTCCTGCAAGCAATCGAAGAACAAGCAAGAACAATAGGATAAGCAATCTGAAATTACGGATAAAACTGGAAGCGAAACAAAGTGGAGTCTTATTGACGATCTTGACAAGGTGGCTGTCCAGCACAACTCGCAGGATCAAGTTTTGCACTTGGCTAAACTAATCAAATAAAACCCAAAACCCAAAACCCTAAGGAGCCGATGTCTGGCTATTTATGAGAGGTAGGGGCGTGGGAAATCACGTCCAAAGCAGTAGGATACCAACTACAACTCTATTACAAGGCCCAAAGCCCAAGTCTTCTCGATTTGGAAAAGTGACGCCAATTGTTTTGCAGATTCCTGTCGACTCGGACGGAATTTGGGGATGGGGTCGGATCCGTTGGAAAGAGGACGTCGAAACCTTTCAAACCAGTACTCATAGACCCCAAACACCCTTGTGGATCAAAAGTTATGGTCATTTTAAGTTGGTGCTATCCCGGAGGCTGAATCCGAGTATAACTTGTGCACCGGAAGAATTGGCTTCATGCTTGACGTTTGGGAGTCCTTCTCCATGGTTCCTAAGGACAATAAAATCATCACGAGGATTAAATAGCATTCCATTCATTAAATTTAATGTATGCAACCCGAGGAACGCATTCACCTGGTAATTGAATTGTTGTGCCCGAGCTCGAGTAATTGGCCCTTGTATGACATTGTTGGTTTCCATTGGGTTTGTAAGTATGGCCGTATCCATGGTAGTGATGTCCTCATCATTGGGTCTTTCCACCAATGACTGTACCTTGTTCCTTACGAAATTATTCAACTCCTCTTGCATGGCCATGACCCAATCTGGATCTTTTAGTGCGTCATCCACCTTCAAAGGCTCCAAAGAAGACACAAAAGAGTAAAATTCACAAAAATTGGCAACTCTAGAGCGTGTCGTTACCCCCTTTTGGATATCACCAAGGATATTGTTGACAGGGTGATCCCTTTGGATGCTTTGATGTACTCTTGGATGTGGCGCTTGAGATTGGTGTTGTATTGGCTCGACTTCTTCAACTTGATTATCTTCTATGAGTTTGCTTGGATCATATTGGGTTTGATCTTGATGTCGAGTTGAAGTTGGTGGCTCCACTTGAGTTGAAGTGTTTTGTTGATCTTCCGATAATTGAGGCTTCACTTCCCCGATTGTCATCTTCTTTATTGCAATGCTTGGTACTTCCACGTTTTCTAGCACATTTAGATCAATTTGCTCTATTTGAGAGCCATTAGATTCATCAAATGTTATATCTCTCATAATTTTAACACAACTGATGGTTTTATTGAAAACACGATAGGCGTAGGCATTTCACCCATAACCAAGCATAACACCTTCATCAATTTTAGGAGCAAACTTAGAATTTTGGGGCTTCTTGTTTAGAATGAAACATTTATTCCCAAAAACTCTAAAATAAGTACATTTGGTTTGTTACCGGTTAGGAGCTTGTAGGCCGTCTTCTTCAAGATCTTGTGGATACATAATCGGTTGATGGAATGGCAAGCAGTGTTGACGGCTTCTGCCCAAAATTGATTTGATGTTTTGTATTCATCAAGCATCGTCCTTGCCATCTCTATTGGACTCTGATTCTTCCTTTCGATCTCCCCATTTTGTTGAGGGGTGTATAGGGCCGAAAACTCGTGCTTTATCCCTTCTTCATCAAGAAAATCTTCAACTTGAGTATTTTTTAATTCGCTTTTGTCAGCGTACGAGCCAACAGACCCCTTACGGCGAGGGGTATACTAAGTTCTAACCAGGGCTTTTGTGGAGATCGCTCGAGAAAGAGAGAATCAGGGGCGAAATCTGCAAGGAGACGCGAGGTGTTTTGCCAGGTTCGGGCCCTCCGGAGAGTAATAGCCCTACTCCTGTCTTCTGGTATTCCCAACGCCTTTGGAGAGAGCTAGAAGATGAACAGTAACCCAAGGGAGCTCAGGCCAGCCCACCCAAAGCGGGGAGTCTAGTCTGAGAAAAATGATCGAACCCCTACTCCCATGCACCTTGTCTCCCTTTTATACTCGGGCTGGCGGGGGCGCATGGGAGGCTTACACAGCAAGCTACACTCATTACACTGCCACGTCGCATTAAATGCACCCGTCACTGTTCTTGCAGCACATTTAATGCCCTGGCGCAGCCGTCTTCTCTCCCGTCTTGGACCCCGCGCCTGCTGGCTCTGCCCGCTCTGCCGAGGTGGGAAATTGTGTAGTGACGTTATCCGCCATTATGGCGCGCATTGGGAACACACGCCACCGGACTGTGGCCTTAATTACCCCCATTCAATGCGCACGACACGCATTAAATGTCTCTGACCTCTCAAGTGGCCGCGAGGGCCATTGAATACCCTCGGGAACTGGGCGCCAGCAGCATGGCCTGACTGCCATAGGCGTGGCCTGGTCGCCACCTTCCCGCTGGCGATCACTCAGTTGACCGCCAGAGGCGTGGCCTGGTCGCCACCTTCCCGCTGGCGATCACTCAGTTGACCGCCAGAGGCGTGGCCTGATCGCCACCTTCCCGCTGGCGATCACTCAGCTGACCGCCAAAGGCGTGGCCTGGCCACCGGCGATCACTCGGCCGACCACCAGAGGCAGGACCTGGTCGCCACCTGGCCGCCGGCGATCACAAAGCTAACCGTCAGCGGCATGGCCCGGACGCCACCTGTCCGCTGGACGGCCCCCCTTCCCAACCGCTAGCGGCGTGGCCTGGATGCCACGTGTCCACTAGCGTCCTTTACTGAAGTGTAGTGGGCACCCCAGTGTAGAATATGCCGACAGTAGCCCCCGGACCCACCTTGGAGCGTTCTCTTTACTTTCCTCCGTCTCCGGGGTGGGTCCAGAAAAAATGCCCACGAAACGTTGCGGCTTTTAAATGCCGTCGCCGTTTTTGGGCATCGAGGAGGATCGTGCGGCCGCCACCACCTTGTAACTGGCGCGGGTCTGGGGGGCATGCCCCGGACCTCTTCCAATTCTTTTGGGCTTCCCGCTAGCGAACCGCCGCACCCCCTCGAGTCTCCCGCCGTTTGAACTGCCACGCCTCCTCAGGTTCCCCGCCGAGGTGCCCTTTTGCGTGCATAAAAGTAGGAGCTCTGGGGGGAGGCGGTTCGTTCTTTTCCCAGCCTTGGCTTGCTGCACACTGCTTCCTCGCTCTTGCTCCTTGCGAACCGCCTCTCTGCCTCCGCTACTTGCACATCGCTTCTTTGCTCTCATGGCGCCGCCAGCGCCTCTGCTTCCTCCTTCAACCGTCGAGGAGGTCGATGCCGAGAGGTGTTCCCAGTACGTTGCCGGTGGCACCATCCGCACTCGCGTCGGGACTACAGCACCCGGCTGTCGCCAGTGCGAAATAGTTTTCTTTGGATGGGTGACATTGGTAGGCCTTTCTTTCGCCCGTCTCTGAATTCTATCTCGCCATTCTCAACTTCTACTCCATCCACAACCTTCATCTTCCTCCTAACTCCATCGTCCTCCTCGCTGTCTTTGCCCACTTCTGCGAGATGTTCGTGGGAGTGGCTCCCAACCTCCCCCTCTTCCGCTTCTTCTACTCCTTGCGCGCGACCAAGGATCTCTCCACCATGACCTGCTCCTGCCACTTCCGCCTTCGCGACGGCGCAGTTTCCCGCTACATTCCGCTGGACCTCCGTTCCAACTGGAGGGCTGGCGCAATGGGTGCCTCTACGTCGAAGACGATAGCGGCTTAGAGGTCCTGGAGATGCCGGCTGGGCCAGTGGCTGGCACCCCTTCCTGGGGAGCTCACGTCGACGAGACGCCTGAGCTCCAGGTGATGCTGGCTCGCGTGGACCAGCTGCGAGCAGCGGGCCAGACGGGGGCCATGGTTCTTCGGGACTATATCTCCCGAAGAATTAGCCCCCTGCGCCGCCGTGCTCGCCTCGCCTGGCAGTACATGGGCCCTGACGACATGACCCGAACAGCTCCCGGAGGTAGGTTACTCTTCACTTTGCTCCCCTTGTTTCCCTCTTCTTTCTTTCAACTGCTACCGAACTGACGGCGCCTTCATTCCTTTGTCTTCTTTTTTCTAGCCGCGGGGAACTTATCTCTCGTCAAACTTGACGCGTGGCAGGCGTAGCTGGGCGTCTTTGGCCCCGTCCCGCCCTTTCCAGCGGGCGCGCTCCCGCTCTGCCAGGTGGAGCCCCGGGGGCGCGTGGCGACCACCCGTGCCATGCCCGTCATGGACGCCATGGGGCTGGTGGCCACGCCTCGCCAAACGGTGCTAACCATCCAGGGCCCTCCTCCAGCAGGCGGGGGGAGGGGCAAGCACTGGCCGACGACGACGCTTCGGGCGACCAGCGCGGTCGCTGTCGCACCGTGGCTGCGGCGACTACAACCGAGCGGGTAGCTCAACGGCGCCACCGCTGACCTCGACCGATGTCGCCCCGCCACTCGGCCACCCGCCGCCGCCCTGGCGTCGCTTCACGTATCGGCCAAGCAGGCGACCCGCCCCCACCGCCGACACCGGTTCTTCCCCCGCCGCCGCTGGCGAGGGTCGCTCCTCCGGGACCTACGTCGCGCGGGGGATAACCCTCATCCCGAGCACACCTCGGTTCGGGAGGCTTTCTACTGGGTACACAAAAAACAAAAAAAAACATGTAGCAAGCGTATTAGGTTTACGCAGCTTGAGAGACCTACCCCCCTTCTTTTTTCTTCAGGGCATCTTCTTCGAGAGCTCCCGCAGGGGTCGACCAGGGCGCGGCTGCGGCCGCAGTTGCGCCTGCAGCAGCGATCGAACACCAAGGCAGCCCTGGCGTCCACCCACTGTCCGCCGCCGGGGCGGACACCTTACCGCCCGGTGGCCGGATGGGCATGCCGGTCACTCCGGAGGTCCCCGGTGCCTCAATCCCCTCGGCAGACGCAGACGCCCTGCTGGCCGCCCTTGGCGAGCTGCACTCCAACGTGAGCGGCCGCCTCACGGCGAGCAGGGAGAGGCTGAGGGAGGCTGTTGCAGAGACCGCCCGCCTCCAGGCAGAGGTGCAGAACTGGCGCGGCCGATCAGAAAGGTTGGAGCAAGAACTGCAGCGGGAGAGGGAGGAAGGAGCCCTCCGCGTCGAGGCGATCACCCGAGAGCGCGACGAGGAGAAGGGCGAGCGGCTCCGCGCGGAGGTCGAGGCCACCTCCATGTTGCGCCCGGCCGTCGACCGGATGGTGGCCAGCCTGGCACCTCTGGGGTTGGAGCAGCCGAACCCGGTCGAGCAGACGACCTGGCACTATGCCTTCTGCATGGGCCGGATCGTCGACTTCCTCACCTTTCTACCTGGCGCCCTAGCCGCTCGGTCTAGCCAAGAAGGGCGGGCAGTTGCGGCAGCCACGGCGTCGTACGTGCTTGCCTGCTGCGCCAGCAGGGACGCCAACTTCGACCCCCTGGTCGCCATCCAGGGGGTGAAAGGAGACTGGGCCCGCGCTGAGGCGCAGGTCAGCAGCGCCGCCGAGAGGGTAGCCGACCAGCTCGAGATGGTCAACCCGGCGCTGGACGCGATGGCCGAGGACGTGGCCCTCAAGCTAGATGCCGCCCAGGCGGAGGACCAAGAGGCTGCGGCGGATGAAGACTGAGGGACTTTCCTTTTTCTTTTGCCATTGTTTTGCCGTCCCTTGTATCGGACTCCTGCAAGTTAGAATCTGTATTTATAAAAGTGTGTACTTCCCTTTCGCACGCCTTACGCTTGGATGCCTGTTCGTGCTTCCACCACGATATTTCTAAGCGAACGGAAAAGGTCACGGCGCACGTTAGGGGTTAGTTGGAATGGAGGGACCGGATCCCTCGTGCCGGAAAGTCGCGGTCTCAGGGTATTAGGGCCCTGTGAGATCGGTTAACCTCGCGGCCTCTTAGGGCTGAACACTCGGTGAAGTGGGGCAGGGCAGTAGGTCTTCGGTAATGGTATTTGAGTCGCCGGTTCTCACGGGGACACCCCGAGCGTCATGACCGTGTTGAGAACCATGCCAAATCAACCACCCGATTACCCATCCCTGCACGCCATGCTCACCCAGTTAGTCAACTTTTACCGTCGAGAACTCAGAGGGCCTTAATGTACTGAGGGCTAGCGCGCGGCCACGGCCCAACGGGGCGCAAACCAAAAAAGGAAAAGACAGTGATAACTGCTTTAAATAAAGACTAGATATTGAACAAAAGAGAGGTTTCCCACGGCCAGCCCACGACCAGCTTGCGAAAAGGAGGCTTCAACGTAGCTGGTCGAGGGGCGTAACCCTGCACTTACAGCCTTTTCAGGGGTAGAAATTGCGCAAAAGTTCTATGTTCTGGGAGTTCACCAACTCCTCTCCGTCCTCAGTGGCCAGCCTGACTGCCCCGGGACGAGAGACTGAGACCACCTTGAAGGGGCCCTCCCACTGGGGAGACAGTTTATGCAACCCGGCATGCGTCTGGATTCTGCGCAGGACCAGGTCGCCCACTGCCAATGTCCTCTCGCTGACCCGGGTGGCGTGGTACCACCTGAGGCTCTGCTGGTACCGGGCAGCGCGCACGGCTGCGCGGTCTCTTACTTCTTCCAAGAGATTAACATCCTCTCGACGCTGATCTTCCTGAGCTTCCTCGGCGAACGCTGCCACACGTGGTGACCCTAAGGCCAATTCTGACGGTAGAACTGCCTCTGCGCCGTAGACCAAGAAGAAGGGAGTTTCTCCAAAGGGTCTTACCGGGAGTGGTAATGGTGACCACAACATCGCAGTGACGATTCTTGATCCATCGGGCTCCACGCTTGTGGAGTCGATCAAACGTCCTGGTTTTGAGGCCCTTCAACACCATCGCATTAGCCCGCTCGACTTGGCCGTTGCTTCTCGGGGAGCCACCGAGGCAAAACAAACTTTGGTGCCCATCTCTTCACAGAATCCCAAGAAAGCGGCGCTGGCGAACTGCGGGCCATTGTCGGTGATGATGCGGTTGGCGACCCCAAAGCGGGCGAAGATACCTTGTATGAACTTGATCGCAGCGGCGGCGGTGATCGTCCTTACCGCTTCGGCTTCCACCCACTTGGTAAACTTGTCGATGGCGACAAACAGATGGGTGTAGCCCCCTGTGGCCCGCGGGAACGGGCCCAGGATATCCAGCCCCCAGACCGCGAAGGGCCACGAGAGCGGGATGGTTTGCAGAGCTTGGGCTGGTCGGTGGATTTGCTTGGCGTGGACTGACAAGCCTCGCACTTCCTCACCAGCTCGCAAGCATCCTGGAGGGCGGTTGGCCAATAGAATCCTTGGCGAAAAGCTTTCCCGACCATCGTTCGACTTGAAACATGGCTCCCGCACACGTCTCCATGGATATCAGAGAGCAAAATGCTCCCCTCTTCCCGAGTGATGCACTTCAGAAGAATTCCGTCTTTACCCCGGCGGTAGAGGTCCCCGCCCACCAGGGTATAGCACTTGGCCTTTCGTGCTATCTTCTCTGCTGACGCATCATCGTCGGGGCACACTTGATCCCGCAGGTAGGCCAGGATCGGGTCCATCCATGTGCCTTCTCGGTCAAGTGTAGCGACCACGGGGTGGCCGCCCGGGTACTCCGCCTAGCCGGGCGTTTCCACCGGTACCGCTTCCCCTTCTGGAGCAAGGGCTGGAGCAGCATCACCATCGTCCCCACCGAAAATAGGGGCTGCGATGGACGGTCGCGAAAGCCTTTCTTCAAAGACTCCGACCGGAACGGGAGATCTTGTCGAGGCGAGCTGAGTGAGCTCGTCCGCCAAGTAGTTGTCACGCCGGGGGATATGGGTATATCCTAGCCCATCGAAATGTCGCTCCATTTTTCTGACCTCCGCAAAGTACTTGGCCTTGACGGGGTCAGAGCAGGAGAACTCCTTTCCTGCTGGTTGACGACTAGCAAAGAGTCGCCCTTAACTTGCAGATGCCGGACTCCGAGGGCCGTAGCGGCACGTAGTCCCGCCAGCAAGCCTTCGTACTCAGCAACGTTGTTGGTGGCCTTGAAGTCCAGGACGACCACGTACTTGAGGGGGTCCCCGGTTGGGGAAACCAGGAGGACCCCAGCCCCCATGCCCTCGTACCTGAAGGAGCCGTCGAAGTAGAGCATCCAGGGGGAGGGCGCGAGCATTTCTTCGGCTTCAAGCTCTGCAGGAGTCCACTCGACAACGAACTCCGCCAGCCTGTGACTTTTGATCGCCGTGCGGGGGGCAAACTTAAGACCGAACTCCCCCAACTCTACAGACCACTTAGCGATGCGGCCTTCGGCTTCGCGGTTGTGGAGAATCTCGCGCAAGGGATAGGTGGACACCACCGTGATCTCTCTTCCTTGGAAATAATGCCGCAGCTTCCTGGACGCCACCAGTACAGCATACACCATCTTCTGAGCTTGCGGGTATCTTATCTCGACGTCGTGCAGTACCTTGCTGACGTAGTAAACTGGCCGCTGGACCCCTTCACGCTCCGCCACTAGTGCCGCGCTCACAACCGCTGGGCTGGCCGCTACGTACAGCAGTAGCGGCTCGCCCGGCTCGGGGGCGACCAGCACCGGAGGGGAGGAGAGGTATTGCTTTAGTTCTTTAAATGCTTGCTGCGCCTCTGCAGTCCACTCGAAGGAGTTAGTCTTCTTCAGCAGTTTGAAGAAGGGGAGACTCTTTTCTCCCAGCCTGGCGATAAAACGGCCGAGAGAGGCCAGGCGACCAGCCAGGCATTGAACTTGCTTGAGCCTTGTGGGTGGTTGCATGCACTCAATGGCCGTGACTTTTTCCGGGTTGACCTCGATTCCGCGGTGGGAAACAAGGAACCCGAGCAGCTTTCCGGACGACACACCAAACACACATTTCTCAGGATTCAACTTTAGACAATACTGCCGGAGGTGGGAGAAAGTCTCTTCTAAATCTTCAACGAGCCCAGCAGACTTTTTCGTCTTCACTACCAGGTCATCAACATACACTTCGAGGTTTCTCCCAATTTGCGATCGGAATACAGTATGCATGGCACGCTGGTAGGTTGAGCCCGCATTCTTCAACCCAAAAGGCATGCGGACATAGCAGTATACGCCTAGGGGGGTCACGAAGGCGGTCTTCTCTTCGTCTTCCTGCGCCATGCTGATCTGGTGGTAGCCGGAGTAGGCGTCTAGGAAGCATAAGATCTCGCACCCCGCGGTGGAATCGACTACAAGGTCTATCCACGGCAGGGGATACGGATCCTTGGGGCAGGCTTTGTTGAGGTCGGTGAAGTCGACGCACATCCGCCACGTTCCGTTCGACTTCTTGACGAGTACAGGGTTGGCCAGCCACTCAGGATAGGCGGCCTCCCGCACAACCTTCGCCTGCAACAGCTTTTCTACCTCAACCCGAATGGCATCTTGCCGCTCTGGTGCCTGCCTCCGGATCTTCTGCCGGACTGGGTGCACTCCAGGGAGCGTCGCCAATCGGTGCTCGATCACCTCCCTAGGGACCCCGGTCATTTCTGATGGTTCCCAAGCGAACACATCTAGGTTAGACCGGAGGAAGGTGACGAGCGCGTCTTCCTATTTGGTGCTGAGGTTGGCACCAATCTTCATGGCCTTCCCAGAGCCGTCCTCGCCCATGGGGACCGCCTTCACCTCGCCCGAGGAACCAGGCGAGGCGCGGGCCTTGACCGGGGGGAGCTCCGGGTAGTCATCCTTGTCTCGAGCCGTGCAGGTGGTGCCGGCCAGGTCCTGCACCTGCCATCGAGGCGCAGGCTTCCACCGATCCACCTTCACGCACCGGGCCCCGGGCCCGGGGATCTTCATCATCATGTAGGCGTAATGCGTGGCCGCCATGAACTTGACCAGGGCTGGCCGGCCAAGCAATGCGTTGTAGGGGAGGTCGAAGCCCACGATCTCGAAGTTGATCTTTTCGGTCCGGAAGTTCTCCACACTCCCGAACGTGACATGCAGTCGGACCTGACCCAAAGGTGTCAAGCCCACTCCCGGGGCGACTCCGTAGAACAGAGGGGCTGGGCGCAGCTCCTTGTAAGGGATCTGGAGCGCCTTAAACGCCCCTACGGACATGAGGTTGATGGAGCTCCCTCCATCAACAAGCACCCGCCCGAGTCTCGCATTCCGGACCGTGGGAGAAACCACGATCGGAAGATGGCCCGGGCCTGAGGTGCTCTCCGGGTGATCGGCCTGACTAAAGGTGATCGGCTCCTCCGACCATTTCAGTAGCCTGTTTGCCCCGGTAGTTGGTACGGTGGCGCACACCTCTCTCACCTCTCGCTTGTACTGCGAGTTTGACGAGTAGGTGGCGGAGCCCCCGTGGATGAACGCCACTGTGTGCTCCGCTTGCTGGAAGGCCAGCGGAGCGGGGTCCTCACCCGCGTCATCGTGGTCATCTTCATGGCGCTTCTTAAGCCGCTGCTCCACCAGCTTGGACACGACCTGACAATCTGCCAAGTCATGTCCATTGGTCCTGTGGATGGGGCAGTAAGGTCTGCCCCCATCGTCTTCTTGGCGAGGGGACTGGTGATCCCCGCGATCACCTCGCGGGGCCCGGCGATCACCTCTCCTGCCTCGACGGTTATGCTTCTGGGGCTTGTCCTCCAGTTCAGCGGCAAGAACCTCTCCAGCGCTGACCTCCTTGCGCTTCTTCTTCTTCTTGTGGTCGGAAGCCTTTGAGGTTCCTGCCTCGCTGTGGCCGAACGGTCCCGCCGGGCGCTCTCGGGCCTCCGCTGCCCTGGTGCACTTATGGGCCAGGGAGAACAGCTCGGAGGTAGTAGAAATGGTGCGGGTGGCCATCTTCTCCCGCATCTTTTGGTCTCTGACCCCCCTCCGAAAGGCGATAATCACCGACTGCTCGGAGATTCGGGGGATCATGTTCCGGCAGTGGCTAAACCGCCGAATAAACTCCCTCAGGGACTCCCCCTTCGTCTGTTCCAGGGCATGAAGGTCATCCTCCACGCCTGGCTGAGCGTAGGAGCCCTGAAAGTTGGCGACGAAGATGTCGCACAATTCCTCCCACGAGTGCACGGACCCTCGAGGGAGGTTCAGCAACCAGGAGCGGGCGGAGCCTGTCAGCGACGTCGGGAGGTAGTTGGCCTTGATCTTCTCGGACCCTCCCACGGCGCGCACCACCGTGGTGTAGATCTGCAGAAACTCCTTCGGGTTGGTGGTGCCGTCGTACTTCTTGATGGACGCAGGGCGAAACCTCTCCGGTCACACAACTTGGCGCAAGCGGAGGGAGAACGCCTGTCATCCAACATTATAGGGGGAGCAGCACCGCTCGCCCGCCCCTCGGCCCCGAGACGGGGTCGAGGAGTGCGAGTCTGCGCTCTCCCTGGAACCAGGGGTGAGGTCTCTCCCCGGGCACTAGACATCGGGCGGTCCACGCGGCGCTGCACGCGCGCACGGCGCCCTGCGAGGACGTCGCGCAAGTCACTGCAGCGGTGGGACCTCCTTTCGTCTAGGCGGGCCCTCAGATCCCCATGGCCCCCCGTCGCCTTGGGGGAACCACAGGAAGAGGTAGGGGTGCGTGCACGTCCCCCTGTGCTTGAAGGGGCTACAACCAGTGCACCCTTTCCCTTGTCCCGGCCCTTACGACCGGAACAAACTGTAGCCGTGCGGCTAGAGCCTTGCGCGTCAGCCACGCGCACGCTCTGTCGCCTGACATCGAAATCCCCCGGTCGACTTGCCACCTCTACCTGCTGTTGGGCGGCATCCACTAGGCGGGCGATGTCCCGCAGCCATGGAACGGCCGGGGTTTCGCCCTCTAGCGCAACCGGGGGATGATCGAGAAGCAGCCGGGCGGCATGAAGATTCCGCGCTGGGGTGTCGTCTCCCATTAGGAGACGCCACCGGACGGGCTGGGCCCCTAGCCCCGGGCGAGCGTCGGGACCGGCTGCGAGCGCTGCTCCCCTCAAGCAAACTATCATGCTTGGAGCCCGAGGTCACCATACTTGCAACCGTCGAAGCTTCTTGCAAACTTCGTGAGAAGATGGAAGAAAGGAGAACAATCTAACCACTGAGCCCCCTATCTGGTGCACCACTGTCAGTGTACGAGCCAACAGACCCCTTACGGCGAGGGGTATACTAAGTTCTAACCGGGGCTTTCGTGGAGATCGCTCGAGAAAGAGAGAATCAGGGGCGAAATCTGCAAGGAGACACGAGGTGTTTTGCCAGGTTCGGGCCCTCCGGAGAGTAATAGCCCTACTCCTGTCTTCTGGTATTCCCAACGCCTTTGGAGAGAGCTGGAAGATGAACAGTAACCCAAGGGAGCTCAGGCCAGCCCACCCAAAGCGGGGAGTCTAGTCTGAGAAAAATGATCGAACCCCTACTCCCATGCACCATGTCTCCCTTTTATACTCGGGTTGGCGGGGGCGCATGGGAGGCTTACACAGCAAGCTACACTCATTACACTGCCACGTCGCGTTAAATGCACCCGTCACTGTTCTTGCAGCACATTTAATGCCCTGGCGCAGCCGTCTTCTCTCCCGTCTTGGGCCCCACGCCTGCTGGCTCTGCCCGCTTTGCCGGGGTGGGAAATTGTGTAGTGACGTCATCCGCCATTATGGCGCGCATTGGGAACACACACCACCGGACTGTGGCCTTAATTACCCCCATTCAATGCGCATGACACGCATTAAATGTCTCTGACCTCTCAAGTGGCCGCGCGGGCCATTGAATACCCTCAGGAACTGGGCGCCAGCAGCATGGCCTGACCACCAGAGGCATGGCCTGATCGCCACCTTCCCGCTGGCGATCACTCAGCTGACCGCTAGAGGCGTGGCCTGGCCGCCGGCGATCACTCAGCCGACCACCAGAGGCGGGACCTGGCCGCCACCTGGTCGCCGGCGATCACAAAGCTGACCGTCAGCGGCGTGGCCCGGACGCCACATGTCCGCTGGACGGCCCCCCTTTCCAACCGCTAGCGGCGTGGCCTGGATGCCACGTGTCCACTAGCGTCCCTTTACTGAAGTGTAGTGGGCACCCCGGTGTAGAATATGCCGATAGCTTTCGTTGTCGCTTTGAATCTTCTTGATCTTCACTTCAAATTCATTTTGTGCTTTTCTTGCAAACTTTTTGAAAATTCCTTGTGTCTCACTCTTTTCATGCAAGAAGAACACTGAAGTGCAACGTGAAAAATCATCTACAATAACTAAACCATACTTGTTACCTCCGATGCTTATATAAGCAACGGGTCCGAAGAGGTCCATATGTAGAAGTTCTAATGATCTTGTCGTTGTCATGACATTCTTGGCGGGACGATGTGCTCCAACTTGCTTTCTGGCTTGGCATGCGCTACAAATCCTATTTTTCTCAAACTCAACATTTATTAGTTCATTTATGTGCTCCCCCTTTAGAAGCTTATCGAGATTCCTCATACCAACATGGGCTAGTCGGCGATGCCATAGCCAACCCATGCTAGACTTCGCTATCAAGCATGTTTAAAGTTTAGCGCTATTTGAGTTGAAATCAACTAAATAGAGTTTACCCTTCAAATATCCTTTGAAAGCCATCGAGGAATCGTCTATTCTAAAGACGGTCACATCCACATTAGTAAACAAGCAACTGTATCCCATCTCACAAAGTTGTGACATGGATAATAAATTGTAATTCAATGATCTAACTAATAGAACATTTGAAATAGAATGATCATTTGAGATAGCAATTTTACTTAAGCCCATGACCTCACCCTTACCATTGTCACCGAACACAATATTTTCATATTGTGATCATCTCTTATCAAAGGATGTGAACATTCTCTTTTCTCTGGTCATGTGGTTTGTACAACCACTATCAAGCACCTAACTTGATTCGCCGGAGAATTAATCCTACAAAAGCAAGTTAGGTCTTGATTTTAGGTACCCAAATTTTCTTGGGTCCTTGTATGTTAGTTATCAAAACTTTGGGTACCCATACCCTTTTCTTTACAAATTCATTGATGTTATGGGTACCAACAAACCGAGCAACTACTTTACCACGGCGGTCCATCTTTAAAACGTATGAAGCATAACCAATGTCACGGGATGCATGATGTTGAGGATGCTTCTTTGTTTCTTGTACCGCCTTATTGACTTGTGTGGTGGGTGATAGTTGTTTGCCACTTTCTTTGATAAACTTTATACATTCCTTACCCTTTACCACCACACGGTCATTTCTTTTGCTCTCATACTTATCAAATCCTAGCCCTTCTTTGTCATTGTTTCCTCGACCATTGAGAGTCTTATATAGGGCATCCTTAGATTGATAAGTCTTGATGCAACCATATCTTACCAAGGCATTTAGTCTCTCGGTTTCACTCTTTAATACTTACACAAATTGAGAGTTAGTAGCACAAATATTAATATCAATATTATAGCAATGAGAAGATCCATTGCTAGTGGATGGAATAGTAGATGGATGCATCATTAGAAGAGGAGATGCTATCATTGAGTGAATCAAGTTGCACTTTAAGAGCTTTATGATTGGCTTCTAAACTATTGGAATATCCGAAGTGTCTAGAGAGTGACAAAACCAGATCGGACTGTCCGATTCAATTGATCGGAACGGTCCGAACTAGTGTTCGGAGAGGTTCGAACTAGCAAAGATCAGAATGTCCGATATCAGATTGGAACATCCGATCCAGACTTTGAAAAAAAACCAAAAACTAACTCTGAAGGATGTGTTGTGACTCGCGTCTCTCAATAATTCTAGCTAGCATTCATCTGAGCATAGAGACATATCCTTGATGAACTACATTGCATCCCTCTTAATAGTACGGTATACCTATTGACTCAATCAATAAATGTAAAACAATATCGAATTGAGGACGTTTTTTCTTTCTTCTCATTTTGTAGGGCCGCCATCGTTCGTAGATTATCTTACTTTGGTTTCACCTGTTCATTAACTCATTGAACGCATTAGTCCCTTTAATCGTTTGTCATTAATCATCCAAAACTAACTTTGGGGCCTAAATGCAATTTCAGGCACCACACTCCTCTCGACAGCATATCATCCGCATTCCGACGGCCAAATGGAGGTGGTCAATAGGATGGTGGAAATGTACCTGTGTTGTTTAGCGGCCGATAATCCTCATACATGGGTGAAGTGGCTCCCCTGGGTGGAGTTCTGCTACAACTCCTCCTTCCATTCAGCTCACCACATGACGCCCTTCGAGCTCATGTATGGGCGCCCTCCTTCGTCACTCCTTCCATACAATCAAGGGGCCACTGTCATCAACACCGTCGATTGTCACCTCACCGACCATGATACGATTCTCGCCAGAGCGTGAGAGCTCCTCCTCCACGCCCAAAACAGGATGAAACAATATTATGACCTCTATCATTGTGAGGTCTCCTTTTTAGGGGAGATTTGATCATTTGCCATATTTTTTATGGTGCAATTGATCATTTGCCCCATGTGTCTCACTGACATGTGGCCCCAGAGCCCGCATGTCAGTGAGACATTATAGGGCAAATGATCAATGGTACATGTAAGTGAGGGAAAATCATCAATTGATCCCCTTTTTAGTGGGTACTTGGGTATGGCTTCGGCTTCAACGACATCAGCAACAGTTAGTGCGCGCCACTGACCACCACAAGCTGTCACCCCGTTACTATGGACCGTGCCAGATCACTGTGCGCATTGGAAGGTGGCCTATTGGCTGGCTTTACCCTGGGAAGCTCGCCTCCACGATGTCTTCCATGTGTCTGTGTTGAAACAATTCAAGGGCGTCTCTCCAACGGTACTACCCGAGCTTCTCTCTTATGTCTCTTCCGCAACACTGCCAAACAGGCTGGAGCTGCATCTTCTCTTGGTCCAACGTCTCGGCTGGGAATAGACCTCCCCTGGATTCCCGGCCGGAAATGGACCTTGCGATTCGCATCCCTGGGTCAGTACTCAGTAGCAGTAGCTATGAAAAATTTCTGCGTTCTAATCTTTGAGAAGTTTGTTTCTTTGGTTTGTTTCATTACTAACATGGTTTGGTACGTGCAATTGCAGCACTACGGACTTGCATCCGCACATCAGAAAGATTTTGAAGAAGCTGCGGCTGACGCAGGTCCTGACCGACGTGTTCCTGAAGACCACTGAGGCAACTCTGAAGAGGCTTCTTGTTGTAGAACCGTTTGTCCCTCTGTTCACGTGCTGTTTACAAATAATGATGCTGATGTAACGCACTCCAAATGGATTTTATACCAACCTCATCCTTCAAACCAAACAACATCTTGAACGATCCAGAATTATCCTATTCAGGCAACCAAACAAAATCTTGTACCATCCCATTCAAACAACCAAACACTCTCTCTGTACCATTCCATCCATTCTATACCATCCCGTCCCGTTCACACTTGTACTTCCAACCAAACGCACCATTAGCGCGGCACGTCCCAGCCTGGCCAGGCACCGGCCTTTTTAATCGAGCCCACAACAAACAGCTCGCTCGCGCTCTCTCTCTCTCTCACACAAAGCTCGCGCGTCTGAAGCGCCGACCAAATCGCTAGTTGCTAGGGTTTGCGGCCTCAGGGGCAAATCCGGCGGCGGCAGCGGCGGAGTAGTCGTTGGTGGATGGGCGTGCCACCATGAAGCCCAATCCCAATCTCATGGGTTCTCAGCTCAAGCGTCCCAACCTCGTACGATCCGATCCGTGAGTACCTTCCAATCGCGCTTCCATTTCTTTTTTTTATCCAAACAAAATGCCTGTGATCTAACCCTAATGCTCTTCCATTCTCCTCCTCAATGCACATGTCTCCGCCGGCGCCGGTGTCCGCTCCCCCACCACCCTCGCTGCCCTCCGCGCCACCACCACCGCCTGCCCAGAAGCTTACCACCAACGACGCCCTCGTCTACCTCAAGGCCGTCAAGGACAAGTTCTAGGACAAGTACGACAAGTTCCTCGAGGTCATGCGTGATTTCAAGAGCGGGAGGTCCGTCGCTTCACTTCCCTTCCTTGCCTTGGATTCTTCTCATCACTTGCCATGGACCGTTGGAACTCCTTTATTTATCTTGTCTTTCATTTTTTTTTCCTTTCCGGGATTGGTTGCAGGATCGACACCGCCGGTGTGATTATCCCTGTGAAGACCCTGTTTAATGGCTTCCCTGACCTCATCCTTGGCTTCAATGCTTTCTTGGCAAAGGGATATGCGATCAAGCTCCACGACCTCGACAAGAAGCCCGTCGATTTCATGGAGGCAATCAATTTCGTCAGCAAGATTAAGGTTTCGCCATCTCCTCCTTTCATAGCTCCTGCTACAGACAAATGCTTTAATTGTTGTTGCGGTTTCCCGCGCTGCAGAGTCGATTTCAGCAGGAGGACCAAGTCTACAAGTCATTCTTTGGAATCCTCAACATGTATCGCATGCATAACAAGGCCATCCAAGATGTTTACGAGGAGGTACCTTGCCTTTTCTAGAAACCTGGTTCATTGTATATGGCAGTGCAAAATTCTGTGTGACCACGTCTCTTTTCTAGGTCGCGACGCTGTTCCACGACCATCCCGATTTGCTTGAGTTGAAGCATTTCTTGCCTGATACGTCAACCTCTCCACAACCGGTGACCGTTCCTAGAGGTGTTTCAGTCAGACACGATGACAGGACCCCAATAATGCCTTCTACTAGGAATGTTCCAAGCATTAAGGTAAATGTAGAGGTGGGCCTCTGGTTTTGTTATCTGTCTTCATTTCCTAATGCTTGAATAACTGTACAGTTACCACATAACGTTTCCTTATACCTGAACCAATGTAATATTCTCCTTCAATGCTACTGTCCTGTGGTGTTCAGTGAAATCTATGGGATATACCGACAAACTTGTGTTTATCTTACGTGAGCTTTAAAATAAGTAACGAAGTATTTGTTGACACTGGCTCCAGGACCCGAAGGATGTAGATGCAAAATATTAAATAGGAAATGAAAGTACATGGAAACTACTTTGTTTGTTAGGCTCATATTGCTGCATCTGCTTTTAGACTTCAATGCTGCAGTTCTCACTGATTCACTGGCCAGAAAAACCCTAAACCCTAAACGCCAGAAAAACCCTAAACCCTAAAAACCCAGAAAATCGCGGGAGGATTTTACCAACACGGTCTTGAGAATGCGCTCCATGAGAGTCTCAAGCTGTGCGCCGTAAACGGGCATGGGCATTACTCTGAATGACCAAGGTATGCCCCATGAGGATCGATTGGGCTTTATAAGCCAATTGTCGCATACCGTAAACGGGTGCGGGTACCGCCCGGCCACGAGCCACTCGGCCATGAGCCGACCCATTCTTGGTAAGCCCCACGAGGGTCAATTGAGCTTTATCAGCCAATTGCCGCATACCGTAAACGGGTGCGGGTACCACCCGGCCACGAGCCACTCGGCCATGAGCCGACCCATTCTTTACGGTATGGGGAAGAAGAAATAGTTTTTTTTATTTATTGCAACATGCTCGTTGATTCCTACCACTTAATCTTAATTTATTGTATCTTCCTGGAGATCGATGCATCTGGCAAGCTTAATATATTCTAATGGCCGGGATCGATGCATCGAAGCTGCTAGCCTTGGATTGGATTGGGTTGGGTGGTCGTGGTCAGGAATGCACCAGGCAAGCTTAATTATCTCATGCCCACGCCCATTGGCTCGACCCGGATGAGATGGATGATGATGCACCTGTTAGTGTTATGCCCTTGAGGCAGTCATATAGATGGTTGTAACATGACTATGTTTATGAATAATATGATTATTGGTCAAATGAATGTATATCATTATATTGATCAGTAAGTATGTGACTTGCTTATGAAACTCTCTACTCATTGATATAATTCTGTAAGTATCTCTGATCGGATATCATCGTAGTGGACAACGATGAATGGATCAACACATGTACTGATCGATGATCATGTTTCATAGATCATGGGATATGGAGATATCATCAATACACTGTGAACGCATGTTGGAGAACATGTGTTAGATGGACCCGCAATGGGACACTGCGAGAATGTTGCATTCTTATATGTCATCAGTGTATCTCATACATAGTAGATGTATGATCCTTAGACCTGAGATTGTCATATTCCCTACATATGTAATAGTTTACCTTGGGGTTACCAAACACTATTTCCTAACCGAATAGTTATAAAGGTAGCTTTCATGTTCACTATGAAACATGCAGAGGGAAGTGAGTGATCAAGATGGGATTTGCCACTCCAGTGTAACGGAGATATATGTTTAGGCCACTAGTGTGATATTGTTAAGGAAGTGCATGGCCATGCCGTGATTGAGGAGTCAATCACTACTTATTAATATATCACGGATACGAGAGATGGATTGAACTGTCAAAGGATGACATGCTTCTCGCCTTGAGTTCGATCTTCATATAATTTGGCAAAGAGATTATTACATTAGTACTTTACTCATATGCGTTTGGGAGTTGGCATGCTCTGCAAGGAGCCGCTACCGACTATTGGATTAGAAAAGGGTTTCCGAATCCATGTCCAAATGCGCATGAACCTACAGGGTCACACACTTAACGGGCTGGGACGCATTAATTCGGATTGGATCCGTAATTAATGGACCTCGTGGGCTTAGCGCGTAGATGGGCCCTGACTGCCTAGGGTTTCACCTCGTGGCTATATAAGGAGGGGAGGAGGCTGGGCGCAGCACACTCTTCCGTGCGTTTTAGAGGTGTATCGCCAGAAACCCTAGCCACCTCTTCTCGTTGCCCCTGCCGAGCGACCCGGTGCTTGCACACCGACGCACGGCGTCCCATCCCCGGACATGTGGACTACTGTGGTGACGCTGCTGCGACTGCGGCGTGCGAGGACGATCCACAGCCGAACGAGACGAGGACGATCCACGACTGCGGCGGGAACGATCCAATTTCGCAACTGCGCGTCTAGTGGTAATTGATCTATGATCACTTACTCGCATGATGTCTTGGGTGATCGCAGTAGAATTTTTAAAATTATGCTAGCGTAGCCTACCCGTTCCTCAACAGCACCTAGCAACCTTAATTATATCATGTATGCACCATCTCATGTAGAGTCCATATCCGTCTATTCCTTATCTAAACCTGAAATAAACGGTGAGCTTTGAGCATGTAAAGTAGTAGATATGATTATTGTCTATATATTTTTCTATATCATTTAAAGATAAAACTAAATATAACTTCTACAATATTTTAATTATA
Source organism: Rhipidocladum racemiflorum (assembly GCA_036346355.1). Classification (NCBI taxonomy): domain Eukaryota; kingdom Viridiplantae; phylum Streptophyta; class Magnoliopsida; order Poales; family Poaceae; genus Rhipidocladum; species Rhipidocladum racemiflorum. The sequence goes on from CM070580.1 coordinate 70,217,687, forward strand.
ACACGGAAAAAACTGTTTGTTCTTGATAATAAGTCATATAATGATGTTGAGAAGTGCTTTTATGCTCTTCCTTTTTAAAGTTGCACAAATATTAAAGCATGAATGAAGGGTAGATGAGGATTACTTACCTCTTCGTTTGCTTTAAGATTTGTGCAACTTGTATTAGGACGGAGAACATAGAAGCACCTCTCAATGATGTTTTGTATTGTCTATATACCGGGCTTGTGTCAACTCTTTACAAAGAGACAACTACATTTTCTCCTTTCTCCCTCCTCTAAGTCAACAAAAAGCCTAATGCAAAGCTTATACATAGCTGATATCACACTATTCTAAGAGTAAGTACAATAACAAAGCCACTACTTACTCTATTCTCATCTATCATCTAGAGTAAGCAATAAAGCCAGCTTATACAACAACCATTTCTGACACCTCCAAAGGCTAGCAAATGCCAGCAACGGCTAGTTTTTGCTTGTAGGCTATAAATAGACCCCATGGGGAGTGTTGGTTGGATGATGCACTTATGGTTTAGACTCTTGGCTCTTGTGTGAATGTTTGTGGGAGGGTTTGCATGTGTTGCCTCTCCCTAATTTGGTTTTGAGCTCAAGAGTGAGGCTAAGTTGCATGTGTTGCACCTAGAGTGTTATTGAGATGAGCATAGTGTATGTGTTGCACTTAGGTGGTCACCGGAAGCACATGTGTTGTGCTAGCTGAAGTTTGAGCGGAATGCTTAACTTGTTGCTTTTGGTGGTTGCCACCAACTAGATAGCGTAGGAGCGTCATGCGCGGGAGCTCTCAAAATTTATGAGATGCCCCGGCGAAGTTTGTTAAGGTTCTAGTTGAGTTTACTCGAAAGAGTAAAAAACTATGAGTGGATTTGAGGCGGAGGGCTCAAGTGAGTAGGCCGGTTCAAAGTGAGTTGGACTTCCTCAACATGGACTAGGGCCTAGGGGAGATCTACAAGTCTTCGAACACCACGGTAAAATGTTGGTGTGTCTCTTGTCTCATTACTTTCAAGCATTTACATTATTGCATATTTATTAATTGCTTGAGTGTGATTAAAATTGCTTAATATTTCTTGTTTGATCAATATAACAATTCTTGTGTTAGAGACATAATTTAATTAGTGCACTAGTGAGCAAAGTTGATTTAGGCTTTAATTGTCAAAACCTTAATTTACGCTTCTGCAATTGATTTAGGTTTTGACATAGGGGTAATTAGAGTGTAATCCTCGAGTAGAGAATTTTTATAAACGCCTATTCACCCCCCTCTAGGCGCATCCTCGACCCTACAGCGACAGACGGCTATTTGTGCAAAAAAAATCAAGTGTAATTTATTTATTTTTTTCTCGGCTCCCCCTCACTTTCTCTCTTTCTCTCTCTGCTGCCACAAAGACGTTGAAGATCAAGCGCAAGACGTAAAACACGACAAAATCGTTGTCGCAGACGGCAACGCGACACGACTTTCACGGTATGGCAGCGCGATTAGCGTATTGTCCATTTTTGCAAAAAAAATGGTGGTATATTTTTGTAATTCATGAATAAAAAATAATTATTTAACAAAATCGTCCTTTTCTCGCTGCCGGCTGCCGCCGCGTTGTTTCGCCGCTACGGTCTGCCGCGCCACGGTAGCGCGATTGGGCTCTATCATTCTGCCATGGCACGATTGGCGGCAGATCCCGTGCCGTGGTAGCGATTGGTGGTCCGTCGCACTGCCACGGCGCGACTTTCGACATTATTTTCTCACGTAATGCATAATCCAAATCTATAATACCAAGGGCAATCTGAACTCTTTCCTTCCAAGAAGGAAAGTTCGTCCCTGTCAGCTGCTCAATGCCGTTCAAGTAAGCGGCAAAATTAGTGTTGTCCATGGCTGAATCAAGTAAATAAAATATAATCAGTAAACATTGGAGAAAATAAATGTCTTGCATGAAATTAACCCTACGTTGGTCTGATTAATAATATGCTAATGACAGGAAAAAGAACTAAATAAACTTATGGGTAACACATGGTTATATACAATGTTGGTCAGAATATGATCATGGTTATAACATAATCCCTGTTTTAATTAAACAGGTATGATACATAGTTATAATCAACTTTGGTCAGAATATAACTATGATCACAAAGTAATCCCAAAACATTATTAAATCTCTAATCAATATTTCCCGTTGGTTCCATATTAATCTTTACCCCTTTATAATTTACCAGTTAATTCTTTTCTACATGCACACACTATTTGCCCCCACAAAGAATACCTTTTCTTTGTTCACCCTAACACGTGCACCCAGAAATCCCCCTTCCTCATAATCAAGGGCTAAGATGTTTTATCACATCACTTCATCAAATCTAATGGACCAAATCACCTGGTTCATCCCATCAATCCCATCATGCGCGATCACAAACCACCGACCACCGGAAACGGATTAAAAACGACAACCCCCAGAAAAGCGGAGCGTACAAAACAACCACCCATCACAGTGCCGGGCGAGCGGAGGGAGCGAGAGCTCGATAAAAAGGAAAGGAGGAGGAGACGAAGCGTCCAAGCCCAAGCAACTTCCCCTGCCTCCCTCCTCTCCCATGCCCACATCGAGATCTTAGCAGCGCCGGAGATCGAAGAGGAGCGGCGACGCGCGCCCCGATCCCTCCTCCTCGCCGCCGCCGACGATGACCACCGATCGGTAAGTGATCCGATCCGCCTTGTGTGCATCGGTGCCGGATCGCGGCCGAGGGCAGTGGCGCCACAACCTCCAGGACGGCCACGACCGGTACGTCTGGGCCTAGGCAACCAGTACGTCGGGGAGTGGCGCGCCGGGGTGATCTCCGGCCATGGCGTGCTGATCTGGGCGAACGGGATCCGCTATGAATGGGTTTGGGAGAACGGTGTGCCCAGGGGAACGGGGGTGTTCACGTGGCCCGATGGGAGCCGGTACGTCGATTCCTGGGCGTGGAGCTGTGTGGACCTGCCAGCCATAAGCGGCACCTTCTTCCCGCTGGTTGACACGGGGGGTAGGGGTGCGGTGCGGAAGAGATCCTCCGTGGAGGGGATTGGGGGGAAGGCGGCGGCCGTGCCACGGATCTGCATCTGGGAGTCGGAGGATGAGGCGGGGGACATCACCTGTGACATCGTAGACGCGCTCGAGGCGTCCATGCTCTACCGGGAGGCTGCTACCGTTGGAACTGGGGCGACCTACATGCGGACGAGTGCTCAGCGAGGAACCAGCGGAGGCCGCCTCGTCGAGCGCGTCGAGTTCAGGGTTTGCTTCACGAGCGGTACGTGCTCGCTCTTCTGCCACTTCCGGGGCTCCCTCACCGTCCTTCCAATCCATCAACGTAGCAAAGGATGCTTGTTGTGTAACCTTGTTTGTGTAGCTTTGTGATCCTTCCCTAGCTTCCTGATAGAACACGCGCCTGCTTAGTTATTCAAAGACGCTCATATCGTACTGGGTGCTAGATACGCTTTAGACGCCACACAGATGAAACCTTTGATTGACTTGAGAATTTCCTCTTGTGCTGATTTATATTGTATGTGCTTCTGTTGTGGTCACTTTGATCAAGTGGCATTGTACTTACCAAATCACCAAAAGTCTGCACTTTGCATTTGTAGTCAGTGCCTAAAAATGGAACAGGACAATATTTTTGCTTACTGAGCTTGCTCAGAGCTGCGTAAAAGGAGGTCTAGGAGTGTTCAAACTTTAACAGTATTTTGTATTCTCAGGTTTCTCAATATCTGCTGCACGACTTGGATTGCCAGATGTTGGTCTCATCTCCTATGGGGAAATGATAGATCAAGGGCGCCTAATCACCAAGCAAAGGTCGATGCTTGTGATTGGTGATGCTGATAATGGTTATGGAAACTGTATGAATGTCAAGAGGACAGTGAAAGGATTTATTAATGCTGGTTTTGCTGGAATTATTCTTGAAGATCAGGTATGCTTTTCAAGGAATATTGACTGTGAATGTCGTCCCATAGATTGTATTTGTTCCGCTCGTCTTGAAATTCTAGCTATTATTTTTTGTCAATATGGTATTTCCAAGGAAACTATAGAGTATTCTCTCTCTCTCTCAAAAATGCTTGTTCATGGGATATGAACAGCTAGTATTCCTCTGGCTTAAAAATGCAAAGCTAAGATCAGGACACTTGAAATATAACATTAATTTGAGTGTCATACTGTCATGTTACATTTACTCTGCCTAAATGTTGTGTTTTTGTTTTACCGAATTTTAGCAGTTTTTTTTGCTTCTATAACCTATCTGTTGTGCACAATTATCACATTACTGGATTAGAATGCTGCATCTTCTGACCGAAGATTCAACTTATATAAATCTTATATCTGTATAATTTTTGTAACATCTGAGTTGTTCATTCAGATATCTGTTAACTAATGTAATATTAGAGATGGAAAGATGCAGAGTATAAATTCCATTAATTGTAATAATTGGTCTAAACTGTTGTGATAGTTTTGGATAAGACATAAGTCTGGGCTCCAGAGCCTTTTTGACATCTCACATCCTTAGTTTTACGGAATTTCATATTCAAGCAATCAATTTTCATTTCTCTTGGTTTTCATTTATTAAAATGACATGAGATTTGCCACAAGTTTTTTTCTCTTCACTTTTTATATTGGTGCTTATTTTTTCTCTCTGTTTTTGCCAAGACAGAGAAACGTGCAGTTCATGCCATAATGGGCATGCTTGCATCTTCAATAAAGGTGTGGCATTGTGCTGCTGCTGAATTGATTGGGCGGCTGATAATCAATCCAGACAATGAAATGTTTCTGGCATGAAGGTTGCAACTCGAGATTACGTGGTTTGCTTAGCAGCTATGGTACCATGCTTGTATTCTCCGGTATAGTCTAGCGTTGTTGTTTGAATTTTCCTATCCCCAACCATTTTTGTTTTTGCCTGGTTTTAGTGGAGCATTGTGAAGGAAATAACCTTTTTTGGTTGCTTCGTAAAAAAATAAATGTGATGCCCAATAGGTTTTGGCGCATTTATCTGTTTTCGGTTTCACATTGGCTTGGTTTTGTGTACACAGGAGCTACACAGGCGTTATGTTATGAAGAGGAATCGACGTAAGTGCCAAAGAGAGGAAGATGAGTACAGTTCATTCAATAGCCGCCCATGATGAACTGATAAAAGAGTGAGGAAAAGATGAGCACAGATCACTCAGAAGCTGCCCATGACGAACTGATAAAAGAGGGCGAGGAAAAGCTGGGCACAGATCTTTTAGCAGGTGCCCATAATGAACCTGAAGATGATGAGAAAATGGAGCGTGTAGATCCTGAATATGAAGAAGATCCTGAAGAAGTAGAAATATATGGAGATGATGAGGACATGGGTGATGCTACTGCTGAAGAACTGGTAGAAAAACAGGTTTTTTTCTCCACACACTTTTGTATCATTTCATACATGATACATGTATTCATTATTGTTTAATTGGCATGCCATTTATTAGCCTTTGCTTCTTTTAGAAACTATCTGTATTACTGAATGGTGTTTTCTTTTAGCTGGTTAGACGACTTCTTTTCTTTAGTGTCAATCTTAGGCAACTTATAATACCGTGCAGACTTCTTTTCTTTTAGCTGCAACCCCAAAGAAATGGTAGATTGCGTGCCACTACAGTTCTGAATTTAGTCTGCAAAGGTGAGAATTTTGTAAACAGGCATCTCATCAGTGTAAATGCCATTGTTTTATTGCTCGGTTATGTACAGTGTATCCTATTCACTTAAAGTTCCAATCTGATAAGAACTTTGTTTATGATGAACTTTGGTTTATGATGCAATTCTAGAATAGAAAGTGATAGTTGCAAATTGCAACTTCTGTTCACTGAGTTGCAACAATGTATAAATAACACTGTTTTTAGCTCCTTATTTTTGTTGGACCCATAAGTTAATGAATGAACCTCCAGAAATCAGCTGTTTTTTTCGCTACGCATTGTATTAGTTTTAGGGATGAAGTAATCAAATTAGCATGATTTTGAAATTTCTGTGGCCCTAAAGTTATCGAGTATTGAGTAATTTTAATTAGTCTTGTAGCTAGAAAGGCAGAGAAAAGTAGGGGACCGGCATATGGACATGGGTTGTATGATTGGGGAAGGTGGCTTGGCCTATAGCATGGCGCTGTGGTATTGTCTCAATTTCTTTGCCTTCATTGTCATGGCATTTGATGTTTTGTTCATTGTTTGGTGGGCCAAATTTTCATGCCAGATCTGTATATACGTTAATATTGATTAAGAGTCTTCAGATTAAGCATTATGTCATTTTGGTCTAATGTCGCATCAGGTTTTAAGGGTTGGTTACTAATTAGGGCCCGTTTCGTTTAGATTTTTCTGCTACATCTTCTTGTGAGTATATCTCTCTCTTCTTCCAGTCCTAATGCCATCCATCCGGACAATAGATGATTTTAGAACTTTCTTTTTTTCTAGAATACTATTTTAGAACATTCTCCATGGGTTGATGAAGCTTTTGTAATGACTGCAGTTTATAATAACTACTAGGGCAACATTGCTTATTTAAATTGTATTACCAAATATCACCGTAGCGTTAGCACGGACAATATACTAGTCAGAGACAATAATCATGAAAATAACTGTCACATTAATTAAAGTGCTCAGAAATTAATCAAAAAATTACTCTAAACATTAATGTCCAGAATATTGACCATAAAATTAACAATAATAATGCCCAGGAAATAAACATTAAACAATAATTATTGCTAAGTTAATGAGACATAATGCAACAAATAAAGAAACAGCAGTAAACAATAAAGGCTTAAACAGTAAAAGCCGCCTTCGGCCCTGAGGCGCAACCGGCCCACGACCGCTGTTCGGTCCAATGCGCATGTGGCCCACAAATTGCAACAACCCAGCAAAGGGCGTATTGATTCTCAGCCGTCGATCGAAATGAACGGCTCGGATTGATCCGAACTCGAACTAAAATGCGACGGCGGGGAACCCTAACCCTAATTTCATTAGCCTTCTTCACCCGGTAAACACGCACACGCGCGCGGGCAAAGCGGCAGCGTCATGGGCGACGCGACGGCGCGGCTTCACGCGAGGGCGACGAAGCGCGTGCGCGGGACGACGACGCACGCGGGCGGCCACGGTGGTGCGCTAGGGCGGACGATCGGCGAGGCGGCCGCAAGCACGCGCAAGCGCATACGGCGGGAAGGTGCGCGCTAGACGGCCCGAGCGAGTGAAGCGGCGGCGACGACCTGCTAAGGTAAGCCCCAAACCCTTTCTAATGCATTAGGGCTCTTGATTTGCTTCTGGATTTGGAGAGTTTTGGGGATTTAGGGCTCGGATTTGGTGATTTGGGGGAAGTCCGAATGGGATTTTGCGATTTAGGGTTCTTGATGTTCTTATCCCCTCCTTCTTAATGCTATCCGAGACTAATCAACCCTAAATCGAACGGATTCAAGATTAATCCGAGCCAAATCGGTGCTAAACCAAGCCTAATTTGCCCCAAAACAACATCAACCGAAAGAAATAAGATCTAAACCGGGCTTAAAGGATCATGTTAGACTAGAGCGGCTCTGATACCAAATGTTAGGCATTAATCTAAGGGCTAAGTCTTCTAGCCTAAGTCATGATCACTAGTAATGCGGAATAGTCATTAGAACTAACCCGGTGAAGTAGACGCCATTAGAAGATGTCTCGGTGATGTTCTTGATGTCGGTGAGGAAGAAGCAGTGAGGGGATGCACCGTGCTTCCTTAGTCCTGAGGGAGAGGAAAAGTCCACCGTGACTCGCACAGTGGTGGAGATGGTCGTCGACAACCTCAGCGCCAATAGCCTATATCGGAAAGGGATTTCGGGTGGAGGATGAACCCGTGAGCCAAAAACTCATGAACACGAGTGCCGGCCTCAACTCTGTATTTTTATAGCGCTATTTGACAGGACCAAAACCGAAAGAATTCGTGCGCTCCCGATCATTGCGCGAAACGTGACTTAGATACGTAATTTTCGGATTCAGTTAGGTTAACTGAGATCATCACTAACATATCCCTGTGAAGACCCTGTTTAATGGCTTCCCTGACCTCATCCTTGGCTTCAATGCTTTCTTGCCAAAGGGATATGCGATTAAGCTCCACGACCTCGACAAGAAGCCCGTCGATTTCATGGAGGCAATCAATTTCGTCAACAAGATCAAGGTTTCGCCATCTTCTCCTCCTTTCATAGCTCCTGTTACAGACAAATGCTTTAATTGTTGTTGCGGTTTCCCGCGCTGCAGAGTCGATTCCAGCAGGAGGACCATGTCTACAAGTCATTCTTTGGAATCCTCAACATGTATCGCATGCATAACAAGGCCATCCAAGATGCTCACGAGGAGGTACCTTGCCTTTTCTGAAACCTGGTTCATTGTATATCTAAACTAATAAATGATTGAGTTTACCCTGTTCGTTCACCCTGTCCTGAATCTGCACACCGAAGTACTAAACCATCTCCCCACGTCCATGTTCCACTTCTCCGTCCGCTTACCCCGTCCTGGAAAAACCGTTCCACCTCCTGCATAAAAAAGATGCTATCCTTGGCGCTCGCATGCACATCGCAACCGTCGCTCCTCCCCTTGCATATCTGCGCTGCCACCATTGCCCGTCCTCACACCAGCGCCGCCGACCCTGCTCCCACCCCTCATCGCACCAACGCCGCCACAATTGCCCCTCCTCGTACCGGCACTACCACCATCGCATCTCGCACTGGCGCTGCAACCACCATAGCCTCTCCTCTCATATCGCACTGGCATCGTAGCCTCTCCTTGCAGCTTGCACTGGAGCCCGCTGCTTTAGGGAGGGGGGTCACCCGGTGGCACCATCGCAGGCGAGGAAGATAACTGGATCCGGCCTCCCCCGCCACTACTCCACCGAATCTGGCTTTTTCTGCCATGACGCGACGCCAGGTGGCGCCTTGTCTCGTCCCCTGTCCCATCACTTTTTCTACAATGACCCCTGTCACCTCGTCCTCCGCTTCCTACAAATTTGTGTTTAAATTCTACAATTGAAAACACCGGGTAGAAGCTGGTTCCCAGCGAGTAATCAGTATCAACTATAGTCCTGGTTTTTCTATAATAGGTTTTTTAATCCTTTTTTGGAGCACGCATCAGTGGTTGATTGATAGCCAGTCCAGGACAAAAACTGTGGTTCTTGTGGTGCCATTTGTATAACATGATTGAATTTGTGTTTGATTACTGCATTTTTTGTTTTTTCTAGGAATTGTTGGCTCTTGGTGAATGTATTGGGTATGTAATCACTGGACTTCGTGAGGAAAAAGTTATGAGAGGCTTGAAGCAATGGAAATTTGTCAGCATACCGATTGAAGAACCTCCAACATGTGTTGAACCATGCTGCACTTGCCAGTTAATTCGAAAGCTTATATTTTCTAAACTTTTGCTACAGAATTTATTTCTTTAAAATTTATTTGGAGATTCTATCGAGTTATATTTTTGACATTATCATTGGCTCATTGTGTTGTCTGAATTGGCTGCTCTTGTAAGGCATGATAGCTTGTGGCTTAGTGAATGCCGGTCACTCATATAAAGTACTTTGCTATGTTAACCTGCATGAGCATTCGTAGTGGCTTCCTCTTGTATATTCAGTATCCAAAGAAGCCTCATCCTCTCTATTAATAGTCAAGGGGATGATAGTTGTTTGCTGGTTACCGGCCCCTCTTAATTGGAGTCCAAATCATTACATTTATGTCTATAGCTCCAATATGGCAATATCCTTTTTCAAAATACAGGCATTACAGACCCAATCCAGCTATCCCTAAAACTTTTCTGCTATTAATGTTGAAAAGTCATTTTCTGGATTATCATTTAATTGTCTGCTTCTTGTCCTGGTTCAGCTGTTCAGTTGTTTCTAATCCTATTACTAATTCCTAACTTGTTCTATCATCTGCTTACTCATGCTACTTGAGAGGTGTAGGTATCAGCAGGTAATGAGATTGAGAGGTGTAGGGTGATTTCTCTATTTTAATTGGCTTAAATGTTTGATCTTATGTGCATTGAATCCCTATCTATTGAATGTTTACAGCAATTCATTGTTATATGAAAACTTACCATATGAGAGGAAGCAATTGATGCTCAGCATCTGCTAATATATTTCAGATGTGATCCCTATTTCTTAGGAGATGAAGCTGGAATTCATGTACCAATTTTTTTTTCTCAATTTTACCACACTTAGATATACTTTTCTTTTTCATGATTTCTCTATTTTAATTGGCTTAAATGTTTGACCTTGTGTGTTTGGCATATATCTCCAATGAAAAAAATGGAGATGTGTTTGGTATTTATCTCCAATGAAAAAAAGAAATGGAGTTTGAGTTTCTTTTACAGAAAAAGTGATTTGAAAATACTAATCTTGAAGTATGAACCTGGAACGAAGTTAAGTCTATCTTGATTCATTTCAAGACAATCCTTAGATCTGAATTGCTTCTTATTGGCATATCTTGACGAACCTCATACTAAGGAAATGCCCCTAGCCTCTTGAGAATGCTATCTACTGAAGGTAAAAAGGAACTTAGCTAACTGAACAAAAAGAATTGTAAAACTGTATATACATGGTCCCATGTGAAGTCATGCAGATTGCTCTTGCAGTTCTATGCATTACAGTACCCTAAATAGTTATGACATTTTGGATTGATCTGTTGAATGTACAAATGATTAGTGCAGATTTGTGTGTATGTTTCCTCCATTGCAATGTTGAATTAGTTTGTGTACTGCAAGATTTGTGTGTTATACTAAAACTAAACCATACTTGTCATTTTCGCAGGGTGCAATAGGGGCTGGTGCCATGGCGAAGAAGAAGCGGCTACTAAGGCGATGTGAGTGTGGTGAGGTGTGGGCCGTTAGTACAGCTCTGTACCTTGCTTACGTCCAGTGAAGCTTTGCTACCAAGGGATGGAGGTCTCTAGGCTGTGCCCATCACCCGTAGCGTGCTTTTCTCCAGAACTGCTATGAGGTTTATTTTAGCTTCATTTGATCTATCCTGTCTGTCTACTATCCAAACTGACATCTATTGAAGAGATGAATTGATAATGTTTGCTATCACTGATTTTATTAGTTGGAGGCATAGATTGAAACTTCTTTGCTGCATTAGATGTCATTTTTTTAATTAAATGTGACTATCAGATAAAAGAAAAACAAATCCAGATGGTAACATTACCCTTACTTCCTTTTTTCCATATAGGATCGGATCTGGGAAAATAAGGTTTTTCAAGCAGCACTCAATATAAATATGATTTCAATGCCACAACCATTATGTTGTTTTTTTGTAGTGCTAATGTGTATGTGATGAAGACATTTTGTTTCATAGAATGCCACACTCTATAACTGTGCTATATCTTTTTGAGTTCAGACCTTGGCACCATCAGGGCATTTAAAATAGCAGGTGATTGCTGACACTGTACATCTAACCATGTAGAAGTATCGATAATAGTCAATACCAGTGTGTTAAGGTAGTACAATATAGGTAGGTGTGTTAAGGTAGTAGAATATAGGTAGCAAAATCATTCACTGTGTGAAGAAAACTTGTGCAAGAGAGTCTCTGGGCAATTGTCTCAACTGTCAATGTTTTTATCAGAATTTTGTTGCCTGTCACTGCATTGATCACATCCGTGATTTTCTGGGGATATTTTTTTTTCTTAGGGAAGCAGCCTTACATGTTTTCAAATTCCAATAATATACTACTAGGTGTTAATATAATTTGCCTCAAAATTGACATTTTTATCACTTATGACATTATTCTTATAAGATCCATTGCAACGCATGGGTACCTTACTAGTGGCAGTGCAAAATTCTGTGTGACCACGTCTCTTTTCTAGGTCGCGACGCTGTTCGACGACCATCCCGATTTGCTTGAGTTGAAGCATTTCGTGCCTGAGACGTCAACCTCTCCACAACCGGTGACTGCCTTAGATGTGTTTCAGTCAGACACGATGACAGGACCCCAATAATGCCTTTTGCTAGGAATGTTCCAAGCATTAAGGTAAATGTAGAGGGGCCTCTGGTTTTGTTATATGTCTTCATTTCCAAATGCTTGAATAACGGTACAGTTACCACAGAACGTTTCCTTATACCTGAACCAATGTAATTTTCTCCTTCAATGCTACTGTCCTGTGGTGTTCAGTGAAATCTATGGGATATACCGACAAACTTGTGTTTATCTTACGTGAGCTTTAAAGTAAGTAATGAAGTATTTGTTGACACTGGCTCCAGGACTCGAAGGATGTAGATGCAAAATATTAAATAGGAAATGAAAGAACATGGAAACTACTTTGTTTGTTAGGCTCATATTGCTGCATCTGCTTTTAGACTTCAATGCTGCAGTTCTCACTAATTCACTGGCCAGAAAATTTTACGCTGAAATGTTGTTTTCTCTATCTCCAGAGGGAGAGGGCTTATCCATCAACTGCTGGACATGACCCAGGGAAGGCATCTCGAGAAGGAAAAAGGATCGTAAAATTGATCTGGATAGAAGAGATTATGAAAGGGATGAGAAGGATGGTGAATATGACAGCAAAGATTTGGATGGGGGACAACGTAAGCGCAAACCTTTCTCAAGGAAGATGGAGGGTACTTTGCTGAGACACACCAAGGGGGGGCTAGCATATCTGCTTCATCCTACAATGATAAGGATGCACTGAAAGGTGAGTCCCTTGCCATGTTCAATGGCATTAAGATGTCAATTCATGTGGATTGTGCAATATGGGATCGCAGTGCCTTATAGTTTGTGCTTTTATTCAACTTAGTGTGTAGCATCGATATCCAAATTAATAAATGTCCTGCAAAGTCTTTCCTCTTTGATGTGCTAGATTCATTTCTTATCATTCAAAATTAGGTGTGTACGCACAATAGTTTCTTTTTTGCGAGAAAGTAAAGGAGAAGCAAGAGCCTGAAGCTTACCAGGAGTTTTTGAAACGCCTTCACATATACAGCCTGGAAATAATTACAAGAAGTGAATTGAAAAATTTGGTAAACTGGATTGATCTGTCTATCAGGTTAGAACTGAAATTAGCACGATTATAAATAATTAGAAGGGCATAGCTTTCACACAGACGCTCCAAATAAGTTACTTGAATTAGGGTTTAGGGTTTATCACTAGATCTCTCACTTGCACTTGCGTCAATCATATAAGTATCTAATACCTACAGCTCTTGTGTGTGCCTCATGCTTTAGCTGCGGGAGTCATTTTGTGAACGGATCAACAATATTAGAATCGTATGCACTTTGCATATCTATAAGTTTTGTCATTAGAATCGCATCCGACATGTGTCCCCTCCCCTTTCCCCTTAACTCCACCTACTGCGTGGCACATCAAATTCTACTACCAGAGGTGCCGTGTCTGCGCTCAAGGCCACAATACATAAAATGATATCACCCCTCATGAACACGCTCGCCGTCCCCGAAATCCGCAAAAAGTGAGGGATGCAACACGAGGACTTCCCAGGAGGTTTCATGCCAGAATTATTGAGAGTTAAATTATAGGAAACTGTTTAGGGTTTAGGGTTTAGGGTTTAGGGTTTAGGGTTTAGGGTTAGGGTTTAGGGTTTAGGGTTAGGGTTTAGGGTTTAGGGTTTAGGGTTTAGGGTTTAGGTTTAGTGGTTTAGGTTTGTGGTTTAGGTTTAGGTTTGTGCCTGTGTGGTTTCAGGTTTGTGGTTTGTGTGGCCCAGTGGTTTGTGGAGTGTTTAGGTTTGTGGCCCAGTGGTTTAGGTTTAGTGGCCCAGGCCTAGGTTTGTGGTTTAGGCCCAGTGGTTTGTGGTTTCAGGCTCAGTGGTTTCAGTGGCCCAGTGTGGCTCAGTGGCCTGTGGCCCAGGCTCAGTGGCCCAGTGGCCCAGGCCCAGTGGCCCAGGCTCAGGCCTCAGGCCCCAGGCCTGTGGCTCAGGCCTCAGTGGCCCAGGCCTGTGGCCCAGTGGCCCAGTGGCTCAGGTGGCCCAGTGGCCTCAGGCCCAGTGGCCTGTGGCTCAGGCTCAGTGGCCCAGGCCTGTGGCTCAGTGGCTCAGGGCCTGTGGCCCAGTGGCCCAGTGGCTCAGGCCCAGGCCCAGGCTCAGGCCCAGTGGCCCAGTGGCCCAGGCCTGTGGCCTGTGGCTCAGTGGCTCAGTGCCCAGGGCCCAGTGGCCCAGTGGCCTAGGCCCAGGCCCAGTGGCCCAGTGGCCCAGTGGCCCAGGCTCAGTGGCCCAGTGGCCCAGGCCCAGTGGCTCAGTGGCCTGTCAGTGGCCCAGGCCCAGGGCTCAGTGGCCCAGGCTCAGTGGCCCAGGCCCAGGCCCAGTGGCTCAGTGGCCCAGGCCCAGTGGCTCAGGCCCAGGCCCAGTGGCCCAGGCCCAGTGGCCAGGCCCAGTGGCTCAGTGGCCCAGGCCCAGTGGCCCAGGCCCAGTGGCCCAGTGGCCTGTGGCCCAGTGGCCCAGTGGCCTAGGCCTAGGCCCAGTGGCTCAGTGGCCCAGGCCCAGTGGCCCAGGCCCAGGCCTGTGGTGGCTCAGTGGCCCAGGCCCAGTGGCCCAGGCCTGTGGCCCAGTCCAGGCCTATTCAGTGGCCCAGGCCCAGTGGCCCAGTGGCCCAGGCCCAGTGGCCCAGGCCCAGCCTCAGGCCCAGTGGCTCAGTGGCCCAGTGGCCCAGGCCTAGGCCCAGTGGCTCAGGGCCCAGTGGCCCAGGCTCAGTGGCCCAGGCCCAGTGGCTCATCAGTGGCCCAGGCCCAGGCCCAGTGGCCCAGGCTCAGGGCCCAGGCCCAGTGGCTCAGTGGCCTGTGGCCCAGGCTCAGTGGCTCAGGGCCCAGGCCCAGTGGCCCAGTGGCCCAGGCCTTGTGGCTCAGTGGCCTGGTGGCCCAGGGCCCAGTGGCTCAGGCTCAGGCCTGTGGCCCAGGCCCAGGGCCCAGGGCCTGTGGCCCAGTGGCCCAGGCCCAGTGGCCCAGGGCCCAGGCTCAGGCCCAGGCTCAGGCCTGTGGCAGGCTCAGTGGCCTAGTGGCCTGTGGCCCAGTGGCCCAGTGGCCCAGGCTTCAGGCCTCAGTGGCCCAGGGCCCAGGCCCAGGCCCAGTGGCCTGTGGCCCAGTCAGGCCCAGGCCTGGCCCAGTGGCCCAGGCTCAGTGGCTCCAGTGGCCTTGAGTGGCCCAGGGCCCAGGGCTCCAGGCTCAGTGGCCCAGGGCCCAGTGGCTCAGGCCTGTGGCTCAGTGGCCCAGGGCCCAGGCCCCAGTGGCCCAGTGGTCAGGCCAGGCCTAGGTGGCCCAGTGGCCCAGGCCCAGGCCTCAGGCTCCAGTGGCCCAGTGGCCCAGTGGCCCAGTGGCCCAGTGGCCCAGGCCCAGTGGCCCAGGCCTGTGGCCAGTGGCTCAGGCCTGTGTGGCCCAGTGGCCCAGTGGCCCAGGCCCAGTGGCCTGTGGCCCAGTGGCCCAGGCTCAGGCCTGTGGCTCCAGTGGCTCAGTGGCCCAGGCTCAGGGCTCAGGCTCAGGCCTGAGGCCCAGTGGCCCAGTGGCCCAGGCCAGTCAGGCCCAGGCTCAGGCTCAGTGGCCTCAGGGCCCAGTGGCTCAGGGCCCAGTGGCCCAGTGGCCCAGTGGCTCAGTGGCCCAGTGTCAGGCCCAGTGGCCCAGTGGCCCAGTGGCCCAGTGGCCCAGTGGCCCAGTGGCCAGTGGCCTGTGGCCCAGGCCCAGGCCTGGCTCAGGCCTGTGGCTCAGTGGCCCAGTGTGGCCCAGGCTCAGGCTCAGGCCTGTGGCCCAGGCTCAGGCCCAGTGGCCTCAGGCCCAGGCCCAGGTGGCCCAGGGCCTCAGTGGCCTGAGGCCCAGTGGCCTCAGGGCCCAGTGGCCTCAGGCCCAGGCTCAGTGGCCTGTGCAGGCCCAGGCCTGTGGCCCAGGGCCCAGTGGCCCAGTGGCCCAGTGGCCCAGTGGCCTGAGTGGCTCAGTGGCCTCAGTGGCCTGTGGCCCCAGGCCCAGTGGCCCAGTGGCCCAGGCCCAGGCTCAGTGCTCAGTGGCCCAGGTCCCAGTGGCTCAGGCCCAGGCTCAGGCCTGTGGCCCAGGCCTGGCCCAGGCCCAGTGGGCCCAGGGCCCAGGCCCAGGCCCAGGGCCCAGTGGCCCAGGGCTCAGTGGCTCAGTGGCCCAGGCTCAGGCTCAGGCCCAGTGGCCCAGTGGCCCAGGGCCTGTGGCTCAGTGGCCCAGGCTCCAGTGGCCCAGTGGCCCAGGCCCAGGCCCAGTGGCCTGTGGCCCAGTGGCCCAGGCCCAGTGTGGCCCAGTGGCCCAGGCCTGTGGCCCAGGCCCAGGCCCAGTGGCCTGTGGCCCAGGCCCAGGCTCAGTGGCCCAGGCCCAGGCCCAGGCCCAGTGGCCCAGTGGCCAGTGGCCCAGTGGCCCAGGCCCAGTGGCCCAGTGGCCTGTGGCTCAGTGGCCCAGGCCCAGGCCTGTGGCCCAGTGGCCCAGGCCCAGTGGCTCAGGCCCAGGCCCAGGGCCTCAGTGGCCCAGGCCTGTGCCCAGGCCCAGTGGCCCAGTGGCCCAGTGGCTCAGTGGCCCAGTGGCCCAGGCTCAGTGGCCCAGGCCTGGGCCCAGTGGCCTGTGGCCCAGGCCCAGGCTCAGTGGCCCAGTGCCCAGTGGCCCAGGCTCAGTGGCCCAGTGGCTCAGGCCCAGGCCCAGGCCCAGTGGCCCAGTGGCCCAGGCTCAGGCCCAGTGGCCTGTGTGGCTCAGGCCCAGGCCTCCAGGCCCAGGCCCAGGGCTCAGTGGCCCAGTGGCCCAGTGTGGCCCAGGCCTCAGTGGCCCAGGCCCAGCCCAGTGGCCCAGGCTCAGGCCCAGGCCCAGGCCCAGTGGCCCAGTGGCCCAGTGGCCTGTGGCCCAGTGGCCCAGTGGCCCAGGCCTGTGGCCCAGGCCCAGTGGCCCAGTGGCTCAGTGGCCCAGTGGCCCAGGCCCAGGCCCAGGCCCAGTGGCCCAGTGGCCTGTGGCCCAGTGGCCCAGGCCCAGTGGCCTCAGTGGCCCAGTGCTCAGTGGCCCAGTGGCCCAGTGGCCCAGGCCTGTCAGGCCCAGTGGCCCAGGCCCAGTGGCCCAGGCTCAGTGGCCCAGTGGCCCAGTGGCCCAGGCCCAGTGGCCTGTGCCCAGGCTCAGTGGCCCAGTGGCCCAGTGGCCCAGGCCTGGCCCAGTGGCCCAGTGGCCCAGGCCCAGGCCCAGTGGCCCAGGCCTGTGGCTCAGGCCCAGTGGCCCAGGCCCAGTGGCCCAGTGGCCTCAGTGGCCCAGGGCCCAGTGGCCCAGGTGGCCCAGTGGCCCAGGCCTAGGCCCAGGCCTGTGGCCCAGGCTGGCCAGGCCAGTGGCCCAGGCCCAGGGCCCAGGCCCAGGCCCAGGGGCCCAGTGGCCTAGTGGCTTCAGTGGCTCAGGCTCAGGCCTCAGGCCCCAGGTCTGGCTTAGGCCTGTCAGGCCCAGTGGCCCAGTGGCCTAGGGCCTGTGTGGCCTAGGCCCAGTGGCCCAGTGGCCCAGTGGCCCAGTGGCCCAGGCCTCCAGTGGCCCAGGCCCAGGCTCAGTGGCCCAGTGGCCCAGGCCTGTGGCTCAGTGGCTCAGTGGCCCAGGCCCAGGTCAGGCCCAGTGGCTCAGGCCTGTGGCTCAGGCCTGTGGCCCAGGCTCAGTGGCCCCAGGTGGCCCAGGCCCAGGCTCAGGCCCAGTGGCCTGTGGCCTGTGGCTCAGTGGCTCAGTGGCCCAGTGGCCTGTGGCCCAGGCCCAGGCCCAGTGGCCCAGGCCCAGGCCTGTGGCCCAGGCCCAGTGGCTCAGTGGCCCAGTGGCCCAGGCCCAGGCTCAGTGGCCCAGTGGCCTGTGGCCCAGTGGCCCAGGCCTGTGGCCCAGTGGCCCAGGCCCAGGCCCAGTGGCCCAGTGGCCTGTGGCTCAGGCCTGTGGCCCAGGCCCAGGCCTGGCCTCCAGTGGCCCAGGCCCAGTGGCCCAGGCCCAGTGGCCCAGGGCCCAGGCTCAGTGGCCTGTGTGGCCCAGTGGCTCAGGCCCAGTGGCCCAGGCTCAGTGGCCCAGGCTCAGTGGCCTGTGGCCCAGTGGCCCAGGCCCAGTGGCCCAGGCTCAGTGGCTCAGTGGCTCAGTGGCCCAGGCCTAGGCCCAGGCCCAGTGGCCCAGTGGCCCAGGCCTGTGGCTCAGGCCTGTGGCCCAGTGGCCCAGGCCCAGGCCCAGTGGCCTGTGGCTCAGTGGCCCAGGCTCAGTGGCCTAGGCTCAGTGGCCCAGTGGCCCAGTGGCCCAGTGGCCCAGGCCCAGTGGCCCAGTGGCTCAGTGGCCCAGTGGCCCAGGCCTGGCCCAGGGCCTGGCCTGTGGCCCAGTGGCCCAGTGGCCTAGGCCTCAGTGGCCTAGGCCCAGTGGCCCAGGCCTGTGGCTCAGGCTCAGGCTCAGTGGCCCAGGCCAGTGGCCCAGTGGCCCAGGCCCAGGCCCAGTGGTTTAGGTTTAGGGTTTAGTGGTTTAGGGTTTAGTGGTTTAGGTTTGTGGCCCAGGTTTAGGGTTTAGGTTTAGTGGTTTAGGGTTTGTGGTTTAGGTTTAGGTTTGTGGTTTGTGGTTTAGGTTTAGGTTTAGGTTTAGGTTTAGGTTTAGGTTTAGGTTTAGGTTTAGGTTTAGTGGTTTAGTGGTTTAGTGGTTTAGGTTTAGGTTTAGGTTTAGGTTTAGGTTTAGTGGTTTAGGTTTAGGTTTAGGCTTAGGTTTAGGTTTAGGTTTAGTGGTTTAGGTTTAGGTTTAGGGGTTTAGTGGTTTAGGTTTAGGCTTCAGGTTTAGGTTTAGGTTTGTGTGGTTTGTGGTTTCAGTTTAGGTTTAGGTTGTGGTTTAGGTTTAGGTTTGTGGCCCAGGTTCAGGCCCAGGCTCAGGCTGGCCAGGCCCAGGCCCAGGCCAGTGGCCCAGGCCCAGTGGCCCAGGCCCAGGCCTCAGGCTCAGTGGCCCAGGCCCAGTGGCTCAGTGGCCCAGGCCCAGGGCCCAGGCCCAGTGGCTTCCAGGGCCCAGTGGCCCAGTGGCTCAGTGGCCCAGTGGCCCAGGCTCAGGCCCAGGCTCAGGCTCAGTGGCCCAGGCCCAGTGCTCAGGCCCAGGCCAGGCTCAGTGGCCTGTGGCCCAGGCCCAGTGGCTCAGGCCTTGTGGCCTGTGGCCTGTGGCCCAGGCCCAGGCCCAGTGGGCCCAGTGGCCCAGGCCTGTGGCTCAGTGGCCTGTGGCCTAGGCCTGTGCAGTGGCCCAGGCCTCAGTGGCTCAGTGGCCCAGTGGCCCAGGCCTGTGGCCCAGGCCCAGTGGCCCAGTGGCCCAGGCCCAGGCCCAGGCCCAGTGCGCTCAGGCTCAGTGGCCTGCGCCCAGGCCCAGTGGCCCAGGCTCAGTGGCCAGTGGCCCAGTGGCCCAGTGGCCCAGGGCCCAGTGGCCCAGTGGCCCAGTGGCTCAGGCCCAGGCCCAGTGGCTCAGGCCTAGGCCCAGGGCCCTGTGGCCCAGGCCTCAGGCCTGTGGCCCATGGCCCAGGCTCCAGGCCCAGGCCTGTGGCCCAGGCCTGCGCCCAGGCCCAGTGCCTGAGGCCAGTGGCCCAGTGGCTCAGGCTCAGTGGCCCAGTGGCCCAGTGGCCCAGGCCCAGTGGCCCAGTGGCCCAGGCCCAGGCCCAGGCCTAGGCCCAGTGGCCAGTGGCCCAGGCCTAGGCCCAGGCTCAGGCCCAGGCCCAGTGGCCTCCAGGCCCAGTGGCCTGTGTGGCCCAGGCCTGTGGCCCAGGCCAGTGGCCCAGGCCCAGGCCCAGTGGCCTAGGCCCAGGGTTTAGGCCTGCGGCCAGTGGGTTTGTGGTTTAGTGGTTTAGGGTTTAGGTTTAGGTTTAGGTTTAGGTTTAGGTTTAGGTTTAGGCTTTCAGTGGTTTGTGGTTTGTGGTTTGTGTGGTTTAGGGTTTAGTGGTTTGTGGTTTAGGTTTAGTGTTTAGGTTTAGGTTTAGTGGTTTGTGTTTAGGTTTAGGTTTAGTGGTTTAGGTTTAGTGGTTTAGGTTTGTGGTTTAGTGGTTTAGGTTTAGGTTTAGGGTTTAGGGTTTAGGTTTAGGGTGTTTAGGTTTAGGGTTTAGGTTTAGGTTTAGGTTTAGGTTTAGGTTTAGGTTTAGGTTTAGGTTTAGGTTTAGGTTTAGGTTTAGGTTTGTGGCTTAGG